>CM055270.1:75659955-75935490 GCA_029237695.1 Conchocele bisecta | reverse complement strand
ATTTTCATGTGCCTCACTGCTCCCTATTTCACTGTGTTTCTACAGGGTATCTCGATCCCTATTTCAATGTGTTTCTACAGGGTATCTCGCTCCATATTTCACTGTGTTTCTACGGAGAATATCGCTCCCTATTTCTCCCTATTTTCTTATGTTCCTACAGGGTATCTGGCTCCCTATTTCACTGTGTTTCTACAGGGTATCTTGCTCAATATTTCACTGTGTTTCTACAGTGTATCTTGCTCCATATTTCACTGTGTTTCTACAGGATATCTTGCTCCATATTTCACTGTGTTTCTCCAGGGTATATCGCTCCCTATTTCACTGTGTTTCTACAGGGTATCTCACTCCCTATTTCACTGTGTTTCTACAGGGTATCTTGCTCCCTATTTCACTGTGTTTCTACAGGGTATCTCACTCCATATTTCACTTTGTTTCTACAGGGTATCTTGTTCCCTGCTTCACTGTCTCTACAGGGTATATTGCTCCCTATTTCACTGTGTTGCTACAGGGTATCTTGCTCCATATTTCACTGTGTTTCTACGGGGTATCTAGCTCCCTATTTCACTGTGTTTCTACAGGATATCTCGCTCCCTATTACAATGTGTTTCTACAGGGTATCTCGTGTTTCTACAGGGTATGTCATATGTCTCTGTCTTTATACAGGGTATCTCGCTCCATATTTCATTGTGTTTCTACTGGGTATCTTGCTCCCTATTTCACTGTGTTTCTACAGGGTATCTCACTCCATATTTCACTGTGTTTCTACAGGGTATCTCGCTCCCTATTTCACTGTGTTTCTACAGGGTATCTTGCTCCCTATTTCACTGTGTTTCTACAGGGTATCTTGCTCCATATTTCACTGTGTTTCTACAGGATATCTCGCTCCCTATTTCATTGTGGTTCTACAGGGTATCTTGCTCCAGATTTCACTGTGTTTATACAGGGTATCTCGCTCCCTATTTCCCTGTGTTTCTACAGGGTATCTTGCTCCCTATTTCACTGTGTTTTTACAGGGTATCTTGCTCCATATTTCACTGTGTTTCTACAGGGCATGTCTCTCCCTATTTCACTAAACCTAACCCTATTTCGCTGTGTTTATACAGAGTATCTCGCGCCATATTTCAATGTGTTTCTACGGAGTATCTTGCTCCCTATTTCACTGTGTTGTTACAGGGTATTTTGCTCCCTATTTCACTTTGTTTCTAATGGGCATGTCGCTCCCTATTTCACTAACCCTAATCCTATTTCACTGTGTTTCTACAGGGCATATCACTCCATATTTCACTGTGTTTCTACAGGGTTTCTTGCTCCCTATTTCACTGTGTTTCTACAGGGTATCTTGCTCCCTATTTGACTGTGTTTCTACACGGTATCTTGCTCCCCATTTCACTGTGTTTCTACAGGGTATCTTGCTCCATATGTCACTGTGTTTATACAGGATATCTCGCTCCCTATTGCACTAATGTGTTTCTACAGGGTATGTCGTTCCCTATTTCACCGTATTTCTACAGGGTATCTCGCTCCATATTTCACTGTGTTTATACAGGTTATCTCGCTCCCTACTTCACTGTATTTCTACGGGATATCTTGCTCCCTAATTCACTGTGTTTCTACAGGGTATCTTGCTCCCTATTTCACTGTGTTTCTGCAGGGCATGTGGCTCTCTACTTCACTAACCCTAACCCTATTTCACTGTGTTTCTACAGGATATATCGCTCCCTATTACACTGTGTTTCTACAGGGTATGTCGCTCCTACGGGTCGCCATGCAGGACAGGTTAATTATGTGTACACAATTGAGTTTTGTAACACTAAAAATCACAAAATTCAATTCTGTCAATTCTGTGTCACAAAATTCAATTCTGTGTCACTAAATTCAATTCTGTGTCGCAAAATTCAATTCTGCATAGTGACTACGTTTCGTATACAAAATTCATTTTTGTTATAAAGGATTCAATTTTGTAAGACAGAATTGAGTTTTGTGAAGAAAATTCAGTTTTGTGGAACAGAATTCATTTTTGTCCACAAAAATTAGTTTGCGTAGGATATTCTATGTCATCTCTACGTTGATTGGTTGAATCGGTCTTAGTCCATTTTACTAGATGGTGGAGTACACTTGCAGGTTTAAATATTTCAATGCGAAAATATAACCCAATATATCAATATTATACTTCTTTATGGACAGTTATTTTGGTTATATTATGATTACAAATGTGTGGTCACACCATATAAGCATATATACTTTGAAGGAGAAATAAGAAAAATATTCAGAATTTTCCCTCAATTATGTAAACAGGGTCAAACGTAAAGTAGCCGGGACATAGCTAGACCTGAGAGCATGCCCATATATAGAGAATACCAGGCTAGTGTATTTTGATATCAAGTTTACCAGGCAAGGCTAGGAAACGCGTAGGAATTCCGAGGCTTGCCGAGGAATTCCTACCGTTTCCGAGCCGAGCCTGATAAACTTGATATTAAAATACACTAGCCTGGTATTCTATTTATCAGGTAACGTTTTATGCTCGAAAATGACATTATATGACGTCGTATTCTAACAGTAGATCTAACCTTGTGAAACAAATGGTATTGGATCTGTGTTTACTAGTTGCGAAGTTACGTGTTCGCAACTATGTGTCTACATGCATTATTTACAGTATACACAATCTTAGTATCCATGGTATCTACACAAATACTACAAATGGTTTCCTCAAAAGGCCCAATACACACATTCTGTTTATAAACACAGACAGCAGTCAGAACACAGGCCACAGCGCGTGTATTATTGATTTAAATGGGGCAGATGTACCTTGCGATACACAATAAATGACGTCAGTACTCGCGGGAGATCTACATGTACATTAATTATGTGTACAATTATAACGCAAATGAGTTTAAATACGAATGGGTTTGTCAACGTTTTACTGTTTGGAGATAGTTGAAGCAAAATGGCAGAATGAGAAATGAATCATCGGCAGAATGAGAAATGAATCATGGACATTGAATGTGTAGATCGGCGACCGTGACCCATTTCTCCAGTGCAGTTTCAGACCAATGGTAGTCCTTCTTACATGCGTGTGCAGAATTGACAGAATTGAACTTTGTGACACGAAATTGAATTTTGTGGCACAAAAGTGAATTTTGTGACACAGAATTGAATTTTGTGACACAGAATTGAATTCTGTGGCACAGAATTGAATTTTGTGACAACAGAATTGATTTTGTTTTTGGCACAAAAAAGTGAATTTTGTGACACAGAATTGAATTTTGAGACACAGAATTGAATTCTGTGGCACAAAAGTGAATTTTGTGACACAGAATTGAATTGGTGGTACAAAATTGAATTTTTTGGCACAAAAATGAATTTTATTGACAAAATTGAGCCATGTCCCATTTGGCGCCCCGTAGCTCCCTATTTCACTGTGTTTCTACAGGGTATCTTGCTCCATATTTCACTTTGTTTCTACAGGGTATCTTGCTCCCTATTTCACTGTGTTTCTACAGGGCATGTCGCTCTCTACTTCACTAACCCTAACCCTATTTCACTGTCTTTCTACAGGATATGTCGCTCCTATTACACTGTGTTTCTTACTGGGTATGTCGCTCCCTATTTCACTGTGTTTCTACAGGGTATCTTGCTCCATATTTCACTGTGTTTATACAGGGTATCTCGCTCCCAATTTCACTGTGTTTCTAACGGGTATCTTCCTCCCTATTACACTGTGTTTCTACAGGGCATGTCGCTACATATTTCAGTAACCATAACCCTATTTCACTGTGTTTCTACAGGGAATCTCGTTTCCTATTTTACTGTGTTTCTACGGGGTATCTTGCTCCATATTTCACTGTGTTTCAACAGGGTATGTCGCTCTCTATTTCACTGACCCTAACCCTACTTCACTGTGTTTCTACAGGGTTTCTCGCTCTCTATTTCATTGTGTTTCTACATGGTATCTTGCTCCCTATTTCACTGTGTTTTTACAGGGTATGTCGCTCCCTATTTCACTAACCCTAAGCATATTTTACTGTGTTTCTACCGGGTATCTTCCTTCATATTTCACTGTGTTTCTACAGGGTATCTTGGTCCATATTTCATTGTGTTTCTACTGGGTATCTTGCTCCCTAGTTCACTGTGTTTCTACAGGGTATCTTGCTCCCTATTTCACTGTGTTTCTACAGGGTATCTCATTCCCTATTTCACTGTGTTTCTACAGGGTATCTTGCTCCCTATTTCACCGTGTTTCTACAGGGTATCTCACTCCATATTTCACTGTGTTTCTACAGGGTGTCTTGCTCCCTATTTCACTGTGTTTCTACAGGGTATCTCACTCCATATTTCAATGTGTTTCTACAGGGTATCTTGCTTCCTAATTCACTGTGTTTCTACGGGGTATCTCGCTCCCTATTTCACTGTGTTTCTACAGGGTATCTTGCTCAATATTTCACTGTGTTTCTACAGGATATCTCGCTCCTTATTAGACTGTGTTTCTACAGGGTATGTCGCTCCCTATTTCACTGTGTTTCTACAGGGTATCTTGCTCCATATTTCTCTGTGTTTATACAGTGTATCTGGATCCCTATTTCACTGTGTTTCTACGGGGTATCTTGCCCCCTATTTCACTGTGTTTTTAGAGGGTATCTTGCTCCCTATTTCACTTTGTTTCTACAGGGCTTATCGCTCCCTATTTCACTCACCCTAACCCTATTTCACTGTGTTTATAGGGTATCTCGCTCCCTGTATATTTCACTTTGTTTCTTCAGGGTATCTTGCTTCATATTTCATTGCGTTTATACAGTGTATCTCGCTCCCTATTTCACTGTGTTTCTGCGGGGTATCTTCCTCCCTATTTCACTGTGTTGTTACAGGGTATCATGCTCCCTATTTCAATTTGTTTCTACAGGGCATGTCGCTCCATATTTCACTAACCCTAACCCTATTTCACTGTGTTTCTACAGGATATCTCGTTCCCTATTTTACTTTGTTTCTACGGGGTATCTTGCTCCATATTTCACTGTGTTTGAACAGGGTATGTCGCTCTCAATTTCACTGACCCTAACCCTACTTCACTGTGTTTCTAAAGGGTATCGCGCTTCGTATTTCACTGTGTTTCTACGGGGTACCTTGCTCCCTATTTCACTGTGTTTCTACAGGTTCTCTTGTTCCCTATTTCTCTGTGTTTCTACAGGGTATCCTGCTCCCTATTTCACTGTGTTGCTACAGGGTATCTTGCTCCCTATTTCACTGTGTTTCTACAGGGTATCTCACTCCCTATTTCACTTTGTTTCTACAGGTTATCTTGCTCCCTATTACACTGTGTTTCTACAGGGTATCTCACTCCATATTTCACTGTGTTTCTACATGGTATCTTGCTCCCTATTTCACTGTGTTTCTACTGGATATCTCGGTCCCTATTTCACTGCGTTTCTAGATGGTATCTTGCTCACTATTTCACTGTGTTTCTACGTGATATCTCGCTCCCTATTTCACTAACCTTAACCCTATTTCACTGTGTTTCTACAGGGTATCTTGCTCCATATTTCACTCTGTTTCTACATGGTATCTCGCTCCATATTTCACTGTGTTTATACAGGGTATCTTGCTCCATATTTCACTCTGTTTCTACATGGTATCTCGCTCCATATTTCACTGTGTTTATACAGGGTATCTTGCTCCCTATTTCACTGTGTTTCTACAGGGTATGTGGCTCCCAATTTCACTAACCCAAACCATATTTCACTGTGTTTCTACAGGGTATCTCGCTTCCTATTGCACCGTGTTTTTACAGGGTATCTCGCGCCCTATTTCACTGTGTTTCTATGGGGTTTCTTGCTCCCTATTTCATTGTGTTTCTACAGTTTATCTCGCTCCCAATTTCACTAACCCTAACCCTATGTCACTTTGTTTCTACAGACTATCTCGCTCCCTATTTCACTGTGTTTCTACAGGGTATATTGCTCCCTATTTCACTGTGTTTCTACAGGGTATGTCTCGCCCTATACTGTGTTTCTACTGGGTATCTCGTTTCCTAGTACACTGTGTTTCTACTGGGTATGTCGCTCCGTATTTCATTGTTTCTACAGGGTATCTTGCTCTCTATTTCACTGTGTTTCTACCGGGTATGTCGCTCCCTATTGTACTGTGTTTCTACATGGTATCTTCCTCTCTATTTCACTGTGTTTCTACAGGGTATATTGCTCCCTATTTCACTGTGTTTCTACAGGGTATGTCTCTCCCTATTTCACTGTGTTTCTACTGTGTATCTCGTTTCCTAGTACACTGTGTTTCCACTGGGTATGTCGCTCCGTATTTCATTGTTTCTACAGGGTATCTTGCTCTCTATTTCACTGTGTTTCTACAGGGTATGTCGCTCCCTATTTCACTGTGTTTCTACATGGTATCTTCCTCTCTATTTCACTGTGTTTCTACAGGGTATCTTGCTCCATAGTTCACTCTGTTTATATAGGATATCTCGCTCCCTATTACACTGTGTTTCTACAGGATATGTCGCTCCCTATTACACTGTGTTTCTACAGGATATGTCGCTCCCTATTTCACTGTGTTTCTACAGGTTATCTTGTTCCATATTTCACTTTGTTTCAACAGGGTATGTCGCTCTCCATTTCACTGACCCTAACCCTACTTCACTGTGTTTCTACAGGGTATCCCGCTCCCTATTTCTCTGTGTTTCTACAGTATCTTGCTCCCTATTTCACTGTGTTTCTACAAGGTATATTGCTCCATATTTCACTGTGTTTCTACGGGGTATCTAACTCCATATTTCACTGTGTTTCTACGGGATATCATTCTCCCTATTTCCCTGTGTTTGTACAGAGTATCTTGCACCCTATTTCACTGTCTTTCTACAGGGTATGTCGCTCCCTATTTCACTAACCCTAACCCTATTTCACTGTGTTTCTACGGGGTATCTTGCTCCCTTTTTCGCTGTGTTTCTACAGGGTATGTCGTCTATTTCACTGACCCTAACACTATTTCACTGTGTTTCTACGGGGTATCTCGCTCCCTATTTCTCTGTGTTTCTACGGGGTATCTCTATCTCGCTCCCTATTTCACAGTTTCTTCAGGATATCTCGGTCCCTATTTCACTGTGTTTCTACAGGATGGCCACAGACTCCAGAAAATAGGGAAAATGGAAAAATAAATGTCCTGCCTGGAAATATCCGGGAATTTTATTTTCGAAATTCTATGGCGACCACGCTGTCATGTTCAGATTTTAGTTGAGATATCTGCCAAAATAAGCTCTAGTTATCAGAGCTCCAGATAGGTTTTGTGTCTAAAAAGTATTATACCTCCAGATTTCAAATTCAATGCATATTTTACTTGTACAGATGTATTTTTGATGTTCTCCCTTATTAAATAGGGAACAAATGATAAAAATATCAAATTTAAAAATTTACTTATTTGAGTTTCTTATTTGTTTGCTTTTTACAGCTCAAATAAGTAAATGTTCAATTTTATTACAGTATGTTTGCTTCTCAGTTTGAAAATCAATGCGTATTTTCACATTGCTGTACGTATTTTGTACTCCCAATTTTAATATCAATGCTTATTCTGCTAAAATAAGTGTGTAAAATACGCTAATACACACCTTATCTGGAGCTCTATAGTTACTATGTTATACATAGCTACATATGAGACCAGCCATGAGACCAGTTCGGTTTAACCCGAATTTAAAATTCAGTTTAAGGTCATACATGGATACACTCAGCTTCAATGATAATTGCTTCATAAGAGTGATGTGATATATGAATATAACATATGTAAATATTGTCTTGTTACCGTATACTATATGGTACATTGAGTTGCCATCTCCGCCATCTTTGTATATACACGCCATCGTACAGTTTCACCACTTTGTGCGTTTGACACATACAGCAAATAATATGACAGTAAACCAAATAATATTTGGTGCAATACATAATAGACATATATGACAATGGCAAGCTATAAATATTTTGCCAGCAAAACTATTCAAAAGACGAGATATCTGAGCATTTCTTCCATCAATCTGAAAATCATTTTGTATGTGTAAACTTTTCAATCTGATGCACAGCCTATGTTAGTGTACACATTGCCCGTAGGTAAAGCCATATGTACTCGCATAGTAGGTGAGTAGACACCAAGGACAATACACATAGTACATAATGTTGAAAGTTGATAGCAAATGCGAAATCATATTGCGCATTTGCTCTGAACATTTTGTCAACTCATTTATAGAAAATATAGTAAATTTTGTAAATATTTTTTATGAGATATCTTCGCAGGTACAAAATAATATGGCTGGTCTCCTATGCAGCTATGTCTAACATAGTAACTACAGAGCTCCAGATAAGGTGTGTATTGTCGTATTTTACACACTGATTTTAGCAGAATACGCATTGATATTAAAATTGGGAGTACAAAATACTATTGTAATAATAGATAGGAGTCCGTTCTACTGGCCTTTCTACATGTGATTAGCTGCATTATATCGTAAGTTCTACTTCACATTTTGAGTTTTTTGTCAAACGGCAGAACAAGTGAAACTGGCTGATAGCTGGAACACACAAAGATTGCCAACTTGGCCACTCCATGCGCTGTGTAGGATACAGTAACGAGGCAGTATTCACATATACAGGCCACACTCACTTACTCGAATTCGAAGTGAGATAAAAAAATACTTTGAGTTAACCGTAGTTTGACGTATCCGTAGTTTTGATACGAAAAATGGAAAATAGAAAGCAGACGACAAATTATAATTCAGCACTTTAAGGGTTAACACTTGTGTTAAGGTGATGTACTCCAATTCCTTGGCTTATGTTGATAATCATCGTTATTGCAAACATGTTTTTAATGTGTGAATGTAGTCGCCACCCTACGAAGCCCTGCAGGGGACGTAGAATTATTTTTTTTATTATCTAATTGTTCAATTGAGGGAACGAATTATCATTCGTGGGAACGAATTGTTAATTCGAGGAACAAATTGTTATATCGTGGGAACTAATTGTTAATTCGAGGGAACGAATTGGTATATCGTGGGAACGAATTGTTAATTCAAGGGAACGAATTGTTATATCGTGGGAACGAATTGTTAATTTGAGAGAATGAATTGTTAAATTGAGGGAATTAATTGTTATTTCGTGGGAACAAATTGACGCGGGTCTCCGTACATTTAGTCGCCATCTCATGTCTGACTGTATTTTACTATCACTGTATCCACAAGTTGAATTGGCTTGAAACTTCATATGCTTATTTGTATTTCACTGTGTTTCTACAGGGTATCTCGCTCCATATTTCACTCTGTTTCTACATGGTATCTCGCTCCATATTTCACTGTGTTTATACAGGGTATCTTGCTCCATATTTCACTCTGTTTCTACATGGTATCTCGCTCCATATTTCACTGTGTTTATACAGGGTATCTTGCTCCATATTTCACTCTGTTTCTACATGGTATCCCGCTCCATATTTCACTGTGTTTATACAGGGTATCTTGCTCCCTATTTCACTGTGTTTCTACAGGGTATGTGGCTCCCAATTTCACTAACCCAAACCATATTTCACTGTGTTTCTACAGGGTATCTCGCTTCCTACTGCACCGTGTTTTTACAGGGTATCTCGCGCCCTATTTCACTGTGTTTCTATGGGGTTTCTTGCTCCCTATTTCATTGTGTTTCTACAGTTTATCTCGCTCCCAATTTCACTAACCCTAACCCTATGTCACTTTGTTTCTACAGACTATCTCGCTCCCTATTTCACTGTGTTTCTACAGGGTATATTGCTCCCTATTTCACTGTGTTTCTACAGGGTATGTCTCTCCCTATTTCACTGTGTTTCTACTGGGTATCTCGTTTCCTAGTACACTGTGTTTCTACTGGGTATGTCGCTCCGTATTTCATTGTTTCTACAGGGTATCTTGCTCTCTATTTCACTGTGTTTCTACCGGGTATGTCGCTCCCTATTGTACTGTGTTTCTACATGGTATCTTCCTCTCTATTTCACTGTGTTTCTACAGGGTATATTGCTCCCTATTTCACTGTGTTTCTACAGGGTATGTCTCTCCCTATTTCACTGTGTTTCTACTGTGTATCTCGTTTCCTAGTACACTGTGTTTCCACTGGGTATGTCGCTCCGTATTTCATTGTTTCTACAGGGTATCTTGCTCTCTATTTCACTGTGTTTCTACAGGGTATGTCGCTCCCTATTTCACTGTGTTTCTACATGGTATCTTCCTCTCTATTTCACTGTGTTTCTACAGGGTATCTTGCTCCATAGTTCACTCTGTTTATATAGGATATCTCGCTCCCTATTACACTGTGTTTCTACAGGATATGTCGCTCCCTATTACACTGTGTTTCTACAGGATATGTCGCTCCCTATTTCACTGTGTTTCTACAGGTTATCTTGTTCCATATTTCACTTTGTTTCAACAGGGTATGTCGCTCTCCATTTCACTGACCCTAACCCTACTTCACTGTGTTTCTACAGGGTATCCCGCTCCCTATTTCTCTGTGTTTCTACAGGGTATCTTGCTCCCTATTTCACTGTGTTTCTACAAGGTATATTGCTCCATATTTCACTGTGTTTCTACGGGGTATCTAACTCCATATTTCACTGTGTTTCTACGGGGTATCATTCTCCCTATTTCCCTTGTGTACAGAGTATCTTGCACCCTATTTCACTGTCTTTCTACAGGGTATGTCGCTCCCTATTTCACTAACCCTAACCCTATTTCACTGTGTTTCTACGGGGTATCTTGCTCCCTTTTTCGCTGTGTTTCTACAGGGTATGTCGCTCCCTATTTCACTGACCCTAACACTATTTCACTGTGTTTCTACGGGGTATCTCGCTCCCTATTTCTCTGTGTTTCTACGGGGTATCTCTATCTCGCTCCCTATTTCACAGTTTCTTCAGGATATCTCGGTCCCTATTTCACTGTGTTTCTACAGGATGGCCACAGACTCCAGAAAATAGGGAAAATGGAAAAATAAATGTCCTGCCTGGAAATATCCGGGAATTTTATTTTCGAAATTCTATGGCGACCACGCTGTCATGTTCAGATTTTAGTTGAGATATCTGCCAAAATAAGCTCTAGTTATCAGAGCTCCAGATAGGTTTTGTGTCTAAAAAGTATTATACCTCCAGATTTCAAATTCAATGCATATTTTACTTGTACAGATGTATTTTTGATGTTCTCCCTTATTAAATAGGGAACAAATGATAAAAATATCAAATTTAAAAATTTACTTATTTGAGTTTCTTATTTGTTTGCTTTTTACAGCTCAAATAAGTAAATGTTCAATTTTATTACAGTATGTTTGCTTCTCAGTTTGAAAATCAATGCGTATTTTCACATTGCTGTACGTATTTTGTACTCCCAATTTTAATATCAATGCTTATTCTGCTAAAATAAGTGTGTAAAATACGCTAATACACACCTTATCTGGAGCTCTATAGTTACTATGTTATACATAGCTACATATGAGACCAGCCATGAGACCAGTTCGGTTTAACCCGAATTTAAAATTCAGTTTAAGGTCATACATGGATACACTCAGCTTCAATGATAATTGCTTCATAAGAGTGATGTGATATATGAATATAACATATGTAAATATTGTCTTGTTACCGTATCTATATGGTACATTGAGTTGCCATCTCCGCCATCTTTGTATATACACGCCATCGTACAGTTTCACCACTTTGTGCGTTTGACACATACAGCAAATAATATGACAGTAAACCAAACAAATAATATTTGGTGCAATACATAATAGACATATATGACAATGGCAAGCTATATATTTTGCCAGCAAACTATTCAAAAGACGAGATATCTGAGCATTTCTTCCATCAATCTGAAAATCATTTTGTATGTGTAAACTTTTCAATCTGATGCACAGCCTATGTTAGTGTACACATTGCCGTAGGTAAAGCCATATGTACTCGCATAGTAGGTGAGTAGACACCAAGGACAATACACATAGTACATAATGTTGAAAGTTGATAGCAAATGCGAAATCATATTGCGCATTTGCTCTGAACATTTTGTCAACTCATTTATAGAAAATATAGTAAATTTTTGTAAATATTTTTTATGAGATATCTTCGCAGGTACAAAATAATATGGCTGGTCTCCTATGCAGCTAGTCTAACATAGTAACTACAGAGCTCCAGATAAGGTGTGTATTGTCGTATTTTACACACTGATTTTAGCAGAATACGCATTGATATTAAAATTGGGAGTACAAAATACTATTGTAATAATAGATAGGAGTCCGTTCTACTGGCCTTTCTACATGTGATTAGCTGCATTATATCGTAAGTTCTACTTCACATTTTGAGTTTTTTGTCAAACGGCAGAACAAGTGAAACTGGCTGATAGCTGGAACACACAAAGATTGCCAACTTGGCCACTCCATGCGCTGTGTAGGATACAGTAACGAGGCAGTATTCACATATACAGGCCACACTCACTTACTCGAATTCGAAGTGAGATAAAAAAATACTTTGAGTTAACCGTAGTTTGACGTATCCGTAGTTTTGATACGAAAAATGGAAAATAGAAAGCAGACGACAAATTATAATTCAGCACTTTAAGGGTTAACACTTGTGTTAAGGTGATGTACTCCAATTCCTTGGCTTATGTTGATAATCATCGTTATTGCAAACATGTTTTTAATGTGTGAATGTAGTCGCCACCCTACGAAGCCCTGCAGGGGACGTAGAATTATTTTTTTTATTATCTAATTGTTCAATTGAGGGAACGAATTATCATTCGTGGGAACGAATTGTTAATTCGAGGAACAAATTGTTATATCGTGGGAACTAATTGTTAATTCGAGGGAACGAATTGGTATATCGTGGGAACGAATTGTTAATTCAAGGAACGAATTGTTATATCGTGGGAACGAATTGTTAATTTGAGAGAATGAATTGTTAAATTGAGGGAATTAATTGTTATTTCGTGGGAACAAATTGACGCGGGTCTCCGTACATTTAGTCGCCATCTCATGTCTGACTGTATTTTACTATCACTGTATCCACAAGTTGAATTGGCTTGATTCTTCATATGCTTTATTTGTATTTCACTGTGTTTCTACAGGGTATCTCGCTCCATATTTCAACTCTGTTTCTACATGGTATTCTCGCTCCATATTTCACTTGTGTTTATATACATTTTTGGGTATATCTTGCTCCATATTTCACTGTGTTTCTACATGGTATCTGCTATTTTTCACTGTGTTTATACAGGGTCTTGCTCCATATTTCACTCTGTTTCTAACTGGTATCCCGCTCCATATTTCACTGTGTTTATACAGGGTATCTTGCTCCCTATTTCACTGTGTTTCTACAGGGTATGTGGCTCCCAATTTCACTAACCCAAAACCAATCCATATTTACTGTGTTTCTACAGGGTATCTCGCTTCTACTGCACGTGTTTTTACAGGGTATCTCGCGCCCTATTTCACTGTGTTTCTATGGGGTTTCTTGCTCCCTATTTCATTGTGTTTTCTACAGTTTATCTCGCTCCCAATTTCACTAACCCTAACCCTATGTCACTTTGTTTCTACAGACTATCTCGCTCCCTATTTCACTGTGTTTCTACAGGGTATATTGCTCCCTATTTCACTGTGTTTCTACAGGGTATGTCTCTCCCTATTTCACTGTGTTTCTACTGGGTATCTCGTTTCCTAGTACACTGTGTTTCTACTGGGTATGTCGCTCCGTATTTCATTGTTTCTACAGGGTATCTTGCTCTCTTATTTCACTGTGTTTCTACCGGGTATGTCGCTCCCTATTGTACTGTGTTTCTACATGGTATCTTCCTCTCTATTTCACTGTGTTTCTACAGGGTATATTGCTCCCTATTTCACTGTGTTTCTACAGGGTATGTCTCTCCCTATTTCACTGTGTTTCTACTGTGTATCTCGTTTCCTAGTACACTGTGTTTCCACTGGGTATGTCGCTCCGTATTTCATTGTTTCTACAGGGTATCTTGCTCTCTATTTCACTGTGTTTCTACAGGGTATGTCGCTCCCTATTTCACTGTGTTTCTACATGGTATCTTCCTCTCTATTTCACTGTGTTTCTACAGGGTATCTTGCTCCATAGTTCACTCTGTTTATATAGGATATCTCGCTCCCTATTACACTGTGTTTCTACAGGATATGTCGCTCCCTATTACACTGTGTTTCTACAGGATATGTCGCTCCCTATTCACTGTGTTTCTACAGGTTATCTTGTTCCATATTTCACTTTGTTTCAACAGGGTATGTCGCTCTCCATTTCACTGACCCTAACCCTACTTCACTGTGTTTCTACAGGGTATCCCGCTCCCTATTTCTCTGTGTTTCTACAGGGTATCTTGCTCCCTATTTCACTGTGTTTCTACAAGGTATATTGCTCCATATTTCACTGTGTTTCTACGGGGTATCTAACTCCATATTTCACTGTGTTTCTACGGGGTATCATTCTCCCTATTTCCCTGTGTTTGTACAGAGTATCTTGCACCCTATTTCACTGTCTTTCTACAGGGTATGTCGCTCCCTATTTCACTAACCCTAACCCTATTTCACTGTGTTTCTACGGGGTATCTTGCTCCCTTTTTCGCTGTGTTTCTACAGGGTATGTCGCTCCCTATTTCACTGACCCTAACACTATTTCACTGTGTTTCTACGGGGTATCTCGCTCCCTATTTCTCTGTGTTTTTCTACGGGTATCTCTATCTCGCTCCCTATTTCACAGTTTCTTCAGGATATCTCGGTCCCTATTTCACTGTGTTTCTACAGGATGGCCACAGACTCCAGAAAATAGGGAAAATGGAAAAATAAATGTCCTGCCTGGAAATATCCGGGAATTTTATTTTCGAAATTCTATGGCGACCACGCTGTCATGTTCAGATTTTAGTTGAGATATCTGCCAAAATAAGTCTAGTTATCAGAGCTCCAGATAGGTTTTGTGTCTAAAAAGTATTATACCTCCAGATTCAAATTCAATGCATATTTTACTTGTACAGATGTATTTTTGATGTTCTCCCTTATTAAATAGGGAACAAATGATAAAAATATCAAATTTAAAAATTTACTTATTTGTTTAGTTTCTTATTTGTTTGCTTTTTACAGCTCAAATAAGTAAATGTTCAATTTTATTACAGTATGTTTGCTTCTCAGTTTGAAAATCAATGCGTATTTTCACATTGCTGTACGTATTTTGTACTCCCAATTTTAATATCAATGCTTATTCTGCTAAAATAAGTGTGTAAAATACGCTAATACACACCTTATCTGGAGCTCTATAGTTACTATGTTATACATAGCTACATATGAGACCAGCCATGAGACCAGTTCGGTTTAACCCGAATTTAAAATTCAGTTTAAGGTCATACATGGATACACTCAGCTTCAATGATAATTGCTTCATAAGAGTGATGTGATATATGAATATAACATATGTAAATATTGTCTTGTTACCGTATACTATATGGTACATTGAGTTGCCATCTCCGCCATCTTTGTATATACACGCCATCGTACAGTTTCACCACTTTGTGCGTTTGACACATACAGCAAATAATATGACAGTAAACCAAATAATATTTGGTGCAATACATAATAGACATATATGACAATGGCAAGCTATAAATATTTTGCCAGCAAACTATTCAAAAGACGAGATATCTGAGCATTTCTTCCATCAATCTGAAAATCATTTTGTATGTGTAAACTTTTCAATCTGATGCACAGCCTATGTTAGTGTACACATTGCCCGTAGGTAAAGCCATATGTACTCGCATAGTAGGTGAGTAGACACCAAGGACAATACACATAGTACATAATGTTGAAAGTTGATAGCAAATGCGAAATCATATTGCGCATTTGCTCTGAACATTTTGTCAACTCATTTATAGAAAATATAGTAAATTTTGTAAATATTTTTTATGAGATATCTTCGCAGGTACAAAATAATTATGTGGCTGGTCTCCTAGCAGCTATGTCTAACATAGTAACTACAGAGCTCCAGATAAGGTGTGTATTGTCGTATTTTACACACTGATTTTAGCAGAATACGCATTGATATTAAAATTGGGAGTACAAAATACTATTGTAATAATAGATAGGAGTCCGTTCTACTGGCCTTTCTACATGTGATTAGCTGCATTATATCGTAAGTTCTACTTCACATTTTGAGTTTTTTGTCAAACGGCAGAACAAGTGAAACTGGCTGATAGCTGGAACACACAAAGATTGCCAACTTGGCCACTCCATGCGCTGTGTAGGATACAGTAACGAGGCAGTATTCACATATACAGGCCACACTCACTTACTCGAATTCGAAGTGAGATAAAAAAATACTTTGAGTTAACCGTAGTTTGACGTATCCGTAGTACGCAACCTGTCGGACAACAAACTATTTTATTGACAGAACCAAATGATTACTTGCTGATGTAGCCTTGAGTAGTAAATATGATTTATTTTAGGAACTAAATGTACATGGATACATGTTAAATGCTGTTTCTAAGACAAATCATATTTAAACACTTTCGGTTTGTTTACAAATACACATATGCATGTCTGTGTGTAATTAATAGATAACCCGGATGTGGCACACGTGACATGTGCATGTAGCGATATGTACATATTCAGTTCACCAATGAAATAAATAATAACAAGAACATAATATTTTATGAATTATTTTGATAAATTATACACGGAAACAACACAAAACAACAAGAAATACTGATTTGTAACACTATTATAAATGATTATTTCTGACCAGACTTGATTGTACAAACTAATAATGTTTAGAACATAAAACTCACCCATTCAATGTTTCGTCCCTATACTGATGCTGTCACATTCGGGAGATATATACACACGATCGAGTGTGAAATATTTCACTCATTTCTAATCGCGCAACTTGTGTTCACTTTAATTAACGTTCGAGTAAAAGCATTTAATGCCAGTCCAATTAAAATAGTTGCCATTTATTGCTCACCATTTAATGATCACCGACGGTCATTTCGGGAGGCCTGTTTAATCAGTGTCAACGCAAACACCTTTAACTACGGTCTGAATACCCGACTTTGATCAGGTAAACTGTAGGTGACAAACTTCTACTTACCTCCACAAATTGACATTTCGACTTAACGAGTGTGAAATACAGTAGATTTACGTTTTCGGGACCTAAATATACCTTCGAATAAACTGACAATTTGAGTTATCGAAATTTGACTTAACCGAACTTAGTTATATGGAAAATAATAGGATTTTAAACGGGACCGTGCTAGTAATTCGACGTAACCGGTGATTTCGACGTAAGCGACTTTGAGTAAACGAGCGTAGCCTGTATGTTATACATATATTCTATCACATTTACGAAGCAATTATCTTTGAATGAAACGATGATCATGTATAGAATGTGTCCTTAAATTTCTGTAAATAATTTTCATGCAAACATGCACATGTTCTTAGGTACAAATTCATCTTCTGACGTAAAAATTCACATGGCTTGTGTTGGCGTGGAGATTTATCAAAATCTTCATTTTGTGTATGCAATGGCAAATTTTCTCTTTGTTTATTTAATTCTTGTTTTGTTTTGTAGCTGTAGAGCGATTGTTGGAGGAGCTCTACGTTTCGCTGAACTATACAATCCCTGCCACTAATTACCTCAACGTGACTATGACATACAACAGTTATTTACTGAAGATTCAAGATGCGGTATGTACTGTATTGTAATAACACTAAATATTCGGACACCCTTTATTCTTGCAAACACATAAATATATGGATTTACATTACAAATAGTGTCCCAATAGATAGGGTTAGTATGATTGTACTGGTTTATCACAATAGCATGTATTTCGATACAATTTGTTTTGGATATTTATAGGAGTTTTCCAAAACAAATTGTGTCCGAATACACAGGGTCATTATGGTCCTTATTTGTTTTTTTATTTTTTAATTGACTGACACGCTTCCTTAATCTACAATTCTTGTGACAAATGTACTCCCAGATAAGTCTGTGTATCCAGTCAATCTCGTCAGAGGCTTTGTTGTGCACATATTGACAGGCCCGTATGCAGGAATTAATTTAGGGGGTGTGGTATCGACAACGCTAGTTGCTGGACTTGATTGTTTACACCCGACTTTCAGTAGTGCGCTTTTTCAATTTTTTATAATGCGTATTTGTACGCACTTATTTGTATTTTAATGCTTTCTTAGTCATTTTTAGCTCGCCTTCACGAAGTGCAGAAGAGCTTATGGCATACCCCCGGCGTCATCGGCGTCGGAGTCCAGAAACTTAACGTTGGGGTAAATGTCTTATAACTTTTGTTTCCTTTCATGGAACACCTTGTTATTTGATACATGCATCCCTCTGATGACCCGCTATCATGCAGTAGCAAATCTATGACCCACCCCCACCCATAGGTCAAGGTCACAAACTTAGCACATTCATAAACTTAACGTTGGGGTAAATGTCTTATAACATCTGTTTCCTTTCATGGAACGCCTTGATATTTCATGCATGCATTCATCTCATGATACTCTATCGTGCTATAGCAAATCGATGACCCACCGCCCATCCCTTTCTCCAAGGTCAATGTCATAGACTTAACTTTGGGGTAAATGTCTTATAACATATGTTTCCTTTCATGGAACGCCTTGATATTTCATACATGCCATCCTCAGATGATCCTCTATCATGCTGTAGCAAATCCACGACCTACCACCCAACCTTTACCCAAGGTCAAGGTCACAAACTTAGCATGTTCACAAACTTAAAGTTGGGGTAAATATTGTGTAACTTCTGTTTATTTAAGGGAACGCCTTCATATTTCATACATGCATTCATCTGAGGATATTCTATCGTGCTATAGCATATCCATGACCCACCCCTTTCCCCAAGGTCAAGGTCACAAACTTAGCACATTCATAAACATAACGTTGAGGTAAATGTCGTGTAACTTATGTTTTGTTTACAGGGAAAGCTTTGATATGTCATACATGCATTCATCTGATTATCCTCTATTATACTACAGCAAATTCATGACCCCCCCCCCCACCCCTTTTCCAAGGATCAACATCATAAACTTAACGTTTGAGTAAATATATTTTTATAACCTCTTTTTCATTACAGGGAACACCTTGATACGTCATACATGCATTAATCTGATGATCCTCTATTGTGCTGCAGCAAATCCATGACCCACCCCTCCCGCCACCCCTTTCCCCTAGGTCAAAGTCACAAACTTAGCACATTCATAAATGCATTCCTCATGTGAATAGCTATCATGCTGTAGAAAATCACCAAATTGTTCGTTCATAAACTGAACGTTTGCTTAAATTTTGAATAGCTTCTGTTTTCAGGGAGCGCATGGATATTTCATACATGCATTCATCTTAATATGCTGTATCATACTATAGCAAATCCACGACACACCGTCCACCACTGATCTCAATGTCAACGTCCACCACACACTCCTTAACCCAATGTCAAGTTCTAAAGTATTCATGTTTTCTATACATCTGTACCAAGTTTGAGTGAAGGCTGTCGTCTGTCAACTCTTGTAATGCGTTATTACGCCAATACGCACCTTCACTGGAACTCTAAAATAGTTTACAAAAATTTACAATGTTTCCTTAAATGACATCGAAAGTTGACAACATTTCATAGAAAAATCCATTCCCGCATTTTCTATGAATATTGTGTTATCTTTCGACGTCATTTACAGGAAAATATCACAGTTTCTGTAAATATATTTCATGAAACACTCCACATGTTCTAACAGTCGAACCTCCCCGAACAGCCGCCTCTAC
Source organism: Conchocele bisecta (assembly GCA_029237695.1). Classification (NCBI taxonomy): domain Eukaryota; kingdom Metazoa; phylum Mollusca; class Bivalvia; order Lucinida; family Thyasiridae; genus Conchocele; species Conchocele bisecta. The sequence continues at coordinate 75,915,676 of CM055270.1, read as the reverse complement.
AGCAAACACCCTCTCTATAACAGCCGCTATTTTATATCCAAAATGGATGATTTCCTCTGTATCTAACCCTTAGCACGACACTTTTTGTCTGCTGGTGCTTTGCCTTCTTTCTCAATAAAAACATGTTTTGACAGCATTTTATAATCATTTCCATTGGAAATGATTATAAAATGTTGCCAAAGCATGTTTTTCATGATAATTATGGAAGAAAATAGATAAACAGCGGACAAGAAAATTGTATTCAGCATTAACCTCCCTACAACAGCCACCTCTCTACAACAGCCTGTTTTGTGTCTTCCCATGGGTGGCTGTTGTAGAGAGGTTGTACTGTATTTACAAAATCACATGGCATGTCTCATATGAATGTAACCATCTTCTACATCATCCAAGGGCTTACACTCACAGTTAGTGTTGTGTTTGTTTCAGTTGTTGGAGTTTTACACAACAAGAATGGACAACGATGTTGTGAGAATAATTGTAACGTTTATTTCGTAAGTATTTTAACCCTTACAATGCTGAATTAATTTGTGTCGTCTGCTGAATATTTTTTATTTTTCCATTTTGCTCATGAAAAACTTGGTTGGCAGCACTTTAGAATCATTTCCGATGGAAATGATTCTAAAACGCTGCCAAACCATGTTTTTACTGAGTGAAAATACAAAATATTAATTATCAGCAGACAACTATTTTCGGTTCCCGCATTCTCGCGGGTTAAATTTCACATTCTACTTGCATTTGCATTTGTAACTTCTATGTTTTCTAACAAACATTAAAAACATTTTCTGTATGCAGCTCCTGTCGTCTGAGGTTTTTTTAATGGTTTTACCCGTGTACTAAATTCAATTTATCTACAAGTTGCTTTTGGCTCTTGCTAATAAAATTCATTAATTTACCTAGTTTTTGTTATGCCTGCTGTAGCAGAAGGCGCGATTGTGATCGCTTCTTTTTCCGTTGTCGTCCTTCGTCTTCGTCGTTTGAAATGTCAAAAAGTTTGTAGAAGCTTCGTCATCATGGTATAACTTTAATATTACTTGACGGAGTGCTTTAATATTTGGAAACTTTATACTGTGAGCATTTGGAACATACTCATGCCACCATTAACATGGCCTTGCCCTTTTTTACCTTCACATTTTTGCCGAAACACTTAGCCATTTTTTGGCGTCAAAAAGTCTGTACAAGTTTATCCATCATGATATAACTTTAATATTACTTGACAGATTGCTTATATTTGGACACTTTATACATGTGAGCAATTGGAACACACTCATGCCCCCATGAATATGACCTTGAACATTTGTACATTCACATCTTTGCGGAAAAACTTTTTCCGTCAAAAAGTGTGTACAAGTTTCTTCATCATCACATAACATTAAAATTACTCGATGGATTGCTTCAATATTTGGAAGTGGTCACTTGATACATGTAAGCATTTGGATCACATTCATGCCGCCATCAACATAACCATTTTGACATCAACATGGTTGTGGTTTCTTCAACCTTGACCGTTTTCGTGTTTTTAACATGCACTTCTGACGGTTTTTGTGATGCTTATTTTAGCACATGCCCATGGTCAAATGCCTAGGCAGGCGCGACTTCGTTTCCGTGGCGGAATTCTTGTTATGTTTTCCTGACTTTTCCAATCCTGGTTAACCCTTAGAAGACGGGAACCGAAAATTTGTGTCTGCTGCTCTTTCTTATTTTGTATCATTTCCAAATAAAAGCATGGTTTGGCAGCATTTTAGAATCATTTCCATTGGAAATGATTATAAAGTGCTGTAAAATCATGTTTTTGATACGAAAAATGGAAAATAGAAAGCAGACGACAAATTATAATTCAGCACTTTAAGGGTTAACACTTGTGTTAAGGTGATGTACTCCAATTCCTTGGCTTATGTTGATAATCATCGTTATTGCAAACATGTTTTTAATGTGTGAATGTAGTCGCCACCCTACGAAGCCCTGCAGGGGACGTAGAATTATTTTTTTTATTATCTAATTGTTCAATTGAGGGAACGAATTATCATTCGTGGGAACGAATTGTTAATTCGAGGAACAAATTGTTATATCGTGGGAACTAATTGTTAATTCGAGGGAACGAATTGGTATATCGTGGGAACGAATTGTTAATTCAAGGGAACGAATTGTTATATCGTGGGAACGAATTGTTAATTTGAGAGAATGAATTGTTAAATTGAGGGAATTAATTGTTATTTCGTGGGAACAAATTGACGCGGGTCTCCGTACATTTAGTCGCCATCTCATGTCTGACTGTATTTTACTATCACTGTATCCACAAGTTGAATTGGCTTGAAACTTCATATGCTTATTTGTGTTAATCCTTAGACAGCTACTAACAACAATTGCCGACTGCTGTTGCTTTTATATCTCGCCTTACTTCTGTATACAAAACATGGTTTGACAGCACTTCAGAATGATTTCCAATGGACTGTCAAAGCATATTGCAAATTATTCTAAAGTGCTGTCAAAGCATGTTGTTGAAGGGATAAGAAATTGGTGTCAACGTTTTTGACGGGCATATGTACATCACCCATTTAGTGTTACTGATTTACTGTTTTTCATATTCATCTTTTTAGCTCACCGCAATGAGTCCGTCGTCCGCCGTCCGACGTCGTCCGTCGTAATCCGTCGTCCGTCGTCCGTCGTCCGTCGTCGTCCGTGAACATTTTCAAACGTCTTCTCCTCGGTAACCATTGGGCCTATAGTCACCAAACTTCATGGTCAAGGTCCTTCGGTAGGGGGATTACAAAATTGTTAAAATGACATCATTACGTTATCCAAGATGGCCGCCGCCTAAAAATAGCACAAATATTTCAAAAATCTCTTCTCAAGAACCGCCAACCGGATTTCGACAAAACTTGGAAGGAATGATCGATGTACAATGCTCTTTCAAAGCTGTTAAAATGGTGACCCCGGGGTCAAAAATGGGCGTGGCCCGTGGGGTCAAATTGGGATCAAATTTTGTTTTTGACCGAATATAGTCGTGTCATATATCAAATCTAAGGTATCAACCAGGCGATCACTTTGTTGCATTTTTTGGTCGAATTCGGATGGCTATGTCATCCAAGATTGCCGCCGAAATGTCAAAAGGTCGTTCTTTTATTAGAGATTTCAAAATTATTCTTCACATGAACCGCTTGGCCCATGGTAGCAAAACTTAAAAGTTATAGTCCATGGGTGAAGCTTTTTCAGAATTTTTAAAATGGAGGTCAGCGTTAATCCAAGATGACCGCCATCTAAAAATAGCATAAATTCGTAAAAAAATATTCTTCTCATGAACAGCTTGACGGAATTCGACGAAACTTGGTTGGAATGATCGATGTACAATGCTCTTTCAAAGTTGTTAAAATGGTGACCCCGGGGTGAAAAATGGGCGTGGGCCGTGGGGTCAAATTGGGATCAAATTTTATTTTTGACCGAATATAGTCGTGTCATATATCAAATCTAAGGTATCAACCAGGCGATCACTCTGGTGCATTTTTTGGTCGAATTCGGATGGCTATGGCATCCAAGATGGCCGCCGAAATGTCAAAAGGTCGTTCTTTTATTAGAGATTTCAAAATTCTTCTTCACATGAACCGCTTGGCCCATGGTAGCAAAAATTAAAAGTTATAGTCCATGGGTGAAGCTTTTTCAGAATTGCTAAAATGGAGGTCAGCGCTAATCCAAGATGACCGCCATCTAAAAATAGCATAAATTCGTAAAAAAATCTTCTTCTCATGAACAGCTTGCCGGAATTCGACGAAACTTGGTTGGAATGATCGAGGTACATTGCTCTTCAAAGTTGTTAAAATGGTGACCCGGGGGTGAAAAATGGGCGTGGGCCGTGGGGTCAAATTGGGGTCAAATTTTATTTTTGACCGAATATGGTCATATCTATATCAAATCGAAGGTATCAAAGAGGTGATCGCTCTGGTACATTTTTTTGTCGTAATTGGATGGTCATTTCATCCAAGATGGCCGCCGTAAGGTCATAATGTCGTTATTTTATTAGAGATTTAAAAATTCTTCTTCACACGAACTGCTTGGCCCATGGTGGCCTAACTTCAAAGTTATGGTCCATGGGTGAAGCCTTTTTAGATTTGTTAAATGGAGGTCATCGCTAATCCAAGATTGCCGCCGTCTAAAAATAGCAGAAATTCTTAAAAAATCTTCTTCTCATGAACCGCTAGCCGGATTTCGACGAAACTTGGTAGGACTGATCGATGTACAATGCTCTTTCAAAGTTATTAAAATGGTGACCCCGGGGTCAAAAATGGGCGTGTTCCGTGTGGTCAAATTGGGGTCAAATTTTATTTTTGACCGAATATGGTCATGTCATATATCAAATCGAAGGTATCAACCAGGCGATCACTCTGGTGCATTTTTTCGTCGAAATCGGATCGTTATGTCATCCAAGATTGCCGCCGAAATGTCAAAAGGTCGTTATTTTATTAGAGATTTCAAAATAAATTCTTCTTCACATGAACCGCTTGGTCCATGGTAGTCAAGCTTAAAAGTTATAGTCCATGGGTGAAGCTTTTTCAGAATTGTTAAAATGGAGGTCAGCGCTAATCCAAGATGACCGCCATCTAAAAATAGCATAAATTCGTAAATAAATCTTCTTCTCATGAACCGCTAGCCGGATTTCGACGAAACTTGGTTGGAATGATCGATGTACATTGCTCTTTCAAAGTTGTTAAAATGGTGACCCCGTAGTCAAAAATGGCCGTGGCCCGTGTGGACAAATTGGGGTCAAATTTTATTTTTGACCGAATATGGTCATGTTATATATCAAATCGAAGGTATCAAAGAGGCGATCACTCTGGTGATTTTTTTGTCGAATTCGGATGGCTATGTTAGCCAAGATGGCCGCCGAATGGTCAAACGGTCGTTCTTTTATTAGAGATTTCAAAATTCTTCTTCACATGAATCGCTTGGCCCATGGTAGCAAAACTTAAAATGTTGGTCCATGGGTGAAGCCTTTTCAGATTTGTTAAAATGAAGGCCATCGCTAATCCAAGATGGCCGCCATCTAAAAATATAATACATTCTTAAAAAATATTTTTCTCATGAAACACTAGCCGGATTTCAACAAAACTTGGTTTGAATGATCGATGTTCAATGCACTTTCAATGTTGTGAAAATGGTTGACCCCGGGGTCAAAAATAGGCGTGGCCCGTGAGGTCAAATTGGGGTCAAATTTTATTTTTGACCGATTATGCTCATGACATATGTCAAATTAAAGGTATCGATGAGGCGATGCTCTGGTGCAATATTTGACGAAATCGGATGATTATGTCATCCATGATGTCCGCCAAAAGGTCCATTTATTTGAGATTTTTAACGTTTTTTTTCTCAGGAACCACATGGCCGATGCTGGCCAAACTTCATAGTAAGTTAAGATCTTTCGGTAAAGCTTTTTCAGATTTGGTAGAATGAGTCATCGCTTAATCCAAGTTGACCGCCATCTAAAAATATCAAAATTGTGTTATAACACATATGAACTCAATGTCACATTCTCCTCTGGTGTTCATAGAGTCAGGTGAGCGAATTAGGGCCATCATGGCCCTCTTGTTTATTTTTGTATATAATGGAAGTTTTTCATTTGTAGGCGAGGTAGCATAAATGTAAATTACACGGTGGTTGTCAAGGACACGAATGACGCTGCACAAAAGCTGGCACAGGCAGTAAATCAAATGGCAATGGGGTCTAAGGTCAACATTTCCAACACGATGGCCCAGCCCTTGGCCATGGCAATTGGTGGAGAGACGGGTATGTATCTCACAGTGACCCTTTCAACCCTAAATAGCTGGAATAAACTGTGATATGTTAATGTCTGTGGCTTAACCCTTTCACCCCTAAGTAACTGGAATGGATTTTGATATATTAATTTCACAACCAATTCACAAAATTGTTTTCGGACTTGTAAATTTTTTTTAAAGCGGGTAATTTTTGTTCTAAAAAATATGAAAATTACTTTCAAAAAGTGCAGATCCTGATGAGACGGCTTGTTACGAGCCAGCTCATCTGGATCTGCACTGTTTGCATAAACCGCGATAACGTTCATTCGGGTTCAAAGGGTTAAATACATATTCCCTATGAACAATCGTATCATTTTCTCAAACACATGTGAATCTCGTTAATGGCCTGCTTGGAAAGTAATTCACAAAAATTTGATCTTATTTTAACTTCATTTGCTTTATATAATTGTGTAACATGTAAAAAGAAAAATACGCTCATGATTGAGTCATACCACTAAACAAACTTGGTTTGCTACACTCCCTCGTTTGTTTAGTCGAAGGATCCAATAACTCGAACTTTATGATCACAGCCGCTTCAGGGGCGGATCTGGAGGGGGGTTCCGGGGTTGCAACCACCCCCTTCAGCCACGGAGTTTACATAAATCACAGTTTACCACCAGATGGAATCTGAATTTAAATGCTGTAAAACACGGGGAAAGTGCATTTCCGGACATCTGTTGAATTCGAAAATAGGACAACCCCACCCCCCCCCGTTCCCCAAATTCTGGATCCGCCCCTGAGCTTACTGTGAGCATGATATTGTCGTTTAATTAACGTGTTTAACACTTTCACCCCTAAGTAACTGGAATGGATTTTGATACATTAATTTTGCAACCAATCAAATCGTCACAAAATGACTAGACCATTTATGAAATTGGTGTGTTTTTTTTCTAAAAAATATGAAAATACTTGTAAAAAGTGCAGATCCTGATGAGACGGCTCGTCACGAACCGGCTCATCTGAATCTACACGTTTTGCCACTACCGCTATATAGGTCTGTGGTATTGAAAGGATTAAGTACCAAATATATCCACAGTCCAATTGCCTTGAAACTTCACATTCCTCCGGATCACCATCCATATTTTCTAGAGCTCCAGATAAGCTGCGTATTTGCTTAAATACCCAAATAAAATTGTCAAAAAAACCCACAATTGAAATCAGAAGTAGCGAGTATGAAAAAACAGTAACAAAATTATGGTACATTTATGACGCTTCAAAAAACAATAAACTGACCACAAATATAGCATATTTGTCTTATTTTCTATGAAAACGTAGGCGGGATATTTTGGCCGTGGCCATCTATTTGAACTAATCATCTCCCTTGGTTGAGTAAACGGTATACACAGAATGTCTTCACCGTATATGGGTTATAATTGCAGTTGACCTGGCTGCCGTGACAGAAGAGACGGTGATGTGCCCGGCATACGTCCAGACCGCCGGCGCGTGTAGCTCTGGGTACAAGTGTGTCATCAACACCGGTGTACCCAGCTGCCAGTGAGTATAGCATGCCTGTTCTATATGAGACTCAGACACACCATGTGGTTTTGTATCTAAGAACATGTGCGATATCTCATGAAATATACTTACAAAATGTATAATATTTTTCTTAAATGAGGTCGAAAGCTGATGAACTTTTCATAACAAATGCTATGAAAATTGCGTCATCTTTTGACGTCATTTACGGAAAATATCACAGTGTCTGTAAATATATTTCATTAAAAATCGCACATGTTCTTAGGTACAAAATCACATGACGTGTCTCATTGATAGGTTACCGAACTTTGATCGTCACAAGTAACTTGCCTTGGAACAACTTCTAGGGGTATCATTGGCATTTGTGGCGTCTGTTGATTTGACGTCATCTTGCTGAGACGTGTCATACTTCAATGCCAAAAGTTGCGTATTCAATTCCCACCATTGACATGTAAAAAATACCTCCACAGTACGTCCATCACACTGGTCAGTCAGATGGGAGTTTAACCCGTAGACCGCTACACACAACAATTGTCATCTGCCATTGCTTTATATCTTGCCTTATTTCTCATTAAAAACATGGTTTGACAGCACTTCAGAATCATTTCCAATGGAAATGATTCTGAAGTGCTGTCAAAGCATGTTGTAAATTATTCAATAGTGCTGTCAAGCATGTTTTTAATGATAAAAATGGAAAATAAACAGCAGACGACAAACAAAGAAGATAGCGGTGTAAGGGTTAAATTTAGATCCCATCACTGTCTAACCTTAGCTGTTGCTGGACATTAACCCATTACTTCAGAATACAACTTTACGGATTGACATAATATATCGGGATTTTCCACACAAAAAAAGGTATATATACATCCTCAGAGCATACAATGGGTTAAGGCTGTCAAGGTCATTACCAAGGTCAGGAATGATCGAGACAAATTGTCTCCCCCAATTATCATATGAACCAAGTATACTTCAATTGTTATGACGTTATGGCCAATATAGCTTGATCTGACGAACGAAAAGTGGTAACAATGCAGTTGAAGTGTAAGGGATAGGCCAGAGTAGATAAGTACACGTAGTCACTTAATCACTTATAATGTACACTATATTACATGGGGAACACACAGGAATACATGATACATTGATATGCGAACATCACTGTACTGTGCATGATACTATTCAATTACTACAAGGTTGTAAGCCAATCGACTGTTATACTTTAACGCAACTTAAAAGCTATAGACGAATAAACTCGGTATGTGGTATCTCAATGGTCCCGTAGTGGACAATAGTATGAATGCACAAGTACTTTGATGATCGCTAATCAAAGTGAAACAACATACAAGTATAACATGGCATAACGAACATTGGAGGACAAAATGACAATCATCTGAGCTACCCCAGTGCTGGGCGTATCTCAATAGATAGTGTAACCTCTGAGTATCACGGTCCCAAGGTCTGCCTCACCCGCAATATGAGGTCTAGTCAACAATATGGCTATAATCCAACTTCAAGTGGATTAATCCATAAACAATATATGTAGTCTTACTACAATCCTTTAGCCATGATATGCCATGATAGGAGTATTACCATACACTATCAAAGTATACATATGTATTGCCTATGCAATATATTTCCAAAGTATGAATGTCAAAGTCAAAGCCGGATGTGGTTACATCACATGATAGTCAATAACGATAATGTTCCGGAAGCTGGTTCCCGGAAGTAAAGTTCCACAGGTAGTATTATCTCCGGAAATGGTGGACCAGATGTAAAGTTCCTATGGTATCACTCGACTGTAGCAACCCGGATGTGGTAGACCGGATGTAAAGTATCCATGGTGAATCAATGGGTTGTAATACCGGAAGTGGTAGACCGGATGTAAAGTTCCAATATAATACAAAATGGCGATTATCACGTTGGCTAAGACGCCGGGAAAAGTTTCACTTAGGTGACATTCAACTCGGTGGTAGTATAATGATATGATATGTGTGTATGGCGTTTCACTTCACTAATCTATGGCTGTGACTGTCTGCTGTACGCGAGGTAGCTATCACACACTGCTCTATACAGGCCTGTACCCGGAGCTGCTACACACACTGCGCCAGACAGACGTACGGACACTCGGACGACCCGATACTCTGCACTGACTGGGGTCTGCCCTCAAACGAGTGGACCAAAACGTCCAATGTGGCTCGCTGGAGCGTTCTCAAGAGGCTACAAAAATGAAATGAATCTCCAATTACTAGACGAATACGCACAGACAGACAGACAGGATGCACAACAGACTAAAACGGGAATCGAACAACGGCAAATCACAGCTGAAATAAAAATGTTCTAGGTACATACCAAAATCCTCCGTGTCACTGGTGAATACAGTACTAGTCTTCTGTAACCAGAAAATATGTGTCCCGCCAACACATAGCGAGACATCGCTTATATACGCACCAGTGAAACCATGCACGGAATAATGGATATCCCTACCCCTCGTACGGACATCTCACATAAATACTACAAAACATGGCTTTTAGGCCATGTCACCGTGGGTTCTTATTTGGCATTTAAATATATATGTTACCACGCCTTAAATTCAACCCCCAAACCAGTGTACAGCCCTCGTGGAATAAATACCATACAACATGGTATACCCCACACTACCATAAATCTGCACACTATAGACCCAGATCTCATAATCCGAAATCTACTCGACGGTCTCGACAATGCGAAGGTCGCTTCTTGGCCCCGCCAAACCCCTCCATAACGGTCCTACGGCTATACACTCAAATGAGAGTGTAGCACATACTAAACTCAAATATCGTGGTCATTTACGGAAATATCACGACACAAAACATCACCATTATGGGATCTGATATATCCGTGTTGGCCAGTACCAGGCTATGATGAAACACTAACCCGTAGCATACATAACAGGGCAGACCATGGTATGGTCTGCGCTGTATACTGGCTTCACCTACAGAAGGTCCCTTATATGGTGAAACACTGACACGCGGACAAACTCGGCTGGCACGGACAGTGGACATCCGTAATACTAAAAGGTATCTTTTCCCTAGCGAAACCAGCACACGCAGTCAACGAGTTCTCTACCACACACATGCATAGTCTGTGGCAAATATGGCGTGACATCAGTAAAACATTGCTCATAAAATAGACGTATATTTAAAATCCGCAAAAAATGTACACGCATAAACGTATTTCCACCAATACAACATAAGCCCCCTTATTACATGCACATTGCACATGGCAAATGTACATGCCAAACCACAGGTGTGCAAAAACCACAGGTGTGTGAAACCACAGGTATGTGGAATCACAGGGATGTGAAATCAATAATACGCACAACAATACAACACAGTACCACACATCACAAATATACAATTATACGGATTCCAGAATGTACAAGAATGCACGTGTCACGCGACAAAGGCCTTTCATTTAGTATGCCCCATCACCGAATGGTGATGGCAGCATGTAGTGTTACTGGTGTCTGTCCGTCCGTCCCGTACAAATGTAACGCTCAGGTATTTTTTTATAATTTCAGATTCCTTTCACTGCTTCATATTTCACACAGACATTCCTCTGGTTTTCCTCTATCATGCTGTGACAAATTCCTGGGGGCCATTTCACTAAACTTCTTACGACTCAAATGTTCGTAAGTGCTAATTTAGGATGTTCTGGAAAATTCAATTGATGGATTTACATTTATTGAGCATAGGCTGCATATGTAAATCCAATAATTGTTTACAAGAAAACATTGTTAATGTGAAACTTACAGACTATCACAACTTTGCACTTACGAACAGTTTAGTCATACGAAGGTTCGTGAAACGGCTGCCGGGTCCTCAGGCCCCCCTTAGCCCAAGGCCATATTCTTCGTTGATACTGTGACACAACTCTCCGGTATTGTTTTATAATAACAAACTTAAATAGTTGTATTTCCTTTCTTTGTACAAAATTGGTTATTGCATGTATATTTACATATTGCCATCTATAATGCATCTACCGTGTATCGCAGGAAGCAGAAACTGTGAGCATAAAGCAAGAATAAAATCCCATTTAACGCTATTGGCAGTACTAATTACCTTTGTTATGTCCTGGTTCTTGCAGCCTGTGATACCAAGTCACATGTTAGGGAGAGGATTTATATAGGGTTGCTTTCAATCCAATCCCATTTGTATAATTCTGTATATACTACGATTGATGCCTTACTACTAAATAATATACAAATAAAATATGTTTAAAGCAACGCTACGGTATATTTTCAGACCGATTGACACCGACGACAATTTCGGCCTGGTGTTGGGGCTCAGTCTTGGTTTACCGCTGGCCTTCATGGCGCTGTTGGTGGTGATGATTATCTTCATCTACTCGAGGAAGAGCCACAGTAGGCGCAGGAACAGTATGACCTACGATAATGACAGGTGAATACTCTAAAGGCACCATGTCTCAGATACAGTCGAACTGGCATTAAGAGACCACCCAAGGGAGACACCAAAAATGGTCGCTTAAAACAATGGTCTCTTAACAAAAACGAAAAAGAAAGTATGGAAATCCGGTAACTGGTATGTCCGGTTATATGGTTTAATATTCGGAATCAGGAAATCGTGAATATTAAACATTAACAGAAATAAATACATTAGAATACTACCGGTAATGTTTACTGTGCACTTTTCTGAATTATTCAGGCTTTATTTCATCAAAATAGATGAAATAATTTTAATGTTATTGCGAAATAAAATGGCCCAGCTGAAATCGCAAATAGGCAAGAGTTAATTCCCTTTAGTAATCACTAAGAGCGAGTTCGAGCTTAAACTATAGTTCAACTAAACAACCACGAACGCAGACTGGTTCGACCAGTGGCGTCATACATCGACTAGCCAAAAGACGCCTGTTCCTCCAGTTTCAAGATGGCGGCGAATAGGTAAAAAGTTCTCTAGAGAGCGTGGAAATTTACATGGAAATTCTCTACTATACATGAGCAATGCATCTACTATAGTTCAACTATAGTATGAACCCGAACTCGCTCTACAGAAACCAGCGATTCAGAACGAGGTTTCAGGTCATCAATCATAAACAATGAAACATTCACACTTTGACTGTGACTGGGGATTTTTTTCCTTTGTTTGTCACACGCTTGAGGCGAATTTCACCTGGAGAAAGTGACATCCTGTCAATTAATGGTCGTTTAATACAAACTAAGATTGTTTTCGTTTAACAAATAAGTGACTGGTGGTATCGTTAAGGGAAAGTCGATTAATACACTGTCATTATAGAGGCCAAATGGTCGGTCGGAATTGAAAGTGATCGCTTAAGACAAAAGTCGCTTAATGCACGTGGTCGCTTGTGCAAGTTTGACTGTATGCGCAGAAATTTATGAATCAGATTCGCGAACAATAATTTAATTCTATATTTGTATTTCTCCACCCAATTGTATTGGGGTAAAAACTCTAGATTTGATATCGACAGGTGAATACTTTAACCCTTGCAACATGCTTTGACAGCACTTCAGAATCATTTCCATTGGAAATGATTCTGCAGTGCTGTTAAACCATGTTTTATTGAGAAATAATGCAATATATAAAAGCAACAGCAGACGATAATTGTTGTGTGTAGCGGTCTACGGGTTAAAGGCAACATGTCTCGGATATGAGCAGAAAATGATGAATCAGATTCGCGAAAAATAATTTAAGTCTATATTTGTATTTATCCACCCAATTGTATTAGGGGGTGGGGGGGGGGGAAACTGTAGGTTTGGTAAAAACAAATTGTAATACTGAAGAATAACTACAATTGATTAATACTAATTTTATTTATTTTTTACAATATATTATTATTAATTTTATTTATTTAAATCAATTCAGCAAGTATAATGGAAACGTCTGTCTACAGGTGGTATAATATTATCATTCTTCATCATTATAAAGTGTTATGTTTCACAAATGTTGAGTGGGTGGTAGGTTGGAGCATGCGATGGGTAATTTAACGATCGGGGTTCATTCTTACCGGAATTCCGACTTGAGACCAGTAGCCGATTTCATCAAAATTGCAAAGTATACTTTTCTAGCAAAGTATACTTTGAGAGAGTAATCATTTATTTTTCCCGAAGTGCATTATTTCATATAGAACTAACGACTGCATATATTTGATGATTAAAAGTATGCAGAATTATTATACTGATGTTATTACATTATCACAGCCAAAATGACTGTGATAATGTACTAAATTCAGTATAACAAAAGTTAATATATTTATCCTTAAATTGAAAATGTCTCCCTCAAAGTATACTTTGCTAGAAAAGTATACTTTGCATTGTTGAAATAGGCTACTGGTTTGGCCCTCACATACATCTTCGGCATTTTGTATGTGACAGTTGAATCTGTTTATACCCCTTATGTGAGTGTTACGATTATTAGTAATCCTATTTGAGGGGAAGGGGCCAAGTGACTTGGTTTGATATGGACCTGGCACCAGGTCAGGTTATTCGTTGAAAGTCATAGAGCCACTGAATGGTCCACCATGTTATCCGTGGCACTCTGGAACTGTTTGAACACACGGCATACGGCCTTGGGGTTCAAACAGTTCCCTCATGCCACGGCAAACATTTACCCACGGCTGGACATTGTCGAATCGTATAGGTATTACCAACCTAACCGTAAATATTGGTTCACCCTTTCAACATGCAGACCTCTATTCTAATGTTGGCAAATGGTATAGATCCTGACGAGACGGCTCGTAACTAACCGTCTCATCAGGATCTGCACCATTTGTTGATAGTTTCTTATTTCTAAAAACAACCCATTTCTGATAAATGGAATAGTCAGACAAATGAAAGTGCTAATCATCTGCTGTTTATGTGAATATTTTAGGGATGGTTGTGGGATAGGGGTTAGAACACCTGACTTCCAATCCGGAGGTTAATTGTGGTTCAAACCTCGCCTACTTTCATAGTATTTCCATCCCACTGGTTTGTCGGATGAGACTTTAAAATGTTGTCCTGACTCTATGTGACCTTAGCTGTTGGTGGTACGTTAAACCCTTTCCCCTTTACTTGTATGTGAATATTTTCAGGTTATCATCTGATAATGGATTTTCCCCATCAACGATTCCAACACGAATAAATACTGGTGTACGTGGTGGACCATTCAGTGACTCTATGACTTTCGACGAGGACTCGCACTCAAATTCATCCATCGGCAGACACGACCCGTTACATCCGTGGGGAGACCTAGATTTTTCCAAAGAGCCAACGGGAGCCAGTAAGTATATTTGCAGAGAAATAAGAAACATAGAAGTGAAATAATAAAAGTTAGCGCACTTCATACTGAGGATACACCATTTTGTTTATGGACAATCCTAAATGTTTTCTTTATATGCGCTGTGAACTTCAAAGCGCATATAAAGAAAACATTTAGGATTTTCCACAATTTTGAAGAATGTTCAAGTATATGTCGCAAACACCATTTGAAGCGTATATTTATGGTAACTAGGGCCTGTAACTAAGGCCTATAATTAGGGCCTGTAATCAATTTACATTTCTGATTGTGTTTTTCTCATGCTTAACCCTTAGACCGCTACACACAGCAATAAATTATTGTCGTCTGCTGTTGCTTCATATCTCGCCTTATTTCTCAATAAAAACATGGTTTAACAGCACTTTAGAATCATTTCAATGGAAATGATTCTAAAGTGCTGTCAACGCATGTAGGAAATTATTCTAAAGTGCTGTCAAAGCATATTTTTGGTGACAAAAATAGAAAATAGAAAATAAATAGAAGACGACAAAAAATAATATAGCGGTTTAAGGGTTAAAATTTTATAGTTTGATTGATTATGGCTGATTTACATGTACATGTAGAAGCTTGATGCTCACAATAACATGTATATCTATTTGCAGCAGGACATGACGACGAAAATCAATTGAGGTCCAACTTCTCCTGGGACTTCATGTATAATTATCTCGGCCCCAATGAAAAGGTTCGTAGCTGTGAATAAAATAATGCCACGGCGGATTAATGATTAATTTCCACCAGAAATAAATTCAACCTAAACCCTCAAAATTGCGTTTCCTGCGTTCTAGAGCCAAAATAGTGTCCATGGCCGCGCATATACAAGTATACGAGTGTCACCTGTGGCACAAATATTTCCCACCATTAACTCATTAAAGTCTACAGGATGCATACAATCGTTTTTATCGAAAACAATGAGACTGTTTTGTTTATTTCTCCATATGTGGCTGTGACTAGAGAAATGGGTCTTATGGGATTTCTGATCAGCAGCGCTCCAGATAAGCTGCGTATTTGCTTACATACCCAATCAGAAGTAGCGAGTATCAAAAAGCAATTAAAAAATTGTGGTACATTTATCACGCTGCAGAAAACAATAAACATACCACAAATATAGCACATTTTTCTTATTTTCCATGAAAACACATCTTGGTATTTCCTTGGAATTGTCCATGGAGACAATTCTAATGAAATGCCAAGAAAAGTTTTTATTTCAAAGCAAACTATTCAATAATTGCTGTCTGTTGATGTGTAAAAGTAATTTTATTTTACCGACTTAAAATTTTGAAATACCCAATTGCTTCAGAAATGATGTAGTGACAATACTCAATTACAAATTCCTTATCTGCGGCCCTGCTGACCAGTGTAACTGATCATCAAATAGCACACTACTGTATCCTTATAATGATCTATATTGCTAGTTAGAAGCATGACGGATGATTCATTCATGGAATGGCGAACAGTGCAGATCCTGATCAGACTATGCGGACGGGCACAGGCTGATTTGGATCTACACTGGTCGCAAAACTCATAAGTCCCATTCAGTCAGAGCATGCTGTTGCTCATTTGAATTATCGAGGCTGCTGAAATGGGGTTTATGTTATTTTGTGACCAGTGTAGATTCAGACCAGCCTGTGCAACCACCGCACAGTCTGATCAGGATCTGCACTGTTCGCCATTCCATCAGTGGAACACCCGTCGTGTTTCTAACAAGGAATATGAAAATTCATGCAGAGCATGATGTTATTAGCCGATCAAATCAGGGTAAAGTGCATCGAACATATGTAGGTGTCTCTGGTAACATTGTCAATGGTAAACTATTTTCGACCATGGTAACATTGTCAATGGTAAACTATTTTCGACCACAGTTCTGTACCCAGCGTTGACATTTTTCTCGATTTTGTGCAGGTTTTGGAAACCCGTTCCCAAATCCATCAAATAAAGTATTTGTCTTCACCGGGTTTCAGGGTTCGTGAATCACCATAGCAGCAATGTTTTGTTGTCACCATTATGTTGCGAAATATTCCAGCGTAACACCTGTACTGTATGCTCTATTTATCTACAGATTACACTCCGCAATACACAAAGTTGTAGTCACTGTGTGTAACTGTTTGTCCGAATTCTGTGGCAGCACGCGAGTGGGCGGAGCTACCGGAGCTATATATATCTAGCGGTTACAGTGCCATCTAAAAATAGACGCAAGCTCCTGCGTATTCAGGCACATGCCCAGATTGGTCTTGATAACGTTGTCACTTGTGTATCCCTTGTTTATCGATTTAAATGGTTTAAATCGACTCGAAGCTTACGTTCAACGGCCGCACAAACTCGATTGAACTGCACGCCTTCCAATGATTTAAATACGCAGCGCGTTTAAATAGTCAATTACGTTTTTTTAATGTGCGCACTGGTCATTTAAAAAGGGGCCCATCCGTGATTTTTTGCGCGATGTCGGGCGCAAGACAATCAATAATTTGCGGCATTGACAATAATTAAGGGGGATTGCCGCAATCGCGCGTGCTGGATGCATCCCTGTCATTCCTGCATGATATGTAAACAAATCAAAGTTCGCTATGAAGGGCAATTCTTCGTTTTGATTGGTGGAAAATTTTGTGAATATTTACTAGCGTCAAATGACGCGCATACGCGATCCAATGGGATAAACCCGAGATGCTGGGATAAACCCGAGATGGGGGGTTGCTAGTCGGAGGAGATTTTGAGCAGAGGTCGATTATAAATTAGCCGAATAAACACATTTTACGCGATTATACGTGGCTGAAACTTGTTCTGTTTAATAAATAAAAGCTTTAAATTAGTCCAATAATCGGCATATGTTGGCGTATATGGCCATTAGAGCCAACTATGGACTTCAACAACAATAACTTCCGGGTTAAATCTCTTCCGGCGTTCAGCTCATTACGTATTCAAAATTGTTTTATTTGGCTATATTTAAAGTTTTAAACGGAGATAATTGCCAAAAATGCAAACTTTATCGGTTGATGCAATTTGGAAGTGATACAGCAAAATTCGCGTTCGTAGATTACCGAATAGCGGAGAAAAGGGTTGCTACAAACTTTTTCAGAATTCGATGGATGATCAATATATTAGCCGATCTATAAATAGATCGGCTAATAATAAATCGGCAATAGGTAGCAGTGTGCTAGTTTGATCTGGAGCTACACTGGTCAGAAAGCATATAAGCCCCATTTCTCCAGCCTCGGCTACGTATAATACATGAGCCACGTATAAACCATGGAGTGCTCCCACTCATAGAATTGGCCATATGATCGACATGCGTATTCATAACAGCCAAAAAAAAAAAATTTCAATTTTTAGGTAGTCCGGAAAATAATTCAGGGTGCATATATCGCCACCTGTCCATCGGTTAATCATTGACCGTGCAACACATCCTACTGGAATGTTTCGACTTTGCCGATATTCTACACAAACACTTCAATGTTACTTCACTTGCGGATTTATTCCAAGTGGAGAACATTGAAGGTTGGCTTAGCTTTCACCATAAAACCAGCTGGTATCGGAAAATTTAATTTTATCATTGCATACATGTTACTCATTTATATTGTTCATCATACTATCATTTTTACCCTAATCATCTGGGCCCGGTTGTCAAAACATATGTTATCTTAACAGACTGTTAAATCCTTAACATTATTAAGTATGTAACAGTCGGTTAAGCTAACAAATGTTTTGAACAACCGGGCCCTGATTGCCTACAGCATATAACATACTATTTTACTATTCAATTAGTTTTTCGATTGTCCAGGATTTGTTTTAACCCTTAGACTGCTACTCACAACAATTGTCGTCTGCTGTTGCTTTTATATCTTGCCTTATTCCTCAATAAAAACATGTTTTGAAAGCACTTCAGAATCACTTTCAATGGAAATGATTCTGAAGTGCTGTCAAAGCATGTTGTAAATTATTATAACGTGTGGTCAAAGCATGTTTTTGATGATAAAAATGGAAAATATAAAATAAAGAGCAGACGATAAAAAAAATAAGATAGCGGTCTAGGGTTTAACCGTTTTCTGCTGCCTGTTATCTCTGTTATCGTAAGTTGGATTGGCTTGACACTTCATATGCTTATTTGTCATCATCCATATTTTCATTGTATAGTCCACCCATGTGACACATTGCTCCAGGTCAAGGCAAGGTCAAATGACTTTGCATTTGAGGGGTACATCAATCATTTTCTTTGTTTGTTTGCTGGGGTTTAACGGCCTATCAACAGATAAGGTTATTTAAGGCTGGGTCAATGGGTTTAGTACTAAATCCCATATATTACCTGTACAAATGGGGGGAAAATCCAAAAAAAAGAACTGAATATTTACAATAAAAAAACTATGTATTCAGCCCTGAAATCAGAATAATCCTTATCTGATTCCAGGTCCTCGCTACACCAGGGTCACTTGGCCCCCTCCAAAAAGCAGTAGGATCAGTAATAATCTTACTACTTTTATAATGGGCAATAACCCAATTCAACTCACAGGTAACAGAAGAGCCAAATATAAAAACGTACCCGAGGGCCAAACCAGGCAAATCGTGGTTCCTATAAGGAGGAACCCCTATCGTTAATTTACACCGTCACGTTCGCCCGACCTACCACCCACACATCAATCAGTGTTACTAAGTTCTTGTTAACATTTTCAGTATGAAATACGACGTCCACAGCTGGAGACAGATCCCAACACCATGTTCGAGGTAAGATAGCTCATGTTAAGTTAATTCACAACAAGTTCAACTTTATATTAACCCTTCTCTATTAACCCTTAGAATGCGGGAAACGAAAGTGTCTTCTGCTGTTGTTTTATATTTTCTGTCAATAAAACATGGTTTCGCAGCACTTTATGGAAATGATTCTAAAATGCTGTCAATTCATGTTTTTGATGAGAAAAAATAAAAATAAAAAATAAACAGCAAAACAAGATTTAATTCAGCATTGTAGGGGTTATTAAACAGTTTATATTGTGAATATTTCTTCTGATATTTGTGTGTCTATGTGTCTATCCGTTTTAGATTTAAACAAATTTAAAATGGATGCCACATAGCGTTAAGTAGAAACTAATTCCTTGATAAAGGCCTAGTGCCGAAACGTCGTTAAAATAGGTTGCTGTAGCCTATTTCACCAATATTGCAAAGTATACTTTTCTAGCCAAGTATACATTGAGAGAGAAATTTTCAATTTTATAATAAATTTATTATTTTTTATTATAATTAATTTATTACATTACTACAGCCATTTTGGCTGTGATAATGTAATACATTCAGTATAATAATTCTGCATACTTTTAATCATCAACTATATGCAGTCTTAAGTTCTATATGACCAAATGCATTTAGGGAAAAATAAATGATTACTCCCTCAAAGTATACTTTGCTAGAAAAGTATACTTTGCAATCTTCATGAAATAGGCTACTGACTTCAAATCTGGAGGTTCAAACCTCAACTAGGGCATCAGAAATACTCATTATATTTCCATCCCACTGGTCTGTCGGAAGAGACTTAAAACTGTGGTCCCGTCTCTATATGACCTTACATGGTACGTATATGGGACATTAGACCCTTTCACTTCACTTCACTTTGATGTGTCCACATTTTTATACATTTTAATTCTGTTTTCAGGAGAAATGATAAAGTCTACCAGAGCCTGTGTATAATACTCAAGATTGCCAATTGCTCAATTGGAATAGTATAGTCATTACGCAAACACGTCTTATTTGGAATTAATAAATCACTGAACTACTTTCGGCGAGGGAGATAATCAATATACACCACTACCACGTATAGGAACTATTTTCATTAGTTTATATAGTGTTAATCTATCTCCTGTGATGTATAATGATACATTACTGTGTTATGTTATGGTTACTAATGCATGTTGTTTCAGTAGCGTATCGCTGTAAAGGTATCGTTGTAGACGGAGTTGCAACTAATTTAATAATTATTACGTTAAAATGTTTGCGTAATACTGATAGTACTTCTGTACAAATGTAATCATCGTAAATGGTACAATAGTCGTGAAGTTAAGGTCGCCGACTTTTATGATTGACTTACCGATTCCCGAAAGGGTGGGGAGTTTAAACCTCGACTTGGTATACATGGTATACACAAAAATCCATTAATATTGTGATTTTAATAATTTTTTACTGTCCCAAAATATATTTATTTGGCGGTCACAATTAATATTGCATTACATTTTGGCTATTTTAGAATAAGCTAACATTTCGTACAGCAAACATTTTGTTTATGAATTTGAAATAATTAATGTCCTCCATCTGATAATAACACTGTTCGAACTGCGCCTGTGGCTATCACGACCAGAATTCACTGGCCGCAAACACAGTAGCCTTCGGCGATATATTTTGTGTCAATTTTCAACACTATTTTTACGGAAAAAATTGCTGATTTTTTAAAACAATATCTGCAAAACTAAATACGGTGATAGAATTTTTGTCAACTTTTCAACACCATCTTACGTAAAATATTACTGATGTTCTAAAAACGGTGAAGGTGTACTGAACAACTTAAAATATGTCACACGCTTTTAACATTCCGGCCTCCGAAAATCGATATTTTTTTTAAATAACAAGCTGTCTAATAGATTCGGCCCAATAGATCTGCGTATAATCGAGAGTGTATTGTCTCTGACAGCGAGGTGTGGGCACACATCAAAACCACGCATCAATTTCAAAACATTGGCTGAGGGTCAAAATTTACAGCTGTGTGATGTCTTCAGACCAACAAGTCGTCACACTGCTACGCGTTATCGATTTTTTCCACACGTGTATTTATAATTAGATGTTGGGGTACATATTATCATGATTAGCACACCGTCTCACGAAGCGGGGGCTACTCAGGGAATGGGATCACGTGGTATATTGTTTACACTGGATTAATGGCGGCCCCCATGAGGTCTCGGGAAAATCATATTGTTCATCAATACGACTGTAGTTTCTTGCTTTGAATGATGACCATGTTCCGACCGTTAACACTTAATATTTAGCAGCATTACCTATGTAGTTAGTCGGAACATTCTGCAGAGAGATATTTGAATCGGACGGAATCGAACGTTGTTTAAACTTGGTCCGGTTCATATGCACAAGTCAAAATATGAACTGAAAATGGCGCTTTGTGTGACAGAAATCCGTAAGCGTACGAATAAAAAAAATGTTTTGTTATAAATAGCGAAACAGCGATAGCATCTATTGTTTTAATAATATGCATACATATTGTAATTAATGCTTAATAGCGATATACTTATGAATGATATACTTATAATATTGTTACTATAATACTATACTATTGTTTATACTCCAGCACTATGTTTTAAGGCTGACTGTGTGATTTGCCTCAAAATAAGTTGGATCAGTTAATACTTATATTCATGCACATCAAATAGACCCTCTGTTTATGTAGGTAACTGGGGGTGTAGTGGGGTACACTCGCTAATACAATGTATGCGTAATGGTCCCATCACAATGGACTTGTAGATGTGGCTGTTACTGGAGAAATTGGGCTGATGGGATTTGGGGCCCGTTTCAATAAACATCGTACGACTAAAATGTTCGTAAGCGCAAACTTAGAAGTGTCTCGAAATTTTAATTGATGGATTTACATTTATTAAGCATAGGCTGCATATTCAGCCTATGCTCAATAAATGTAAATCCAATAATTGTTTACAAGAACACATTGTTAATGTGATATTTACAGACTATCAATTTTGCACTTACCAACATTTTAGTCGTACAAAGTTTACTGAACCCCTGTAGATGTGGCTGTGGCTGGAGAAATGGGGCTTATGGGATTTGTGACCAGCTCAGCTACTAATCAAATAGCACACTCCTGTAGCCTGAAAACGATCTGCATTGCTTGCTAGAAGCATGACGGGCGTTTCATTGATGGAATGGCGAACAGTGCAGATCCTGATAAGACTGGAACTACACTGGCTGCGAAACCTATAAGCACCATTTATCCAGTCACAGCCATATATTTCATGTATTTCTGAAAGTATAAAATAATTCCACTTGGTGCATAAAATGGGCTTTCACTGTGTGATATAAACATAGTGTAATAACAATCATAATACACTAGTGTAATAAATATCCAACACCACATGCCTGTATAGTGGTATTGCCAAAAAGTGTAGATCCAGATGAGCCGTCTCATCAGGATCTGCACTTTTTGCAAGTAATTTTCATATCTTTGAGAGCAAATATCAATTTTTCATAAATGGACTAGTCTGAAAATCATATTGTCATGGGTGGATTGGTTGCAAAATAAACATATCAAAATCCATTCCAGGGGCCCGTTTCACTAAACATTGTACGTTAAAAAGGTTTGTACAACATTAATAGTTTTATTAATTTGCTTCTCCCATTAACATGGCTAGCTAATGCTACCATTTTCCGCCTACATATATACATAATTACATGCATCATACTAAGTGCCAATTTTGCACTTCTTAGTCGTCTGAAATTTAGTGAAACGGGGCCCCAGTTCCTTAGTGGTGAAAGGGTTAAAAGTGCTGTGCCTTCAGATATTCGATGTGTCATTTTTCACTCTATCGACTACAAATGATCTATATCAACCAAATTTGCCATTTTGTTCGATCAAATTCCCTGTCAGATCAGGGACTTCACAGATCGCCGTTAGTCAGTTGTCAGAGAATAATTTCTACTGTAATAACTGGGACAACATTTATTCTGGGAAACGCATATACATATAAATGTATGGTTTCCTACAACAAAGAGTGTCCCAATGTTTAGGGTGCGTATGAATGTCTTTGATATTTAGGTGTTTCCCAAACAAATGATGTGGGAAAATGTACGGCTATTACAATAAGTGTTATACTGTTTGCGACAAGTGGAGTCCAATATTTTCGCAATAAAATCAATATTTGACCAAATTTCACCAAATAAAAAGAAGGGTCATTCTTAAATTTTGCTTAAATTATCGAGAAAAAAAAGTTATTGTATTGTTTATACAGCCATAACATTTTGGCAGGTTTAATAAAAAAGACTAGTTGATTTATATATAGTAGAACGTCTAAAACAAGTCAGTTTTTCTAATCTTTTTATGTGCATTTGTGATACCCAGTGTCTTTTACATGATTTAATAAAGCAAATAGCTGTTGAACTGTCAGTATAGTAATTGTGGCAGTAACTGGAGAAATGGGGCTTATGGGTATTGTAGCCAGTCTAGCATCTGGGGTTCGCTAAACTTCTTTATATGATACAAATGTTTGTAGGAAGATTTTTATTAATTTGGAACTCATATAGTTAAATGTATTTATTCTAATAAATTCCCCCGGGATTATGCAATTTGTGGGGATCATAAAACGAGGAAAATAGCATCAAAATCATGTTATTTTCACATATAAAAGCCATTTAAAACAATGCTTTTATGTGTAAAAATAACATATATAGAATGCAAACATGGGAGGGGGGCTACTATTAGAGAGAGGGCTACTATAAGAATAAATACAGTAACTAACGTTACCATTTTGCACCAACATGATCACATTATTAAATGTGAATACAATCATTAAAGATTTTCCAGCATCTGCTTTAAGTGTAAATGTTATTCTAAAATTAAATTTTACGAAGTTCAGTAAAACGGACCCATGGGGACCGTTTCACTAAACTTTGTACGACAAAAATGTTTGTAAGTGCAAATTTAGAAATGTCTGGAAATTGAAATTGATGGATTTACTTTCATTGAGCATAGGCTGCATATGCAGCATATGCTCAATAAATGTTAATCCAATAATTGTTTACAAGAAAACATGTTAATGTGCAATTCACAGACTATCATAATTTTGCACTTACAAACATTTTCGTCGTACGAAGTTTAGTGAAACGGGCCCCTGGTCTGCTAGTACACTCATGCAACCTAATGGGTATCTATAGAGTATGCCAGAAGTATTGAGGCTGTTTCACTTAATAGTGGACAGAGTAAAATCCGATCAGACTGTGCGGATCCAGACTGGTCTTGGTCTACACTGGTCGCAAATCTCATAAGCCCCATTTCTCCAGTTACAGTGACATTTACTGCTGTAACTATTTTATATACATGTATGTTATTGTTATACAGAATATCAAATATTGTACGTGTATATAATACATATACTACTGTTACATGTTCTAGAATATAAAATATGTAGATGTATTTAACTCATTTCTATTTCACAACGAAATAATAAAATACAGATAACTAAATAGTGTTATTTGTGGTCAGAAGGATATACACAATAATTCCGCCAAGGAAGCGGTGTCGCGCCTGTCAAGGCATTTGACCATAACATTATCATGGACACATGCTAAAGTAAGCATCACACAAATCAGCAGAGAAGTGTATGTTTAAAATACGACACATTTCATGGTTGTTTGTTTGTTTGTTTGTTTTTTGGGGCTTAACGGCCTGTCAACAGCTAAGGTCATTTAAGGCCGGGTCAATGGGTTTAGTATTAAACCCCGTATATTCAAGTGCATGTACAAATGGGGGGGGGGGAGGGAACTCCCAAAATCATATTTACAATAAAAAAACTATATTTTCTGCCCTGAAATATAATAATCCTGATCTGATGCCAGGTGCTCGCCACACCAGTCATGTAACAGTAATATATTTCCCGATTGTACACGGTGTCCCGTATTGTTTTCGGCTGGATATATTCCTTGTATTGAATACATAATTATACTATATTCTATTGCCGATGTTGCTTGTCCGTCTGTATCAGGAATCCGACTGACGCTACTCTGTCATTATTTAGAGGTTTGAGAGATCTGCATATATCCAAAATGGCCGCCATATAATTATATTATGTCATATATATAGCTTGTTCAATACGAGATATCTTAGTTACTTAAAGGCACTTGGTCTAAGGTCGGGATGAAATGTGAGCATGTAGTACGTTTAGTTGGTAAACAAGCATTTCACTGTAGATTTGTATCGGTTTTCTGAACATATATGACGCTATGGTTGAACTGAAAGAAGGAAATTAAAAGTAATAAAAACAAGTTTTAATGTTGATGCGCTCGCGATTAGTGGTCAAGCGACAAACCAAGTATGAATGGCACCGTTAAACACGTAAATTTATTTAACACACGTTTTATTTGCCGACCATGTCAATGATTATTGTTAATTCCACAAAACTTTCAAAATCGTCCAGAAAAACTATGAAGCACGACTCATGAGGCCACATTGCCTTCATCGGATCAACCTAATTTAGGAGTTAAAACGATTTTTGTCGGCAACAACTGTATTTGGCATGTAACGTTATCGGATTATTCCATATAGGCTATATTTCATAAGATACATCTTTTGATGCTGATGTCAGTTTTATGGACATTGTATTGGGACGTTTCCTTATACGACTGCTTGACAGCGTACACTACGGCAATTTATTGGTGGGTAGCAACAATGCAAAATCAATGGGGCAAATATGAAGGTATATAATAAATTCCGAAACAGGAACGTCATAACAAATATGTATATATGTGTACTTCAAAATTATATGAAGTAAGAATATGTGAATATGTCTTAGAATGGAAAGGCAGAGACATAATACTGATTCCTAAACCACTGAAAAGAGGAATTACCCTTTGAACCCGAAAGCCCGCTATAGCGGTTTACACAAAAAGTGCAGATCCAGATGAGACGGCTCGTAATCAGGCTCATTACATTTTGAAAGTAAGTTTCATATTTGAGAACAAAAATATACCCCTTTTTCATAAATGGACTAGTCTGAAAATCATTTTGTGATAATTGGATTGGCTGCAAAATCAGCATCAAAATCCATTCCAGTTACTTATGGATGAAGTAAGTAGTAAGCAAGTAAGTAAGTAAGTAAGTAAGCAGGCAGGCAGGCAGGCAGGCTGGCTGGCTGGCAGGCAGGCAGGCAGGCAGGCAGGCCGGTAAGTCAGGCAGGCAGGCAGGCAGGCAGGCAGGCAGGCAGAGCAAGCAAAGCAAGTAAGTAAGATGTGATAATGTCGGATCAGGTTCTTATACGTTACGATGACGTGATGTGCGAAAACATATCGACTGATTTCAATAACCGCTCAGAATATAACCAACTCAGGCACAGACAAGCCTACACCGAAGTATATGCTGATCAGGACTGAATAAATGAGCCATACATGATTTACAACCAGTGTATACCGAGACCAGCGTAGACATGACTGTATAATCTGATATGGGTATACTCTGTTTGTTACTCCTTAAAACGTAACATCAGCCAAGTTTATTAAAGTATGGTGTGACATGACAGAACAAGTAGTAGATGAATGAACCATACCTGATTTACAACCAGTGTAGACCGAGACCAGTTTAGACACAACTGTATAATCTGAGCTGGGTATACCCTATTTGTCAGCCAAGTTTTATCTTAGTATGACGTGACATGACAGAACAAGTAGTGGATGAATGAACCATACAGTGTAGACCGAGACCAGCGTAGACACGAATGTATAATCTGATCTGGGTATAGTCTGTGTGTTACTCCTTTGAACGGAACATCAGCCAAGTGACAACGTTAACGCTCCGAGAGAGACACCACCAGTGACACGCCAAAATCAATCATCGACTTTGCCCATCACCACTAGACCGCCACGTTTTGACAGGGCTACAGACGAGCAGTCACGTCCGCAGACTCTGATTGGCCAGCGTTTTACTAAACCGCTTCCACCACAACGGATGTTGGATTCGCCGAGGCAGCCAGCTCCACCGACATCCCAGTACCTGCCTCGACCCCCTTTATATCCGTGCTTCCCACCGCCCACCACCTCCACAGATACACAGCTATTCTGATGTTACCGGACAGCCAGGTGTATCCATTGGAAATACAACATACACCAGTATATTCCCCAGTGTTAGTACAGCATACACCCGAGTACCAAGTGCAAACACCGCATACACCAACGTACCAAGTGTGAGTCACATACACACCAGTGTAGCCAGTGTCGATACCGCGCACACCAGTGTATTCGCAGCAAACACCACACACACCAGTGTAGCCAGTGTACCCAGTGATTATACCCCATATATGAGTGGATGGTGGATCCAGCGCAAACACCACATACAATGTTTTGTCGATACAGCCCAGTAATGTGCCTGTTACTCAGATTGTGCCAGGTCCCTCATATATTACCAGTACCCCAATAAACAATACAAACAATCGAAAATCGTCACAATCGCCGACAGTAGACGACTCGTCGGTCACGCTTTCACCTGAGACTGACCATTCGCAGTCATTGTTACCAAGTGTCGCCATACAATCGCACACAAATGTAAACACTAACAATTATACTGTTGAATTCCGATAAAGTGGCAAGGGCAAATGTCACAGGAGATTCCATATTGAACCGTAATAGGTAAAGTAGGTGTGTTATACATGCGAAACTGATATTAGCATGAAGATGTAGCATGCATGTCACCAATGTTGGCCCGAAATGTATTCAAGTAACGTTCTGGCATATTTTGAATCAAGTTGTCACTTTTGTTGTTACGTATTTGCTGAAAAAGAAAATAGTGAGCACAGGCACTCGAATCGTATATGTATCACACCAACATACGTCAAGTTCTCATTGGAAATGCATGCTTGAGAAAGTCAATATTAATCGATAACGATGCACCTGTGTTTCATTATCTACTTTTAGAAAATACAAATTGTCAATCACATACGTGCACCTATATTAACCTGTGACCAATACATACAGTTAGTATCTGATGCATATAGCGTAGTGGTAACAGTTACTCTTTTGTTTAATTAATCAAGGTTGAGGGTTGTGGGTTCGAAACCATCACTGTGCTATCTTTTTTTTTATTGAATTTTGTCCCTCACATTATACTCCCAGATATATACCTGCCGTCGTGTATACGTTTATTTTATTAACATTATTTAATGTAATTAAAGACACACATTTGTGTTGTATTTGTTAAAAAAAAAGTGATAAAGACGTATATTACATAATATCATTTGAATCGTCTAAGTTACATCCATACGTCTGTCTGGATAAAATGTATAAGCGCGCAACCAATGTTCGGACATACAATGTGTGGGGTATATTTACAGTCAAAAATTTCCAGGGGCCGGGAATAAGGAGGCCGAGAACCCCGAGGATGTGTATATTTGACGTCCCCAAGAGTCCCCCAACCCAGTACTGTCGTTTCTATGAAATACCTACTGGGGACAAGTTTATAATGTGTCTAGATCATTTGTGTCACGTTGTTTGATAGAGAAATATTAATTCAGTAAATTAATTGTGAACACCGTATGCCCTAATCTTATTGAGTGATGTGCATCCTGATATGTGACGCTGTAAACCCAGTGCACACGCCACAAGTACCCTTTTGTCAAACTCTATCTAAGACATTTTCTTAAGAGTGAGCAAACGTTGAACCTGTTGAATATAAATACAAAAAAAAAGAAATTGTTCGAGAACTCGCACAAAAGGAACGCAGGTCGAATGCATTTACCGAGTGCTCTACCATCTGAGCTGTGCGGACAATAATGCTAATATTTGCGGACGACTGGACAATCAAAATGAATCAACCATCGAAACGTTTTACGTTTATAAATATGGCATTTATTGTGGTTTGTAATCGCCTGTTTCACCAGTCAACCAGTTCTTAATTTAAATTATCTCCTATTAGCTATCGGGAGTATGCATTTTCCAACTCTAAATTGCTTTAGATAATGCGTCAATTCGGCCACGTGATATAAACAATGGCGGTTCACAATAGCTCAGCGGGAGAGTATGTCAAACACAATTACGTTTGCATTGGTAAATGTGCAAGGTCTTGTCACGAAAAGAAATTACATTCACCTGAATATTTAACAATAATGATATAATTGTGCTTACCGAAACCTGGACGGATTCATTATCTGATATACTCATTTACCCATTATCCATTACACAGGTCTTGCAAACATAGCAATGCGAAACGTAATTCTTTGCAGTCTATGTGAAGGATTATTTAGCTAATGATGTCATTTTACATTTAGAACACTCCGACGCATACATGTGGCAAAAATTGAATACTGTTTTATTCAATCTACCACATGATTTGTATAATTATGTGTATTTCCTATATTATTCCTTAGAATTCTAGCCGGCAAGCTTTTGTTGAATCGAACATGCTTAATGATGTACTTGATGATACTAGTATAATTCAGTATAATACAAACAATCAATGTAATTTTATGATGTTGGGAGACCTAAATAGCAGATGCGGAGTATTACATGATTATGTATCGATGGATCACTCTGAACACTTTCATACGTTGCCCGATGATTATATCGAATAATCGTTTATTGCTTAAGTCATGCTGGCTCTTGAGCACAATAGTAATTAACAAAAATTCAAGCAACATGACAATGCAAGCAAGATGACAGACAGTGGACATGAAAAGTAGTGTATGTGTACACTAAATAGCAATACCAAAGAAATGGACTTAAACACGAAAACTTAACATTGTAAACACGAAAACTTAACATTGAAAATGGCTAAGTCGACTGCGCGGAAAAAATGGGTCAAGTTCAAAAGAAAAGTAACATGTTGGATAGTGATATGTGGTGGGAACTCCTTGTTTATGAAGCTGTGAAAGTTTGGTGGTCCTAGGTGGTACAGTAACAAAGAAATGGACTCAAACACGAAAACTTAAAATTGATTGTGGATGCCGCCCGCCGCCCGCCGCCCGCCGCCCGCCGCCCGCCGCTCGCCGCCCGCCGCCCGCCCGCCCGCCCGGCTTTCGCCAATCCAATAGCCTGGATTTTTTTTCAAAAAACCTGGCTAAAAATGGAAAAATAATTTGAAGAAAAAAACTAGAAACGAGGCCACTTTTTGTAGACTAGATGGCCGTGGCCTGCATGTCGCGCCTTGGGGCGAGGCATGGACACTAAAAAAAGAGATATAGTAGATAGAAAAACTTTAACCGGACACACGGACGGATGGACGGACGGACGGACGTATGCCAAAATGCCGACTATATCGCGGTTTCCGCAAGCGGGCGCGACAATGATGATAAACACCCATGTGAAGTATCAAGGTAATGGGTGAAGCAGTTGCAGAGATATAGTACACAAAAAAATCAAAGTAATTTAACCTTGACATTGCGCACAGGGGCCGCACGGTTGGGGGGTAGAATGAAAATATGGATAATGATAAACACACATGTAAAGTTTCAAGGTAATGGACGAGGCAGTTGCAGTTGTGTTTTCGGTAGTTAAAAAGTCGCTTTCTGTCGGGATGAATCCCCCTTCTGCCGGTTCCAAATTCTTTATATCTGTCACCCGTTCAAGGGAAGAATTACCTGGTCCGTATATACTCATTTTCAATAATTATATGACGAACATGTGTTTAATTCTAATTAATTAATTAATTGGAAATTTCGAGAGCGACCGAAATCGGGTAAGAGTTATTCAACTTTCTCGCTTGATCATCAAGAATAGAGACCGTAAATTCGTGGATATGTCCCGATTCTAAAACTTTCATCTTGGCGTGTGGGAAGTCTAAGGTCACAGTCTCCCCAAAGAAACAATCACTGGCTTGCACGGTTTTCAGTAATGTGCTGGGAGCTCCGTCTACCATGTTGTACGATGTGTTCATCCGATCCAGGTGCACCCCGAGAGTTTTCGTGAATGCGAAGTCCACCGGGTTATCACCGAGGTACTCACCCGGGGCAAACAATCCTTTATTCGCTGAGTATGTCTCTTTAAAACCGAGTTGAATACCCAACGTCGGGGAGATCCTTATCCGTCTGTCTGGGTCGATGGTAATTGTTGCGAGCCCGGTAGCCTTCGATACAGTGAGGTTGACTTTACCGTCAAGCTCTGAGGTGACAACATCTTTGACCTGTCTAAAACTCCACAGTCCGGGAGGCAGCTTTACACCTACTGTGTGTCCATCCTTCACATAGCCAAGCCCTTCACTCTTCACCACATTCTCCCACCCAACCGTGAAGGTGATTGATCTGAGGCCTACCCGACGTTTCCTGCAGCAGTTGTCGATTGATTTTTGAAGTTCACAACTCTCTTTTTGAACATTAGTGATTGATAGTAGCAAACATAATAATATATTTCAATGGATACCAAAGTATTTAGCTTTAATTATAATGCAAAGTACAAAGTTGGAGGTAAATACACGCAAAAAAACGTTGTTAATCCCCTTGTACACCCAACTGTAACGGTTAGACCGGACAGTGGATGATTTGCCACCAACTTCCCCGACATCTTCGAACAATATAGGCTGCCCAAGATTACTATGATGGAGGCCGTGAACGGGTGGAAAGCAACACCGATGCAGTTTTGGCAGAATCAGCTCAACTTCGCCGTATGTTGCGCAACAGCAGGATGTGGGGTTTCCTCTCAGGACCATTTGGCCTCGGAGGATCCCTTCTTGGGGGCCGTTTACAATTTTCACGTGTATTACACCATTAGGAGGATTATCAAAGAAGTAGGTATTCCACTACCTCAAGATGACGCATGGAATCCCATTTCCAACACATACGATCGTAGGGCGTTCGAAAGACTGTGTAACGAATTTAACGTTTCAAAAGATGGGGACTGGAGACAGAAAGCATTTCCTAACAGCACTGGCCTCGGGGACGTTCTCATTCGGGACCAGTCCGGGAATTGGACGCAGACTGATTTTAGACATGATCACTCCGGCGACCACATCTTCAGTCGGAACGCCAGGAATTTTGATCCCGCGACGATGACCTTCGGGCCGGAAGTGTCTGGAGGTCGGCACTGCGGCGTCTCATCCTGCAATTGGTTACCTCCGAAACGAGCTCACATATATTACATACAGCAGGCTGCTGAGGTCCAGGACGTGTGGGGTACATTTATGTTAGATAAAGGTCTGGGGTTCACGCAGGCTGGGGTTACTCGCCTCAACGACTCCATTCGCACATACGTCTGGGCCATCCTCGGCACACAGAAGCAAACTCGCAGTTCTATACTGGGCACGGGAACGGCGTTTGACGCGCAAAAACAATTATTGGCACTTGTAGAGGACGCCATCTCAGCTAAGGTGGACCTGGAGAAGGCGATCAAGCAGTATCAAGACGTTTTACAGAATGCCAGCACCCCAGTAGACTATGTATTTGGAATAGGTCTTTATATGGCGCCGAGCAATATGATACTACAAGACGATCCGGTTGACGGTTACAATAATCAGATCGTAATCGCCACCGTCAAGCAAAACATCGGTCACAACGGGAACGTGAACGCGGATATTATCAAGCGCACTCCCAAGAGGCCCGGGTTCAACAGTGTAAACAATTTCATAAAAACCCCAATTCACCAATTGGCCACCCCATCAAGTTCATTTGAACCCGTTGTTCCACCGTCAATTCAATCGCGATTGAATGAATTGGATGGAACTAGTGTCGCAACCCACGAGGAGGAGAAATTAGTGCTCGTCGTTGCCCTCGTGGCGATAGGACTATTTGCGCTTTGGTTTTAGGAACTCTCGGGCGAAGAATAGTAGGAGACCGGCGATCGCCACGATTAAAGCCCAAGTATTTTTGGCGAGCCATCCGACCGTTATTGATAATATAGATAGCAAGTAAGAAACGATACTTCCGATCA
Organism: Conchocele bisecta; assembly: GCA_029237695.1. Lineage (NCBI taxonomy): Eukaryota > Metazoa > Mollusca > Bivalvia > Lucinida > Thyasiridae > Conchocele > Conchocele bisecta. Next base: position 75,882,495 of record CM055270.1, on the reverse strand, counting down.
GTCCAGGTAGTGCGGCAGCCGCCTTTTCGGCTAATTTAGCCAGGAGACTGGCGAGCTCTTTTAGTTGTTTTTTTACCCGCTCCTTGGCGCCACCGCATGGCGCAGGTGCTGGCGTGGGTGCTGGCGCGGGTGGTGGCGCCGCACCACCAGTGAAAGCTAAAACTATGGTCGATATAATCGTGCCGAAAGCTGTGACGATACTCACTATTGTGATGCCCTGCTCTCTGAACAGAGTGCGAAGACGCTCACCGAGTGTCGTCTCCTCGTGCAGAACCCTCGAGATTGTTTCGCGGATCCGACTTATTTGGGTGCGGAGAGCCTCGCGGCAAGCCGATGCAGCCTCTAAGCGAGCTTCTCTTTCGTCCCGCAACGACCGCAGGCGTTCGGTGATCCGCTCGGTAGATTCTCTATCGCCACGGGCTTCCTCCAGTTTCCTTTCTTCTAGCGCGATAAGTTCTTCCAGCGCCGTGAGTTTGGCGAGGTTATGGACCAATTCGCCCCGGACTGTTTGCATAGCCTTATCGAGTCCCCGGAGTTCGCGAAGAGGTAACGGTGGGTCATTCATCGTCCTGAGCATTCCGTCTATCTCGCTTTCGCTGAGCTCCATTGTGTGAATAGTGTCGGTGGCTACACGAGGGAGCTCGCTGATATCGACAGTTTCTATCGCGGCGGCCGTCTTCGCCATCGTTTTGTCTGTAGAATGTAGGGTCTCTACAGCGCGGGTCGGCATAATTGTTTTACCACGCGCCCAATCTACGAATCCTAGGTCGTTCTTTATGATTTCACCACCACCCCGGTTTCCAGCAATGGTGTTCAGCGATAGGGGTTTTCCGGTCTTCATGTTCACGATCGGGACATTTGATGCTTTTAGTCGCAACCTACCCTTCAGATCCAATTCGAACTTGGAGTAGTCGCGGCCGACAGATGGGACCACACCTTTTTCTGCCAAACTGTTCTAGTAGTCGTCTACAGCTGACTTGATTAATTCCCGACTTAGAGCAACTGTGTTGATAGCGGCACCTATTTCATAGCCGGCTGGCGTCTCTATGAATGTAGTTTCGTCATCGATGTCGATGTCATCATCGATGTCATCATCGACGTCATCATCATCATCATCACCATCGAGGTAATCGTCTCTGCCGATTTCATCCATGTCAATATCGTAATCAGCCATTTTATAATTATTATAGAATTATGTATTAAAGACAAAACCATACGGGTTTAATAGATTTATTTATTTTCACTGAAAATATGTCTTCGAGTCAATGCGGTCGCAAACTAATCCATATCGTAGACTGCGTGAGCCCCTCGGGGCAAAAGGCGTGAGACAGAGTGTCGTTATTACGAACAACCCATCGACGATCGATCAGAACCAGCAGCTCTTAGTCCGCTTCCCCAACCTCGGAGCTAGCGATGTCATTGTGCCGGGTACTGTTCGCCTCGCTTTCACTATTTCGCTGACGTCGACAGACGCGGACCGAACCGTCGTTCAGTACCTGGGTCGCGCCATCGTCAAGAAGACCATGATAAAGATTTCTGGTAATGAGGTGATGTCGATCGACGACAGCGACGTCTACCATTGTTATCAGGACCTGTGGAAGACGGCGCAAGACAAAGCGGTCTATCAGGGTATTGACACCAGCAAAAATAAGAACGTAACCAAACTTAGAATCGGGGCTGGTAACAAGGCAGATAACGTCGCGAGCGACAACGCGGTCGCGGGCGCTTACGTCAACCGCTTCTACATCCCGCTCGACTTTGAGTTGCTGGAGAGCCACATGCCATACTATCAGAGTGCTTTGGCTGACCGCCTCGAATACGAACTAACGTTCAACGACTACGGCCGAGTTATCATAGCCACCGACGAGACATCGACGTATACGATCGATAATGTTTCGCTGGAGTACGACATGGTCACGATGCCCGAACTCGCGCGATTGATCAGAACCCAGTACGCCGGGCGAGTTGCCATACTTTACGACCGAGTTCTTCGTCACTGCAAGATGACGAAAGACAAAAGCGACACATTGTGGAATATTTACGTCAACGTACCCGCCCGCTCGATGAAAGGTATACTGATGTTGTTCGAGGATGCCCGGTTCGCTTTCGGTGCTAGAAAAACCGACAAATTATACAACCCCAAAATCACAAAGGTAGAGGTGACGATCGAGGGAGTCCCCAATCAACGCTACAGCGCGGGTCTTCGCACACACCAGCAGTGGGACGAAGTAAGAAAGCAGTTTGCTTCCGGCTCTAAGCGCTCCCCAGAGGTTGCCGCGGTTGCCAAAGACCTGCAGCTCTCAGCCGTCTCCCTCGCGGAGTTCCTGACTACCAAATATGCGTTACGGCTAGACATGCGAGCCAGCGACGACGACCAAATGCACGGTAGCGGACGCCAAGTTGAGAACGCTAGCGAGGGTGTGACGATCCAGATAACCAAAGAGGCGGATGGAGCCGGGCCATTGAACGTGTACTTATATATAATTACAGACGCACAACTGAACATAGAAGATGGTCGATACGTCTCAGCTTTATACTAAATATCAATACCAATTCACGATTGGAGATGCCCACTCTGCCATAATATGTGGGCAGACAGGATGTGGAAAAACGGTTTTCGTCCTCGACTTGCTCGAGGGGTCCTACCGCGATGCCTTTCGTCACATTGTGATCCTATGTCCCACTGTGAGACACAACGAGACTTATCAGCGGCGCCCGTGGATATGGACCGACCCTGAGGTATACGTTATTGACCCCGGTGATAGGCTTCACGATTGGTTGCGTGGTTTATACCAAAGATTCCAGGGTGAGCCCATCCTATACGTGATTGACGATTGCTCAGCCAAGGCGGCGATGACCAAAAAGCAGGACATGCTCTCCGAGCTCGCATTTTCTGGCCGCCATGCTAGGCAAAGCGTATGGATATCCACTCAAAAGTACAACGCCGTCCTCAAGGATCTGCGCTAGCAAACGAAATGGGTCGCCCTCTTTCACTGCAAGGACCGAGACTCATTCGATGACTGTCTTCGAGAGAATGACGTTATCCCAACGCGCGAGGAGCGCCTGGAGGTTCGACAGATACTTTCAAAAACTAAGCACGCCAAGCTTCTGTTAAAAACCGATAAACCAACTGCTTATAAAGTTATAAATTAATTAATTTTAAGTAAATTAGCAAATGCTGAACAATTAATTAGCAATTACTTAACAATGCTTAGCAATTGCTGAACAATGCTGAACAAATGCTTAACAAATGTTGAACAAATGCTGACCAATGGTTAACAATGTTAACAATTTGGTGCTCCGCTGCGAGCTTTGTCGCGAGTATAACGGTGATCATACGTATCTGGTGGTGCGCTTGGCAATATGTTAAAGTTATGAGACTTGTTAGAATAGTTAAATTAATTTTAAGAAAATTAGCAATAATGAACGAACTGCGACGAACTTCTCGATCAGCTAATAGAAACCTCAACGCCGACTATCCCCAACTCCAATCGCGAATTGGGAGGAACTGAAACCTCAACTCCATTTATCCCGACAGAGCAATCGGGTTCAACTCCAACTCCAACGGCGGTTGGTATTGGGTTGAGTGCAACACCTGCCGATACGAATGAAAACGCAGCGCGGCGCGAGCGGCTAGCCGCGCTGGTTGCTGGGGGACAGTCGCAGCATTATCTCGGTAGGCGTCTCTCAGTTTGTCAGGTCGATAAGATGTCAGATGAGGAGGTCGATAAAATGTATGCGCGATACGAATCCAAATTAGGTGCGGAGATTACAAAAACTCTCGGATCGACGGCTATTCATTTGTACGCTACCACCGTTAGTATACTTCTCCCTATACCAGACACCGCGGGGTTGATTCGCGATCTAGAGGCTGACCCTTTTATAGGACACACTCTTAGAACAGCCTGCTGCTCAATTTATCACAAGTTTGGAATGTACTTAGCTCCGCTGACAACCGCGTTGACCACTGGAAAACATTGTCAATTTGTACATATATGCCCACTAACTATAAGCCTTAATATTATAAATGATGATTATGATGACACAAGACACACCTGCGAGAGTGACGGAACCACAATCCCCGATTGCACCAACTCCAACAGGGTTGGGGTTGAACCCGATTGATCCTCCAACGGAACCGTCAACACTGTTGAATCCGTTTGCACGACATAAAAACCCAAATTTTCAGGCAGATGGGCGGGCGGGGACGGAGACAGCAAAACACCCGATGACATCTGTTTCTCCCCCAATTCACGAATTGGAACCGATTGCTCCAACTCCCAATCCTGCTTGGAAAATCGTCCCGTGGGTTGTTGGTGGTGGTCTGTTTGTTGTGGGCACCCTGTATGTGCTTTACCGTTTCAACAACAGGTACCCCCTATTACACCAATCCTCAACAAGGTTGAAATTGAAAAAAGCAACCCCCATCAATTCACGAATTGGAGTTGGATGCGGTTCCGAAGAAAGTTACGAAACACCAATCGCAATTGGATGCGCTCCATTTAAACATTAACCGCGATCCCTTTTATATGCAATAATTATAATTATGACTGAAAAAGATGGTAAAATGATAGTGAATGCGCTTTATCACGCCGTGGTGATATCGGGTCTCAGTATCGGATATGCACGGCTATCAAAGATGACCCTCGGGGGCCCCGCTCCCAAATTGGACTTTACTGTGAGAGACGTAGGGCTCGCGACCTTAGATGTAGCGGCCGCATTTTGGACCCGAGATTATCTAATTAAAGCTGGAATTCTATCTGTTAATATATGAAAATAAATGGCTTCAATCGCAGTAATAGTAGGTGGTGCGCTTGTAAACGCATTTGCGTTCAGCGGTAGCAACTTTATATTCTCGAAAATGAGAAGCTCGAACGTGGATGAGGAGCGCAAGCGTCACGATTTAGCTGTAGAACAACTCAATATCGCAAAGGAAGCGTGGTCGAAAAAACGAATCGCCCATCTGGACTGGGTCAACGAAGAGCTTCACCGCGAAAATCACGCCGCGCAAACTTTTCAGAACGTTGAAGAAGCCAACCGCGAGTACGCGCTGGCATATCCACATAAAAGTCTCACGCCGCTGGATCGCGAGCCCCAACTATCAGATTTCTATGTACCGTCAGAGCCCCAAAAAGACCGCGAGATCGCGTTCATCGTCGTGGGAATGGGTGTGGTGGGTATCGTCACCAACTATATCCAATCGAAATTTTAAATTAATTAATTTTATAATTTTTTTTTTTTTAAATATATATATATATAGAACGATGTCAGTTGACGAACTTTATTTTGATATGATCGATGTAGGCTACACGGCCCTTAAACACCGTTTACCTGGTGCAAAGGGTATGATTCGTCTGGCCCGAGATTCTCTCGAGACGTGGCGCGAGGACGAAAAAGCGGCCACCCTTTTCGCAAAGCGGATGTTAGATTCCTCCAAGTTAAATTCCCCAGAATTCCCTCTCCTGTTCCAACCCAAACGCGATTGGGGCTGCAGCGAAACTTCCAACAAAGGTTTATTATTAACGACGCAGTTACCGGACGATCTGGTGAGGGCATGTTGGAGATTGTCCGATCTATTAGAATACTTCGCATACGATGAACACGCGCAAACTTGATACCAAACTATCGGTTCGCCTAGCGCGCAAGCTAGCAAACACATACTACAGCCCCCGCGGCTACTGGAAGGGACTCGCGGCCATCAAGAACCTCGCGGCGGCGACCAAATTTCAGAAGACGCTGTCAAGGAATGTCTCAAGAAGCAGGCCATCTGTCAGATCTATTTACCTGCGCCTCACAATATTCCGCGCCAGAAATTCAATGTGCCGGTGCCGAACCAAGTTCACGAAGCGGATCTCCTGTTTCTCCCTCACGATCGCGTCGGTCGCAAGACGTACAAGTACGCACTGACAGTCGTTGACGTAGCGAGTCTCTATAAGGGGGCTGAGCCATTGGCTACGAAAGAGTCTAAGGAGGTGGCCGAGGCTCTTTCCCGAATATATAAAAGTAGTCCTCTCAAATGGCCGAATCTTCTCCAGGTCGATCCCGCCCACGAGTTCATGGGCCACGAGTTCATGGGCGCGGTCTCTCATCTATTGTCGAAACACAACGTTTATGTCAGACGCGTCAACATCCACCGAGACCAGGGAATCGTTGAGCGATTCAATCGAACCCTGGCTGAGAGACTGTTCGGTCACAAATACGCCAAAGAACTTGTAGACCCTCATTCGCGATCGACCGAGTGGGTGGCCATGCTGCCCGCCGTGGTCTCCGCACTGAACGGCGAGGTGACCAGATTGATCGGTAAGAAACACGTAGATGCTATCAAGTCTAAAAAGGTGACGAGCAAGCCCTCTGCCGTCTCGCGCGGGCGACCCGTTGGTTTAGAGGAGCAACGTCTTCCATCGGATGTTGACGTCCGGTACCTCTATCAACCGGGAGAGCTCGAAGGTGGCAGCCGCCGCGCGACGGATCTCGTGTGGTCTATCAATGTATATCATCTAGATCGATCTATTACCAAACCCGATGATCACGTGCTCTACTATTTGGATGATGGGCCATCTCGCGTGTTTGTTCGCGAAGAACATCGTATTGTGCCTTCTGACACACAGCTACCCCCGGATCGTCAGAGTCTTTAGAGAGATTCTGTATGTATTCCGTCTGATAACACGCGTCTTTTATCGTAGTACGCAGAGAGTCCTCTTTTTTGTTGACAGTACGTTTTCATAACACCGTCTTTCATTTTAAATCCTCTATTTTGTGCTACATCTACATGTATAACGTGTTTTCCGTCTTCTGTAGTTTCGGTTAGTACTCGTTTATATCTATCCCAATTTAAATTGTTTGTTCTCTTGGACATTCTTTTCGCAGAGTTTTTGTTAATAGAATTAATTTTGTTCTACAAAATAACACTTACTAGATAGCGCTATCGCTCTATCTCCACTAAATTCCATTTTGAAAAGCCCGGGCTCTCTTTCACTCCACTTATTCCAAGCCAACCATTCATTCTTTTCTTTTTAAAACTCGTCTAGTAAGTTAGATCTAATCAATTCCTCTATTGTTTTTCCACTAACTCCTATATACATACTATCCGTGTCCATCTGCATTAATTCAAAGTCTTCTCTTTTTACGTATTTGTCTAGAAATTCGTAGTAAAATTCCAACATTCTCAATTTAGCGAGTTGATAAACCGCTATTCCACAATGGAATGGTCTCTTTACTGAGCACCGGGGTTTTCGGGAAGATATTTCGTACGCATCTCCTACACTCCCGCCTGCGATTCGCTTACCAAGAATTGCAATCCAGCGGTCCTTGAATTGCAATTCTTCCCCTCTGGAATTGCAGTCTAATTGCAGTCTAATTGCGGTCCAAACGCGGTCCCGTTTTTGCGGTCATTCTTTCGCGATACCGTTTGTGCGGTCATTCTTTCGCGGTCCAGTTTGTGCGGTCATTCTTTCGCGATACCGTTTGTGCGGTCATTCTTTCGCTATTTCCGGTAAAAACTTACCGTATCATCGTATAGTACAGTTTGTTTACATTATCAGTGATTATACAAACGTACTATACCAATATTATACAAACATACGATATCCGTTCGTATATACGATATATCCGTACGGATATGGTATGAATATAAAGTGGGTCATCCTGTGGTTAAAATATACCGATGCACCGGTTAATTTCGAATGTAAACATCCGGTTTTCATTTCGATCATCTGCCATAATTTGAAGTTTTTCAAAATGAATAAATGTTCAGTTTTACGATACAGAAACAATATTTAAAACTGAGGATTGTGAAGTACGGTATCACTGTACATATACATGTGTGTTCAATATACAGTAATTCATCACTGTACTCCGCACCACCGCCGGGGACACAAAACAATGATCCCCCACGCACACCAGCCATCTACATTTGCCGTCCTAAAAGTTCCGGTCTATATCCCACAGTGGGAACAATGTGGGAACACAGTGGGAACCACCAGTTTTTGTCTATGACTACACTACACCCCCCCTCCCGACCACCACTTCTGTCTGTAACGCAGGATGACGTGGCCGACTCATCAAGTGCTAAACTAGTCCTGTGCGATGACCGACTGATCAAGTGCTATACTAGTCTTGGTGCGATGGCCGACTGATCAAGTTCTAAAACTAGTCATTGGTGCGATGGCCGACTGATTCGAGTGCTAGACTAGTCCAAGGGTGCGATGGCCGACAGAGCAAAGGGCTAAAACTAGGTTCTTGGTGCGATGGCCGACTGATCAAGTTCTAAACTAGTCGTGGTGCGATGGGCCGAACTGATCAAGTTCTAAACTAGTCATGGTGCGATGGGCCGACCTGATCGAGTGCTATACTAGTCCAGGTGCGATGGCCGACAGAGCAAGGGCTAAAACTAGTCTTGGTGGCCGATGGGCGTTATGGCCGATGATCAAGGGGGTTTATAAACTAGTCGGTGGTGCATGGCCGACTGATCAAGTTCTGAACTAGTCCTGGTGCGATGGCCGACTGATCAAGGGCTACACTAGTCTTGGTGCTATGGCCAACTGATCAAGTTCTAAACTAGTCATGGTGCGATGGCCGACTGATCGAGTGCTATACTAGTCCAGGTGCGATGGCCGACTGAGCAAGGGCTAAACTAGTCTTGGTGCGATGGCCGAATGATCAAGTTCTAAACTAGTCGTGGTGCGATGGCCGACTGATCAAGTTCTAGACTAGTCCTTGAGCGATGGCCGACCGATCGAGTGTTATACTAGTCCTGGTGCGATGGCCGACTAATCAAGGGCTAAACTAGTCGCAGTCCGATGGCCGACTGATCAAGGGTTAAACTATTCCTGGTGCGATGGTCGACTGATCAAGTTCTGAACTAGTCCTGGTGCGATGGCCGACTGATCAAGTTATAAACTAGTCCTGGTGCGATGGCCGATTGATCGAGTGCTATACTAGTCCTGGTGCGATGGCCGACTGATCAAGTGCTAAAATAGTACTGGTGTGATGGCCGACTGATTGAGTGCTATACTAGTCCTGGTGCGATGGCCGACTGATCAAGTGCTAAAGTAGTCCTGGTGTGATGGCCGAATGATCTAGTGCTATACTCGGCATGGCCGACTGATCACATGCTATACTGGACATGGTGAGATGGCCAACTGATCAAGTGCTATACTGGGCATGGTGCAATGGCCGACTGATCAAGTGCTAAAGTAGTCCTGGTGTGATGGCCGAATGATCTAGTGCTATACTCGGCATGGCCGACTGATCACGTGCTATACTGGGCATGGTGAGATGGCCAACTGATCAAGTGCTATACTGGGCATGGTGCAATGGGCGACTGATCAAGCGCTATACTAGTTATGGTGCGATGGCAGACTGATCAAGTGCTCTGATAGTCCTGGTGCGATGGCCGACTGATCAAGTGCTATACTCGGCATGGCCGACTGATCACGTGCTATACTGGGCATGGTGAGATGGCCAACTAATCAAGTGCTATACGTACTGGGCATGGTGAAATACTACACTCCCGCCTGCGATTCACTTACCAAGAATTGCAATCCAGCAGTCGTTGAATTGCAATTCGTCCGCTCTGAAATTGCAGTCTAATTGCGGTCCAATCACGGTCCCGTTGTTGCGGTCATTCTTTCGCGATACCGTTTGTGCGGTAATTCTTTCGCGGTCCAGTTTGTGCGGTCATTCTTTTGCGATACCGTTTGTGCGGTCATTCTTTCGCTATTTCCGTTAAAAACTTACCGTATCATCGTATAGTACAGTTTGTTTACATTATACAAACGTTTCGCATGTAAACATCCGGTTTTCATTTCGATCATCTGCCACAATTTTAAGTTTTTCAAAATGAATAAATGTTCAGTTTTACGATACAGAAACAATTTAAAACTGAGGATTGTGAAGTACGGTATCACAGTGCATATACATGTTTGTTCAATACAGTAATTCATCAGTAATTCATCATTGTACTCCGCACCACCGCCGGGGACACAAAACAATGATCCCCCACACACACCAGCCATCTACATTTTGCGTCCTAAAAGTTCCGGTCTATATCCCACAGTGGGAACAATGTGTATCACCACCACCACCAGTTTTTGTCTATGCCTACACAACACCCCCACCCCCGACCACCACTAAACTAGTCCTGGTGCGATGGCCGACTGATCGAGTGCTATACTAGTCGTCCTGGTGCGATGGCCGACTAATCAAGGGCTAAACTAGTCTCAGTGCGATGGCCGACTGATCAAGGGCTAAACTATTCCTGGTGCGATGGTCGACTGATCAAGTTCTAATCTAGTCCTGGTACGATGGCCGACTGATCAAGTTATAAACTTGTTCCGGACGGATGTACGTACGTACGTATGTAGGCCAATGTGACAACTATATCGCACTGTCCACATGCAGGCATGTCAAAAACTTTGAGGTAAATTTCAAAGTAATTTTACCTTGATATTGGGCACAGGGGTTGCAGGAGTTGAGCATAGAATGAAAATATGGATGATGATAAACACACATGTGAAGCTTCGAGTGAATTGGCGAAGCTGTTTCTGAGATATAGTGTTCTTAAAAACTTTAACCTACGGTAAATAAAAATCAGATGGCCATGGCCCGCATGTTGAGCCCACCGAGGCATTTGATGGTGTCCGAGTATATTTATTTGAAGTTTGAATTAACGTATGTAAAAGCTTTAAACGCAAATTTGAAAGTCATTTGACCTTGATCTTGGGCATGTGGGTCGCATGCGTGGGCTATAATATGAAATAATGGATGATAATAAAGAATTATCTGAAGTTTGAAGCAAATCTGGGTAAGTGTTGTGGAGATATAAGGTATGCAAAAACTTTAACAAAAATTTCAAAGTCATTTGACCTTGACCTTGGGGCACAGGGGCCGCATGAGTGGGAGACAGAATGAATATATGGATTATGACTAATAAGCATTTGATGTTTCAAGTCAATGTGCCTTAGGATATGGTATTTAAAAACATACACCGATTTCGGACGGACTGACGCACGGACGTCATTGTGATCACTAAGTCTCGCTTTCCGCAAGCAGGCTCGGCAAAACAAATACAGATGGACGTCAATGTGCAGACTATATCGCACTGTCCGCAGGCGGTCGTGACAACAATTGTCCAACCCCTTTTTAAAGGTGCAAGCCCACTCAGTAGGTAAAATGCTCTTTATGGGAATTAAATAAGTGTATAATTGTCACTATTCCACTAGTTATAAACATTACGAGTGCCCGCTATACAGATATAATCATTTGGTAATATTTATTTTACTGATAGTGACGCGCGGTGGTATCGGTATTTTCATGTGCAAATGGGGCATGATATTTTATAATTATTTATACTATTAAATTAAATGCATCAACTGAAAACAAAATTGACAGATTATAAAGTATGATCATTGCACATCAAAAAATAAATACAGAGAATAAATAGTAATGTCCGTTAAACATTTTAAGGAAACACGGTTATCGTCCCTGATATCAATGTGGAAATTTTCTTCTGATATAAAATGTATAATAATGCCAAACAATACGTGGGTAATGGTGAATGATTGTTTATCTGGCCAGAAAACAAAATGTCTCCGATGATTGTCTCTGACATAAAGAACATTGTGTGCCTACTGAGTGGGCATGTACCTTTAACGCTAGCTCCGCCCTGTCCAGTGAGACCTATGCATGTGTTAAGTTTCATAAAAAATATTGCAAAGGGTGTTCGCGTTATGCTCCGGACAAATCAGTGCGCGAAAAAACAAAGGGAGATAACTAAACTAGAAAATGTGTTCATAGAACATGGATACCCCACATATCGCTTTGATAGTAAACAAGGCAAAATTCCAGTGTCCAAAAGGGAGAGATAATCCACGACACGGGGTTCGAATCAAAAATCGAAATAAACTTTCCGCATCTACTCATCAGAAGGAAGCTACGTATCAAATTTCAGTGCTGTAGCTATTACAAAAGTTTTACGAGTTACAAGGCAAAATTTTCAAATTCTAATTCAAAAAGAGAGATAATCCATGACTCGGGGGTCGAATGAAAATAAACTTTGCAAATCTACTCATCATAAGGACATACCAAGTTTCAGGTGTGTAGCTATTAGGGTTTAAAAGTTTTACGAGCTACAAGACAAAATTGGAAAATTCTAACTTGAAAAGGGGGAGATAATCCATGACCATGGGGTCGAATCAAACATACATGTACCAAGTTTCAGGTATCTAGCTATTACGGTTTAAAAGTTTTTCGAGTTACTAGGTTGGTGACGGACGGAAGAACGGACAAGGTCAAGGGTAACACTAAATGCCCCTCCTCTATCGTGGTGAGGCAAAAGTTGTCATATACAAGTAACTTACCTTAATTTATCAGTTACACATCAGACGATGAATGAACTTTAATTCTGGTGTAGAATATTAAAGTTATTCATTATATTCAATAGGTGCTGCTTTGACATGACGTGAAATTAAAACATGCATGACATGATCTGGAAGAAAAACCACAGACCAAGCACGCATATTCAGAATCACGTCTGTCGGTTCTTATCCAGCTCCGATTTCTGTCACCTGTCCACAAAATCCAGAATCCAACATTGTCGCAAATTTAATCCTCTATGTTGGTGTACGTTAGAACAAAATGTCACTTAGTATATTATCCAATCCATTGTAATCTCTTGTTTCTCTAAATAAATGCGTCCAACAATCCCTGTAGATGCTATCGTGATAAAAAATGTTAAAGGTTCCGTCAGCGCCTCACATATTGATCTTAATATCCACCATTTTGATTCCAAGTACCAGAATAATGATGTTTCCATGCGCCGTCGTAGTGTTATCTGTCAGATTCCGTTGTTTATTTGATCAAATTGATGGACAAATTTGTGTCCGCTAATGTCGCCAAGAGCATAATCTGTGACGTTGACTAATAATTTGGCATAACTTCTAGCTTGTGAATTTTTGGTTGAATGAAGTGATCACTATGGTGAATAAGTGTGTATTTGTGCCCGGTTTGCTCAGCAGGTAGAGCGATGGTGTGGTAAACCAGAGATCCCCGGTTCGATTCCGGGCTGGTGCACATCTTTCTCACCCTGTGACATTTAGCGCCCAATGTAGTTGCGGGAAGTAACTCTGCAGAATACTCCCGCATCGTCCGTACCGAGAGTTTATAATGGTGCTCTCCGTAGGTTTCCCCTGCAAAGTACCAAATCACATCTGATTTGCACTTCAACTGTTAATTGCGACATATTTTCTGTATTTTTCAATTGAAAGAAATGTCAGTATTATACTTACCGGGTATTCATTTCTGTGTAATAAGCACAGAAAAATATGTCACAATTAACAGCTAAAGCGCGAATGAGATCCGATTCGATGCTCTGCAGGAAAAACCTATGGAGCACCGGAACTCTGGGTACGGACGATAATTGAGTATTCTGTTGCCCAACAAAGGACCGCGACTGATAAATACTCCCAAATTGTACCCAAACATATGGAATTCGGAGACAAAAATTAAACATAGAATTCGAGGACGAATTTCAATTTGGCGGAGAAGAATGTCACAGTACGCAACTGACCATGGGGATGAAGTGTGTATGATCTGTGCCTTGTTAGCTTGCTCGGTAGAGTCATGGGCATGGTACGGTAAACATGAGGTCCCTGGTTCGATTCCGGCCGTTATTTATCTTTCTCACTCTGTGACACAAGCAAACCGTTTTATTTTAAATAAATGGCTATCATCGGAATAAATATTATCTTCACAAAATTTGAATCGGGCCAATAGAAATCAACAGCTAGAACAGAACGTTTGCAGTAATATAAATCTAATTCCAAAATAAATTTTTAATATTTTAATTTTTATGATCAGGTTTCGAAAATTAAAATATGCTTTTCTTTTAAAATTATTATCAGTATGTTCACCATGTTATTATGGTTAATATACAATTCACAGTCTCCTTGCAGCTTGAAATTGATCTCAGAAATTGTCATGTCGACTATAGGATCGCGTCGAAATAATGTCAACATAATAGGAAAACGTAATTTGATACCGACGAAAAAGTAAACAAAACGCAAAATTGATGCTTTGTTTTGCTATATTATACCGTAGACCACACATTATCATTTGATTTTATATGAAAATAAATATATTGTCAGCATGGTGGTGTCTATTAATGTGTTCTTGATATTCGGAACGGCAGTGAGTGAGTGACGACATTTTGTTTTGTCCAAGAAATTGTCAAGGTCAATGTTTCACTGTTTGTCTCGCAATAACCCGCCGATTTATATTTGCGCACCAAAAAAACAGATCACAAATACCGCTGACTTTCTAGGGTAGTCACTTTGAATTAGATAGATGGGATAAAATTTTGGATTGGAACACGGATACGTTTGTCAACTATTTCGATTTTATTGCCGCATTGGTTAAGCAGAGCGGTCCGCTGGTTTTACCGCAGAGCGCAGCGTAAAGCGGTCATTCTTTCGCAGTTTACAGAAACAAAGGAGCGTAAATTGCAAATAAAAGCGGAGCGCAGCGCGAACTGCGCTATAAGTATTGCAATTCCGCAACCAACTCTTTGGACCGCGGTCACATGATTGCAGTCCGATTGCGGTCCGATTGCGGTCCAATTGCAATTAATGGGAACGCGAATTGCAATCCTGCGCTCCAGGAATTGCAATTCGCCTGGTAAGAGAACCGCAGGCCACTCTGTATCTCTTCCAAATCATCAAAATACGCGGATCTTAATGCTTTGTCAACACAGGTTTCGTCTTGTGTATATGTCGTATTTAAACGTCTCTCCGTTGCCTCTATCATTTTTCCACAACACGAGTTTCCTAATAATTTCATTATATCCGCTACTGGTTTCTTATTTGGTTCTACATCGCCTGCTCGTCTTGCGGCTGTAACTTCGTTTGCGAACCATTCGAATGGTTTTCCACTAATATAATCTATAACACGATGAACTCCCGTTATTTCTAGACCGTGTTTTAAATACCATTTCAATAACGGTGAGTACAGCAATACTTTAGTGGCGGTCATCGATCCCACTAATTTCCTTCCATTTCCTCTGGTTCTGCCAGTATCTTCCAAATATTTTATCATGTGTTCTGGAACCTCCTCAACGTCTACTTGAGTTGTGTGGAACTTCTATATCCACCTCCACAAACCCAAACCAGTCTCCAGATAAAACTCTTTTACAAAACTTTTTAATAAATTTAGGGTTATGTGGGGTATCTATATGATGTATAGTTTCTTTTCCACACGGCATATCTTTATTTAACGTAGATAAATAAAACGCGTTTGCAACGTACCCCAAAACAGCCTTGCAAGGTTTGTTAATTCCTGTAGAATTAGATCTAATATGTGAAACGCCCGGCCGCTTCGGCATATCTTGTAAATACTATTGATGGACCTCCAACTAGAGCGTCTTTCATCATTTCGTATGTTTCTTCTTTTGATGCATATAGAGCATCCTCCGGTATAATCGTCTTTGAAGATTTTTGTTCTTTAATGGTTCCTCTCAATAAATATTGTATAGCTACTCCAGGTAGTGTTACCGCATCTTTGAAAATATCCACACCTCTGTGTTTATAAAATTCACACATTTTTTCCACCGCTTCTAGGAACGGTGCTGCATCTAAATCGTTATAATATTTCAACCAATCTCTGAAAGTTTTCATATTCTTTTCTTCGAAAATTCTACGACATTTACTTAATTCTGTTTCATCTAGTAACATTTTCCCCGATAGTTTGGAATACAAATTCTCTATATCAGGCAGTCCTGGGTAATCCAGTTTGTCTGGAGAATCGAACCACTCGTAAGGAAAGAAAGATTTCTGTCCTTTGCAGTCGTAGGCTTTTACCCAACTATCGTAACTTACACCCGGTCCTAGGTAAAGTATTACATCAATAAATCTAAACTCTGGAGTAAATATAAATATTGTTTGCCCGTTTTCCGACCATTACTTTCTTTGTTGTTGATGCCAGTTCGCCTACTAGGTATTTCTTTATTAAGTTTATATCGTACTTACTACTGTTAAAACCTATAACCGGTACTTGCTCTATCCACTGTTCGATCTGTGTAACTTGATTTTTACGTAAATGTTCTGTATTAAACCTATATCTCAACCATACTTCTTCTCCTATAGCTTTTCCCCTGACTTTCAAATCTTCTACGAATTTTTCTATAAGTTTTGCAGGATCTTTATCACAAATATGAGTTACTGTTCCTGAGAAATTATCTCCTATACTAACGCTTACCGGAACGTGCTCAGCTTCGTACTCTAAACTATTACCTAGCGTTTTAAGTAATTCTTTAGAATTAGGTGGGTTGAGATACGCCTCAAAATCATATACTATCCGATATGGATAAAGAGTAGTGTCGCAACCGATCTTTATGTCTTTACTCGTTCTTTGGAATTCGCATTCCCACATAACTACTAGGTTGAATTCTTTGCTTCTTATTTCTCATTGTGGATGCGCGTTCTTCTTTTCACACCCGTGCCAGTAACAGCCGTGATATTGATATACGGTATTGGTTGCTGGACAGTATCCATCTACTGGAGCTCCTAAAATCCATATTTCACCCCCGTTTCCGCACTGTTCATGGTGAATGTGAATTCCCTCCTGCTTTTCCGCAGAGTACATCCAATCGATCGCACCATAACTGTTAGAACCTTTTGGGTAGAACGCTTTCTCGAACGACGAACGCGGGCGCTCTAAATAATTACCATCACATATTACTTTTGTCTCACCTCTCATACATTTTGATCCGTGTCTCTTCATATTACTCGCTTTCGTGAATTTCTGTTTGCAATTATCGCAGGCGTAAATTTTAGATAGGTTTTTAAGGTTTTTTATCAGAAATGCGTGATTATTAAACAGTCCTATTGTCATTGGTTTATTACCTAATGCATCATAGTGCGCTGGTACCTTTTTCAACCACCAAACACCACCTTGTGTCGGTTGATATACGTCTATACCGATTTTAAAAAACTCTTCAACCTTTTTCAGATCTGAAAAAGGAATTGGTGAAACCACATTACTATCGAAATATTGCTTACTAAGTTATTTCGCTTTTTCTGTACATCTGTCAGGTCTTTTACCTGTCATATGCATAGCTGGACACCTGAACAGACAAAGGTCGTCATTATACTTATCTAAGAATACATACCTTTTCTATTCCTCAACCATTCTGGAAGTTCTCCTCCTGCCGCTTCTTTGGATTGTAGTCCCAAATCTATTCCCCTACTGCCCTGTATTAGCTTTACAAAAACCTCTACCCGTCTTACAAACTTCCACTTTGTATTTGGTCTGTCTATTTTATCGGATATTATTCGTGTTTGCTCCTTATCTGACAGCCATTTTTTAACTGTTTTCATTGATGATAGTGGTTCGCTACCATCGAGATTTTCGTGAAATATTATAGTCATAGGTTTTCCATTTTTAGTTTCCTCCATATGTTCTAGCTTGTAAGAATATGAATATCTCAAATAAAAATTGGTTGTTAGATACGGAGCGAGTTGATCGAACATGCGTTCAGACTCGTTAATGTCAATGTTTTTACGAAAGGATAATATAACTACCCGTCTTCCCTTTTCTACCTTTTCCAATGTTTCATCATGAGCCCCCAATATTTCTTCTGCCATTATCTCGCGAACGATATATTTTTTCTTATTATTTGGTATTTGGTCACCTGTGCGTCTAATTTGGGACAAATTATTGGTGCTTGAAGGTTTTATTTCATTAGCCCTTAACCCCGCAATACTTTCTTTTTGGATTCTGTTACCAACTTCCTCTGCTAGTGAGAGGTCTTTAAAGGCTCCTCGTTTGTGGGCGCAGGTAAACCGCTTCATAAACGCCTCATTCTTTGTGGCGTTTATCATCATTGTCAACCCACTAACTCTCAACCGTTTACTATAAGTAATCCCTAGAGATTCGGTTTCTCTTCTCAAACTTTCAATTTCTGGCGTTATCATATTTTCTGCATATAACCTATGAAATTTATCTGTTCAATTGGACGTGAAAAATTTACATCATGTTTTGTTCACGTCCAATTGAATATAAACATATACATATATATATATAATGGAGTGTGTGACTTGTTGTAAGACTTTTACGCGTAAAGACTATCTACGAAGGCATCTAGCGAGACGTAGAAAGCTTCCTTGTGTCCCCCACAATTTCAATGCCCCAGATGCCCTTGTAAATTCGTTAGTGCCCAAACTCTTTGTAGACATAAGCAACTACGCTGTCAGGTGGCTAAAGGTGAACGTGGTAGACTAGAGCTGGTAGAATTAGTTGCTGATCTGCGAAATAAATTAGCTATATTGGAGGATAAAAATGGGGTGTTGGAATATAAACTATCACGCGCGTACGCATTGAAATTGCCTTTTTTTCAAAAGTCAATTTCCAATATAATTGGGACTACAAGACCACTTTTTTATCATTCAATACAGCTCAATAACGTTAAAAACGTTGGTGGTATCATTTTGACTCTCTTTTCAAAATTCGATTCTCTAATTATTTTCTCCAAAACACCTATGCTGAAATAATTCATAAATTTACTGTAGGTACAGACTTTCCTCATTAACCAATTTTTTTATTTTTCGGGGGTGGTCCGGGTAGTATAGAGGGGTGGAACGTATACCACCGTAGGTGGTATGATTTTGACTCCCTCTATACTACTGGGTTAGATATACTTTATATATATATTGAGTCACATGCATGATTATATTACATTTGAAACAAAAGGTCATATTCCATATAGTCAGTCATTCAGGACCCGTGGTGCCCCTGATCATCCAATGATTCATGCATAATTGCTTCGTAAATATGAAGGGATATATCTCACCGATATTCATGCCTTTCAGCCATTGGTCAACTATTTTAATCAGAGCTGTGTGACAAGAATGAGATTTTAGAAATCCAGATTGGGTTTCATGTAACAGTTTGTACTTGTCTACATACTCATTTAGGTGTTTGTTAACATGCTTTTCAAATTAGTCAAGGCCGTGAACTTAACCTATAAAATAACACAGAAGTGTAGTGTGTCTTATTGTTTATGTTACATTCAACTAAATATATTTTCTTCCGCATTCCTATTCGATCAGATGTTATACTATCCCCGGAACCTGTAGTGAGAGACGATTATTTATACAATAACGGATATGGAAACATGTATTTTATCTCACTATTCCTGATGGAAAGCCTGTTCTCAGTCACGTAGACATTACTGGGGGCCGTTTCACTAAACTTCTTAAGACTAAAATTTAGGATTGTCTGCAAAATTCAATTGATGGACTTACATTTATTGAGCATAGGCTGCATATGCAGCCTATGCTCAATAAATGTAAATCCAATAATTGTTTTCAAGAAAACATTGTTAATGTGAAATGTACAGACTATCATAAAGTTGCACTTACGAACATTTAGCCGTACGAAGTTTAGTGAAACGGCCCCCGGATTATTTTGCATTTAGGGGTGGCATGATTCCAGCATAAATATCGACTTCTGTGCTTATATGGAGGACATTCTAACATATATTAATTATTATGCCCCCTATGCGATAGCAAGGTGGGCATATTACGTTGCATTTCAGCTTCCGTACGCCTTTCCGTCCATCCGTACGTCCGTCCGTCCGGGCAACCAAACGGGAGGAAGGGGCCATTGGGAGGAGCCTAACACAAAATAATCCTTTGATTTATTCCGTGTGGCCCCTTATTATATTCATAACAAGGGGCAATTTCTATTGTTCTATATCAATGGAAATGGCCCCTTCCTCCATATCGTTGAAACGTCCGTCTGTCAGTGTACATTTACGTCGAAAAGGTTGTAAGAGTTATTCCAACATAAAGGATTGCTTCAATCACTTGGATCACCTGAATATTTGTTACAAACTCACGCCACCATTAACACGACCTTGACATTTGTCACCTTCAAAATGTCGCTGAAACACTTAGCGATTTTGCTACGTTGAAAAGTTGTAAGAGTTTCTGCATTTTGTAATATTTTCAATATAACCCTTTCAACCCTAAGGAACTGGAATGGATTGTGATATGCTAATGTTCTGACAAATAATTTTCAGATTCGTCCATTTATGAAAAGGGGGTGTTTTTGTTCTAAGAAATATAAAAATTACTTGCAAAAAATGCAGATCCTGATGAGACGGCTCGTTACGAGCCGGCTCATCTGGATCTGCACTGTTTGCATTAACCACTGTAGCGGGCTTTCGGTTCAACGGGTTAATATGTGGACAGTTGAATCACCTTAACATGTGTGATGCAATCACACCACCAATTACATGACCTTGAACTTTGTGACCTTCAAAATGGTGCTGAAACACTTAGCCATTTTCATAAATCAAAAAGTGTGCAGGACTTTCTCAAATGACTTTGAAATGTGTTTAAATTAAAACCTTTTCTTTTTTGGCACACTTTCTCGAATACTCGAGTCCTACGGAGCCCCGCAGGGGAAATTGAATTTTTTTTATTAATTCTTTCCCACAAAATAACTATTTGTTCCCTCGAATTGACAATTTGTCCCACGAAATAACAATTCGTTCCCTCAATTTAGCAATTCGTTCCCTCGAATTAACAATTAACAATTTGTTCCCACGATGCAGCAAATCTGCTCCCACGAAATAACAATTGTTATCTCGTGGGAACAAATTGTTATTTCGTGGGAACGAATTGTCAAATTGAGGGAACTAATTGCTAATTCGTGTGAACAAATTGTTACATTGAGGCGGAACGAATAGTTATTTTGTTGGAACAAATTGTTATTCCGTGGGAACGAATTAATAAAATTTGCATCATTAGTGGAGAATCGATGTGTGGGTTCGAATCCCAATGAAACCTATACCTTTTATTTCCGAAAAGTGTCGTACGAAGTTTAGTGAAACGGGCCCCAGACGCACATACAGAAGGCCGGACGATTGGGACTGGTATATGGTCGTTGTGGTTCAAGCGGTACACCGAATACAGATACACCCCTCCACCCAACCACATTACCACCCTGCAATTCGGACATTCATCCTTCCACCCAACCACATTACCACCATGTAGTTCGGACATTTATCCCTCCACCCATCCATATTACAACCCTGTAGTTCGGACATTCATGCATTCAAAGCATAGTTGGTGTATTAACCTGCATGGTAGGACATGCACTGATATAGCAGGCGCGTAGATAACCTGCGAATGTTCTGTTCGTCCTGTCTGTTGGTTCTGTTAACCATGTCACCCCTAAGTAACTGAAATGAACTTTGATATATTAATTTTGCAACCAATCCAACCATCACGAACTGGTTTTCAGACTAACACATTTATGAAAAGGGGATGCTTTTGTTTCAAAAAGAAATTGTAGATCCTGATGAGACGGCTCGTTACGAGCCGGCTTATCTGGATCTGCACTGTTTGCATAACCGGCTCATCTTGATCTGCACTTTTTGCATAAACCGCTATACATGTAGCGGGCTTTCGGGTTTAAAGGATTAATGAAAAGACACCAAGTCTGCATAACCGGCTTATCTGGATCTGCACTGTTTGCATAAACCGCTATAGCGGGCTTTCGTGTTCAAAGGGTTTAATGAAAAGAGATACCACACACATAGTTCGTCCCAGAGTTTGTGTTTTTCCACGGTATTCATCTGTAATAATAGGTACATGTGTGTTAGTTCTGAGTACATAACTCTAAACTTATCGCATACAAAAGCATAGACTGGGAGGCCAGAGGTAGGCGAAACAATTTATTATTTCGTGGGATCGGTGAGCGACACAATGAAGACTGTTTAGAGGTGATAAAAGGCTTTCTACATAGGAAATTGTGTCTTGATTCCCGCGACATCTCCATATAGCGCGCGCTCACAGGTTAGGCCGTCCCCGTTACCGTTATATACGTCCGATTATTGTTGCGTTTACTGAGTTCACAGACACTGAGCTGATCATGAGCAATGCTCGCCATTTGAAGGGGACAGGTTACGGAATTGACAGGGATTATCCGCGAGAAATAACCGATGACCGGAAAAAACTGTACCCCGCTTTTAAGTTAGCACGTGAAACAAGTAAAAAGCCGAGCATAAAATACCCAGCCCGGTTGGTTGTAGACGGCAAAACGCAACAGGATGAGCTGCCCGACTGGTATGAAACTATGCAGGGTGACAGAATAGGCATGCTGAACGATTTGCTCCGTGGTGCATATTCGACGTCGACAGTCGCGGACGCTAGTGGCAACGTTAACGCTCCGAGAGAGACACCGCCAGTGACACGCCAAAATCAAATCCCGAGTTTGCCCAGCGCCACTAGAACGCCACGTTTTGATAGGGCTACAGACGGGCAGCCACGTCCGCAGACTCGGATTGGCCAGCGTTTTACTAAACCGCCTCCACCACAACGTAGTTTCGATTCGCCGAGGCAGCCAGCTCCACCGACGTCCCAGTACCTGCCGCCACCCACTTCATATCCGTGCTTCCCACCGCGACCACCTCCACAGATGCACAGCTATTCCGATGTTACCAGACAGCCATGTGTATCCAGTGGGAATACAACATACACCAGTATATTCCCTAGTGTTAGTACAGCATACATCAGTGTACCAAGTGCAAACACCGCATACACCAACGTACCAAGTGTGAGTCACATACACACCAGTGTAGCCAGTGTCGATACCGCGCACACCAGTGTAGTCGGCGCAAACACCACACACATCAATGTAGCCAGTGCACCCAGCACAAACACCACATACAATGTTTTGTCGACACAGCCCAGCAATGTGCCTGTTACTCAGATTGTGTCAGGTCCCTCATATATCACCAGTACGCCAATAAACAAAACCGTCACAATTGCCAACAGTAGACGACTCGTCAGTCACGCTTTCACCTGAGACTGACCATTCGCAGTCATTATTACCAAGTGTAGCCGGACAATCGCACACAAATGTAAACACTACCAATTATTATAGTACTACGAATCATGAAAATATAAACATTAGCGTAAACTCAGGCACCGACAGATCAAGGTCACATAAACGTCACCAGACACGTGCTAGCCAGTCGGCCAATAGTGCGAATCGTGCAGTTGGCGCGAACGTACCACGTGATGTTACAAGCCACACAATGACTCGGTCAGTCAACAGATCACGTGATATAAACAGTGGCGGTTCACAATAGCACAGCGGGGAGAGTAGGCCAAATACAATTACGTTTGCATTGCTAAATGTTCAAGGTCTTGTCACGAAGAAAATTAATAAATTGCATTCAACTTAACTTTTAGAAATATTAAAAAAATAACGATATAATTGTGTTTACCGAATCCTGGACGGATTCATTATCTGATATACATGTTGATTCATTTACCAATTATCCATTACACAGGTCTTGCAAACATAGTAATGCGAAACGTAACTCTGGGGCCATTGTAGTCTATGTGAAGGATTATTTAGCTAATGACGTCACTTTATATTTAGAACACTCCGACGCATACATGTGGCTAAAATTGAATAGTAATTTATTCAATCTACCACATGATTTATATATGTGTATTTCCTATATTATTCCTGAGAATTCTAGCCGGCAAGCTTTTGTTGAATCGAACATTTGTATTGATGTGCTTGATGATATTAGTGTCATTCAGAATAATACAAAATATGAATGTAATTTTATGATGTTGGGCGACCTAAATAGCAGATGCTGATTATTACATGATTACGTATCGATGGATCACGCTGAACACGTAGATACGTTGCCCGATGATTATATATATGATAACGATTTACCGAGATTGTCACAGGATACTGTAATTAATTCAAACGGGCGATTATGTGTGTGGTGAGACGGGCAAATGTACCTACGTGGGCAGCAGAGGTAGTAGTCTCGTTGACCTAGTCCTGATGAATGGACAATTATTACATTTATTTTCCACATTTGTTGTTGAAGATCCAAATATATTATCTGATCATTGTATTGTACATTTTCCAATGAGTTGTAGTCGTACTGAGCAGAATTCCGTTCACCAAAGTACGAATAATAGCCAACAATTAACGCATAAATTTGTATGGCAAAATGAAAATATAGATGCCTAAAAAAGCGCGTTGTGCTCACATGGCGTTACCGAGCAACTCGATCGACTAACACAAACATTACGTAATGAGTCGTCCGAAAATGATATTGATAACGCCGTTTCTAGTTTTAATAATCTGATTGACTCTGTTTGCGAACCTTTATTTAAAAAACCGATAAAAGCACAAAATAAAAACATAGCGGAATCAGTAAAATACAAATCAGACGAAACTACTGAATCGGCAAAACGCATATTTTTCAATAATCTGAACAAATACAGGAGGGATGCTACAAATTATAATCAAACACAACTAGTAAAGTCGAGGAGTGATTACAAGCAGTGTCATCGTAATTACATGTATGAACAAGCAAAATCCCAAACAAATAGGTTATTACAAGCTCGACGAAAAAATACCAAACAGTACTGGCAAATGTTGAAAGAAACTGCAGGCTCACCCAAATCAAACACAATTTCTGCTGATTCTTTTGTACAGTATTTCAAAGCCATAAATAATCCAACAGACCATTTTTTCCAGCCAGATGAAGATATTATTCATTTTAATGAGGTATATTTTGAGTCGGAAATAAAAATAATGTTCGCTGAATTGAATATGAAGGAAGAACTTTTGCAATAAATTTCCCAGTTATCAAATGGACGGAGTGGGGGACCAGATATGTATTTAAACGAATTTTGAATTCATAGAAAAATACTTATTTCACCATTTCTGTACAAACTGTTTAATACAACTTTCAGAAATGGTTATTTCCCGGAGGCCTGGTCTGAAGGTTATATAGTGCCACTTCATAAAAAAGGTAACGTAAATGATGTAGGTAACTATAGGGGAATTACATTACTTAGTACTATTGGAAAATTATTTTCAAGAATATTAAATAATAGGCTCACACTGTGGGCCGAGAAATATTTTGTATATGTTGAATCACAAGCTGGCTTTAGAAAACATGTCAACTGTTGATCATATATTTATACTACATGGAATGATTACCCATCTACTTAACCAAGGGAAACAACTACACTGCGCTTTTGTTGATTTTACGAAGGCATTCGCTTATATTGTGAGAGAAAATATCTGGTATAAATTAATACGCATAGGAGTGAGGGGCAACATGTTAAGTGTAATCAAATCTATGTATGATAACATAAAATCAAAAGTAAAATTTAATAATCAATTAAGCGAAGAATGTACCTGTATGTTAGGGGTGCGTCAAGGGGAATGCTTATCACCATTTATATTTGCAATATATATAAATGATTTACAAGATGAGTTCTATTTAAACGGAATAGATGGGATAGACATTGGCATGATACATATTTTGTTGTTATTATATGCTGATGACATTGCAATTTTAGCAACGTCAGCAGTACATTTACAAAAAGGGCTAGACACATTATACAATTATTGCCAAAAATGGAAACTTCCAGTAAATACTAAGAAAACTAAAATTCTGATTTTTAGAAAAGGCGGCCGACTTCCCGCAAATTTAAAATTCTATTATAACGATTACGAAATAGAAATAGTAACACAATATTTTCATACTTAGGAGTGGTTTTCACGCCAGGTGGCTCCTTTTCAGAGGCCAATAATACCTTATTGGGACAGGCACAAAAGGCAATTTTCAAATTATACACATATTTGAAACAATTTACTGACTTATCCCCTAAGCATATGCTGGAATTATTTGATAAACATGTCCTCCCTATCATGAATTATGCCGGTGAAGTATGGGGGTTTTCACAGTCCATGCAAATTGAAAGAGTGCATTTACAATTTTGTAAACGCGTGCTAGGTGTCAAAATACCGACACAAAATGATTTTGTTTACGGTGAACTAGACAGAACCTCACTTAGAACAGGTCGTTTATATAACATAATTAAATATTGGTTCAAAGTAATCGGATCAAGTGATCGGAAATATATTAAATGTATATATCACATGATGCTTAATGATATTGAACGGTCACCAACTGTGAAAAAGTGGGCCTCTCTGATTAAATCTATGTTAACACAGCTTGGTTTTTACCATGTATGGCTTTCGCAAGGTGTGGGTGACGTCATAAGATTTTGATCAACATTAAAACAACGCTTAACAGACAAATTTCGTTCAGGACTGGAACACTAGAATAAATGAATCTAGTAGAGCTTTATTTTATAAAAATATTTCATCTTTTGAATATCAATGCTATCTCGACTTCATCAGTGTAAACAAGTTTAGAGTGGCTCTAACCAGAATGAGTGTATCTGCCCACAGGCTGGAGGTTGAAACCGGCAGATGGCATAGACAAATTAGTACACCCTTTGATGATCGTAAATGTAAATTCTGTAACGTGTTGGAAGATTAATTTCATTTCTTGTTTATATGTCCTGTCTACAATGACTTGAGGGTACGCTACATCGGCCAATATTATAGAAGTAGACCTAACATGTTAAAATTAGTAACACTGTTTCACTCAGATAGAGCGTGTTATATAAGAAACCTTGGTAATTTCGTTTTCAGAGCGTTCGATAAACGTAACGAAATTATATCTCAGCTAAACATATATATGTATTAATTTATTCTTGAAATAACTGGAAATCAATTGTGTATACTTATTGATAGATACATTTATATAAAATGCACAGTACAGTCTTAGAACAGGCTGTGCGAATGCGCAGGCTGATCTAGGACTCCGCTGATCTCCAAGTCGATATGTGCATTTATATCATTTCCTACCATACAATCATATACAGTTTGTTTACAGTATGACATGTATTATATGTGAATTTACATGACTGTATTATTCATGTGACTAGTTGTTTTACGCTATTGTGATGCTGATTTAAAGCGCATTTGCCAAAAACAAAAACTCTCCCGAAATGTAAAAACAATATTTAACTACTAGTAAGCTTTGTATGCTTTGTTTCGTTAACTTATCCTATGCTTGTGTGTAAAGTAGATACATGTATTATATGTGCACTGTTACTTCAAAACGACAATTGGAATACAATGTATACCTGTTTGATGGAAAGAACGTTCATGCCATGACGCTGCCACTGTTTAATTGTTTTATGTATGTGTATGTACACATATGTATATGTGTCTATATGTACTTATATAGACATGTAATACTATACCACATTTAGAAAAAAGGTATACATGTATATGGGTGTGTATATGTGCGTATATGTGTGTACATGTATGTGCATGTATACATGTGTGTGTACATGTGTATTTTTATGTATATGTATGTCTATTTCTCATTTATTGTTAAAATTAATACCAGCTATATAACACTTAGCACACACTATGATCAGTAAGCGGAGAATGTGCGATATACGTGTGTATGATACAAGTACAGATAAATGTATTAGTGGTTGCGGTATGTTCTGAAATATATTTGCCTATTTGCCACGATTGTGGTGTTTCTAAATTTATTATATTTAGTAGTTTACCCATGTACGCCATCTTGCATTGTACGTATATTATACCATAGTCATGTATGTATGCTCATGAGGCAGTTGACTCGATGCAATAAACTATTCTTCTTCTAATTACATTTCATTATACAGTGGAACCTCTCTAAACCGGACACCAAAAAAGGCACAATCATGTACTCTTATTTTTGTTGAGTTTCTTGGTCATTCATCTCAGGTGATAATGTCTGTTCGTGATCGCATAGCACACAACTATGGCTCACCGTGATCAAATGCCTGATTTACAGTGTAACCTCTCTAAGCCGGACACCCTGAGGACCTCCCAGGGTGTCAGGTTTAGAGAGGTTTCACTGTACTGCGTTACATAAGAGTTATGACGGATTAGCTTTTCCAAATGTACGCTTGAAGCGTTCTTTGTACGAATTTTGCTAATACACACTTTATTAGGTAAGTTTGTATTTTGTGTCGTATTGTAGAATTATCACTTAATAACGATATAGCGAAGTATGAACGTCAACGCCCAGCAGGTTTTTTTATATATTTTAGTGCGCGAAGTCTAAATGCTATTACACATATTTTTACTGTTTAGCGTGGTGTAGTGATATAGTGCAACATGTTGCCTATAAAGCGTAAAACGTGTGTGTATGCATACATGTATGCATGCAACTTCCGAATATGTTATGTTTTTGTTTTCCCCCAGCATGAAAATAAACCAAACCTTCCTTATCAGCCTTTCATGTCCATTCACTCCCCCCCCCCCCACCCCCATCCCCCAGGGTGTCCGGTTTAGAGAGGTTCCACTGAACATTCAGCACTACATCATGTACATGAACATCAGTGTTATTTCACAAGCGACAAAGCAATAACTGACAGTGCAACCCATCTAAATTGATCACAATGGTGTCGCCAGGGTATCCAATTTAGAGAGTTGCCATTGTATATGTTTTGGACTAGATCTAATGGAAAACTGTTTCGTTTTATCGTGGTATGCAACCTTACACAACCGTGTGATGTGTTTGCGACGTAAAAAGCCCATTGATCGTGATACATCGGGATGTGAGACATTGTGTCAAACATCGGGGTATGAGACATCCAAACAAAACCTGTATCCTCTTTCCGGCGAGGAATTAGGCCGTTCTAATGCCGTTGTTAGCGATATCCATACAATGTTCATATTTCACCGCCCCATCTCTCTATAGCGCTTGAGACGAGATTTTGATAATCTGTAATCGAATCTGTCACCAGATAAAATACATTATCGCCTCACTTCTGTGTATGTGCCTGTGGCTGGAGAAATTGGGCCTATGACATTTATTGCCAATGTAATACCTGATCTGTTGGCACACTCCTCAAATACATCACTACTGTTTATGTCGCTGTGACTGGAGAAATGGGGCCTATGACATTTATTGCCAATGCAGTACCTGATCTGTTGGCACACTCCTCAAATACATCACTTCTGTGTATGTCGGTGTGACTAGAGAAATGGGGCCTATGACATTTATTGCCAGACGAGGCTGAGTGTAGTTCGTGATCTGTTGGCACACTCCTCAAATCGCGTCACGTCTGTGTATGTGGCTGTGACTGGACAAATAGGGCCGGTGACATTTATTGCTAGTGTAGTCCCTGATCTGTTGGCACACTCCTCAAATACATCACTTTTGTGTATGTCGCTGTGACTAGAGAAATGGGGCCTATGACATTTATTGCCAATGTAGTACTTGATCTGTTGGCACACTCCTCAAATCGCGTCACTTCTGTGTATGTGGCTGTGACTAGAGAAATGGGGTCTATGCCATTTATTGTTAGTGTACTCCCTGATCTGTTGGCACACTCCTCAAATCACGTCACTTCTGTGTATATGGATGTGCCTGGAGAAATTGGGCCTATGACAATCATAGCCAATGTAGTCCCTGATCTGTTGGCACACTCCTCAAATCGCTTCACTTCAGAGTATGTGGCTGTGCCTGGAGAAATGGGGCCTATGCCATTTATTGCCAATGTAGTTCCTGATCTGTTGGCACATTCCTCAAATCGCGTCACGTCTGTGTATGTGTATGTGACTGGAGAAATGGGGCCTATGACAATTATAGCCAATGTAGTCCCTGATCTGTTGGCACACTCCTCAAATCGCATCACTTCTGAGTATGTGGCTGTGCCTGGAGAAATTGGGCCTATGCCATTTATTGCCAATGTAGTTCCTGATCTGTTGGCAAAACTCCTCAAATCGCGTCACTTCTGTGTATTTGGCTGTGATTTAAATATACGTCTATTTTATGAGCAATGTTTTACTGATGTCACGCCATATTTGCCACAGACTATGCATGTGTGTGGTAGAGAACTCGTTGACTGCGTGTGCTGGTTTCGCTAGGGAAAAGATACCTTTTAGTATTACGGATGTCCACTGTCCGTGCCAGTCGAGTTTGTCCGCGTGTCAGTGTTTCACCATATAAGGGACCTTCTGTAGGTGAAGCCAGTATACAGCGCAGACCATACCATGGTCTGCCCTGTTATGTATGCTACGGGTTAGTGTTTCATCATAGCCTGGTACTGGCCAACACGGATATATCAGATCCCATAATGGTGATGTTTTGTGTCGTGATATTTCCGTAAATGACCACGATATTTGAGTTTAGTATGTGCTACACTCTCATTTGAGTGTATAGCCGTAGGACCGTTATGGAGGGGTTTGGCGGGGCCAAGAAGCGACCTTCGCATTGTCGAGACCAGTCGAGTAGATTTCGGATTATGAGATCTGGGTCTATAGTGTGCAGATTTATGGTAGTGTGGGGTATACCATGTTGGATGGTATTTATTCCACGAGGGCTGTACACTGGTTTGGTTGAATTTAAGGCGTGGGAACATATATTTATGCCAAATATAACCCACGGGTGACATGGCAAAAGCCATGGTTTTGTAGTATTTATGTGAGATGTCGTACGAGGGGTAGGCATATCCATTATTCCGTGCATGGTTTCACTGGTGCGTATATAAGCGATGTCTCGCTATGTGTTGGCGGGACACATATTTTCTGGTTACAGAAGACTAGTACTGTTTTCACAGTGACACGGAGGATTTTGGTATGTACCTAGAACATTTTATTTCAGCTGTGATTTGCCGTTGTTCGATTCCCGTTTTAGTCTGTTGTGCATCCTGTCTGTCTGTCTGTGCGTATTCGTCCAGTAATTGGAGACTCATTTCATTTTTGTAGCCTCTTGAGAACGCTCCAGCGAGCCACATTGGACGTTTTGGTCCACTCGTTTGAGGGCAGACCCCAGTCAGTGCAGAGTATCGGGTCGTCCGAGTGTCCGTACGTCTGTCTGGCGCAGTGTGTGTAGCAGCTCCGGGTACAGGCCTGTATAGAGCAGTGTGTGATAGCTACCTCGCGTTCAGCAGACAGTCACAGCCATAGTTTAGTGAAGTGAAACGCCATACACACATATCATATCATTATACTACCACCGAGTTGAATGTCACCTAAGTGAAACTTTTCCCGGCGTCTTAGCCAACGTGATAATCGCCATTTTGTATTATATCGGAACTTTACATCCGGTCTACCACTTCCGGTATTACAACCCATTGATTCACCATGGATACTTTACATCCGGTCTACCACATCCGGGTTGCTACAGTCGAGTGATACCATAGGAACTTTACATCTGGTCCACCATTTCCGGAGATAACACTACCTGTGGAACTTTACTTCCGGGAACCAGCTTCCGGAACATTATCGTTATTGACTATCATGTGATGTAACCACATCCGGCTTTGACTTTGACATTCATACTTTGGAAATATATTGCATAGGCAATACATATGTATACTTTGATAGTGTATGGTAATACTCCTATCATGGCATATCATGGCTAAAGGATTGTAGTAAGACACATATATTGTTTATGGATTAATCCACTTGAAGTTGGATTATAGCCATATTGTTGACTAGACCTCATATTGCGGGTGAGGCAGACCTTGGGACCTTGATACTCAGAGGTTACACTATCTATTGAGATACGCCAGCACTGGGGTAGCTCAGATGATTGTCATTTGTCTTCCAATGTTCGTTATGCCATGTTATACTTGTATGTTATTTCACTTTGATTAGCGATCATCAAAGTACTTGTGTATTCATACTATTGTCCACTACGGGACCATTGAGATACCACATACCGAGTTTATTCGTCTATAGCTTTTAAGTTGCGTTAAAGTATAACAGTCGATTGGCTTACAACCTTGTAGTAATTGAATAGTATCATGCACAGTACAGTGATGTTCGCATATCAATGAATCATGTATTCCTGTGTGTTCCCCATGTAATATAGTGTACATTATAAGTGATTAAGTGACTACGTGTACTTATCTACTCTGGCCTATCCCTTACACTTCAACTGCATTGTTACCACTTTTCGTTCGTCAGATCAAGCTATATTGGCCATAACGTCATAACAATTGAAGTATACTTGGTTCATATGATAATTGGGGGAGACAATTTGTCTCGATCATTCCTGACCTTGGTAATGACCTTGACAATGGTGTCAGAAGTGGGTTTTGTTTCCTCTTTTTATAATCAGTTTCTTCAAAGCAGTTGAAGTAAGGAGGCTAGAATAGCTGTACCCCTAGTGTCGTCAAAAATTCAATCTTGTATTTGTTTGCCTTGGGAGTTAATGTAAGATGCACTCCAACACTTAGGCACTAATACATCACCACATACATGAGTTGACTACCTAGGTACAGAAGTATAGAGTTGAGACGATCTGGTGAGATAGTGGATGTAAGGGTCATTGTAACCTTGGATTTGTTGAATAGTACCTCCCTGTGATGATGGCACAGCGGGTGTTCTATGTTAGCACTAGACACTTCTGCATCTGAGGCGAGATTACTACCACTATTATATTGTGTATGAACAATACTATATCCTGCCAGGTGTCTATAACCAGTCCCCAATATTTGTGTCCAGTACCATAGAGGGGGAATTGTAAATATACCATTACATTATACCATACATATACCGGATTGACTTACCCGATTGAGAAACTTATACCGTCGTTAGGAGTAGAGACCGGATTGATTTACCTTAACCTTATAGACGTGAAGCAAGAGACTCGCACAAATCACCAAGTGATTTGAGTGCTAGAGACCTTGTGTACCGTCGGGTAAAGCGTGTAAATCGATAATCCGGAGTTGATTTGAGAGTGAGAATGTCGTCCATTAAGGAGCTAATGGACATAGGCAAAAGCTTAGGGCTAGCAGATTCAGAGTTAAGGGCCTTTGTAAAGGAAGAGCAGGAGAGAGAAAGACAGGAAAGACTAGAGGCTAGACAGGCTGAGAAAGATAGGTTAGATGCTGCGCAGTTAGCTAAGGAGGTTGAGCGACAGGCTGAGAAAGATAGGTTAGATGCTGAGCGGTTGGCTAAAGAGTCTGAGCGGTTGACTAAAGAGGTTGAACGACAGATGGAGAAAGATAGGTTAGATGCTGAGCAGTTAGCTAAAGAGGTTGAGCGACAGATGGGGAAAGATAGATTAGATGCCAATGAAGCACAGTTAGCTCTAGAATTCAAATTGCGAGAACTAGACACTAAACATCAGGTAGAAATGGCAAAAGTAGAAAGGGGAGAAGTAGTAGATGAAGATAGACATGATAGGGACTATGGCAGAGCATTCGGTCCGAAGCTGCCACATTTTGATCAGAATAATGACAACATGGATAGCTACTTAGCTAGATTTGAGAGGTACGCAGCAATTCAAAGGTGGGATAGAGATAAGTGGTCACTACACTTGAGTGCTTTATTGAAGGGCAAGGCATTAGATGTATATTGTAGACTACCTATTGATGATGCTCTTGACTATGATAAGTTGAAATCCGCATTGTTGAAATGTTTTGATCTAACGGAAGATGGGTTCAGACGCATGTTCAAAAACACCAAACCTGATCACAGTGAATCATTTGTGCAATATGTCAGTCGGTCAAAGAACTATTTAGATAGATGGTTTGAGTTAGGTAAGGTGAATAGAACATATGAAGGAGTACTAGACTACATGATCAGAGATCAGATGTTAAGTATATGCAGTCGTGAGCTCTACTTATTTCTCAAAGAGAAAACATTTGACTCGATAGATCAGATGGCGGTTCAGGCAGATTATTTTGCAGAAGCTAGAGGAGGTAGCAAGTATGTAGTTCAGAGGAACAGTACTAGCAACAGAACTGAGTACAGGTCAGTAGATAACCAGAGGCGCAAGGTAAGTAGTGCGGGTAATCGATCCAAAGATAGGAGTCGAGATAGGGACAGATATCAGAATAGAGACCACAATAGAAGCCCAAGTAGGGGTAGTTATGATAGAAGTACCAGCAGGAACGGCTATGATAGGCATCGCGGGACATGTTACCATTGTGGCAAAGAAGGTCACATGTCCTACGATTGTCCTAAGCGTGACCGGTCCTCAGCTTACAAAGCAGCAGCAGTCGAGGAAGAGAAACATGTAAGTTTTGCAGATAAAGAACAGAGAGGTCGGTACAGAGGTAGAAGTAGAGGTAGAAGTGGAAGGCACACTAGAGGCATAGGTAGAGGTAGATGGCAAAACACGGAACAACCAGGGGAAAACCAAGGAAATTTCTGTGTGGTTGATACCGACACCACTATTGTATGTTCAGGTAGCGAGATACAGCCGGAGTTGATTAACGGATGTACATTTGGTATGGATAGGCTACCCGTAGCAGAGGGCACATTAAATGGGAAAAAGGTCACAGTAATGCGAGATACTGGGTGTACCGGGGGTGGTCGTCAGGGAAAGCTTAGTACAACCAGATCAGTTTTTAAGCAAAGTTTCAACATGCATGCTGGTAAATAGGAGCAAAATGAGTGGAATTCCTACCGCCCGGGTAGATCTAGATACACCTTTTTTCAAAGGTCAGGTAGAAGCCCTTTGCATGACAGATACAATGTATGATGTTACCATAGGGAATGTAGACGGGTCAGAGTTACCGGTGATATCCGATTTTAGAGGTGCTAAATCGTGCGCAGTTGAAACTAGGTCACAAACGACAGCCCGAGACGAATCATATAAGACCCTCAAAGTCCCTACCGCAATCGCGAACGTATCACGCGATGAATTCAAAGAGGCGCAGGCACATGACGTCACATTGACATCAGTTCGAAATAATGCAAAAGACGGAACGGTACGGTCAAGTAAGAACGGAAACAAATCGAAATTCGCATACCGAAAAGACTTGTTGTATCGTAATTTCGAATCGATAGGGTCAGGTAGGATGTACCATCAGCTGGTAGTCCCAAAAACACTTAGGACTACCGTGATGAAAGTGGCACATGAATCAATCATGGCGGGCCATTTAGGGGTTAAGAAGACAACTGATCGAGTGATATCAGAATTTTATTGGCCAGGCGTGGGCAGTGACATTACACGGTTTTGTAGGTCTTGTGACATATGTCAAAAGACTGTGTCAAAGGGACACATCACCAAGGTTCCGTTAGGAACTATGCCGTTGATAGACACTCCGTTCAAACGAGTCGCAGTTGATATTGTAGGGCCAATTTTTCCAGCTACCGATCGGAAGAATCGTTACATACTAACGTTAGTTGATTATGCAACTAGGTACCCAGAAGCGGTACCACTACCAGGCATCGAGGCCGAACGAGTCGCGGAAGCTCTCGTGGATATGTTCAGTAGACTGGGTATCCCCCGAGGAGATGCTCACCGATAGGGGTAGTCAATTTACGTCGGCAGTCATGGAGGAAGTTAGTAGATTGTTATCGCTGAGACAATTAACCACGACACCGTACCACCCACAGTGTAACGGTCTCGTGGAACGGTTCAATGGTACGTTAAAGCAAATGCTTCGTAGAATGACAAGCGAACGTCCCAAAGATTGGGACAAATACATTAACGCGCTCTTATTCGCGTATCGCGAAGTCCCTCAAGAAAGTTTGGCTTTCTCACCGTTTGAACTATTGTACGGAAGGACCGTTCGGGGTCCGATGAGCATACTAAGAGATCTGTGGTCCGAGAAGGACATAGAGGACAACGTCAAAACGACGTATCAGTACGTCCTCGTCTTGCGCGAACGGCTCGAGAAAACGTGCGAAATCGCGCATGAGAACTTGAAGAGTGCGTCCAAAAAGTACGCAAAGTACTACAACAAGTAAGACCCGTAGTAGGCAGTATGCAGTGGCAGATCAGGTACTTGTACTACTACCGACAGACAACAACAAATTGCTTCTTAGGTGGAAGGGACCATACCCCATAACAGAGGTAGTTAATGAGTGGGACTATAGAGTTGACATGGGAGGGAAGTTGAAAACCTTTCATGCAAACATGTTAAAGAGGTACGAGACTAGGCCTGAGCACCCGGGGAAGGGAATACTCACTGTAATAAATGCGGCCGTGATAGAAGACACAGTAGAGGGGGATCCTAGTCCAAGTGGGTGTAGTGCCGAAGAAAACATGTTATGTCCCAGGGGATTAGAGTCCGATACGGAGAGCAAAGTTGACCTGTCGCCTGATTTAGGCAAGAAACAAAAGACGCAAGTCAAAGAGATCTTACGGGAATTCACCCATGTCCTGAGGGACGCACCAGGACACACCCATATAGGGAAACATGAGATAAAGTGGGCAGGCTACCTGAGCAGGATATCGGGGTAGATTCAGCTGTGCCAACGTGTCTCGCGATTATGCACGAAAGTGTAAACACTTTTTGTTTAGGGGGGAGATATGTCGCGTGACACGTGTATTCTTGTACATTCTGGAATCCCTATAATTGTATATTTGTGATGTGTGGTACTGTGTTGTATTGTTGTGCGTATTATTGGTTTCACATCCCTGTGATTCCACATACCTGTGGTTTCACACACCTGTGGTTTTTGCACACCTGTGGTTTGGCATGTACATTTGCCATGTGCAATGTGCATGTAATAAGGGGGCTTATGTTGTATTGGTGGAAATACGTTTATGCGTGTCATTTTTGCGGATTTTAATATACGTCTATTTTATGAGCAATGTTTTACTGATGTCACGCCATATTTGCCACAGACTATGCATGTGTGTGGTAGAGAACTCGTTGACTGCGTGTGCTGGTTTCGCTAGGGAAAAGATACCTTTTAGTATTACGGATGTCCACTGTCCGTGCCAGTCGAGTTTGTCCGCGTGTCAGTGTTTCACCATATAAGGGACCTTCTGTAGGTGAAGCCAGTATACAGCGCAGACCATACCATGGTCTGCCCTGTTATGTATGCTACGGGTTAGTGTTTCATCATAGCCTGGTACTGGCCAACACGGATATATCAGATCCCATAATGGTGATGTTTTGTGTCGTGATATTTCCGTAAATGACCACGATATTTGAGTTTAGTATGTGCTACACTCTCATTTGAGTGTATAGCCGTAGGACCGTTATGGAGGGGTTTGGCGGGGCCAAGAAGCGACCTTCGCATTGTCGAGACCAGTCGAGTAGATTTCGGATTATGAGATCTGGGTCTATAGTGTGCAGATTTATGGTAGTGTGGGGTATACCATGTTGGATGGTATTTATTCCACGAGGGCTGTACACTGGTTTGGTTGAATTTAAGGCGTGGGAACATATATTTATGCCAAATATAACCCACGGGTGACATGGCAAAAGCCATGGTTTTGTAGTATTTATGTGAGATGTCGTACGAGGGGTAGGCATATCCATTATTCCGTGCATGGTTTCACTGGTGCGTATATAAGCGATGTCTCGCTATGTGTTGGCGGGACACATATTTTCTGGTTACAGAAGACTAGTACTGTATTCACCAGTGACACGGAGGATTTTGGTATGTACCTAGAACATTTTATTTCAGCTGTGATTTGCCGTTGTTCGATTCCCGTTTTAGTCTGTTGTGCATCCTGTCTGTCTGTCTGTGCGTATTCGTCCAGTAATTGGAGACTCATTTCATTTTTGTAGCCTCTTGAGAACGCTCCAGCGAGCCACATTGGACGTTTTGGTCCACTCGTTTGAGGGCAGACCCCAGTCAGTGCAGAGTATCGGGTCGTCCGAGTGTCCGTACGTCTGTCTGGCGCAGTGTGTGTAGCAGCTCCGGGTACAGGCCTGTATAGAGCAGTGTGTGATAGCTACCTCGCGTTCAGCAGACAGTCACAGCCATAGTTTAGTGAAGTGAAACGCCATACACACATATCATATCATTATACTACCACCGAGTTGAATGTCACCTAAGTGAAACTTTTCCCGGCGTCTTAGCCAACGTGATAATCGCCATTTTGTATTATATCGGAACTTTACATCCGGTCTACCACTTCCGGTATTACAACCCATTGATTCACCATGGATACTTTACATCCGGTCTACCACATCCGGGTTGCTACAGTCGAGTGATACCATAGGAACTTTACATCTGGTCCACCATTTCCGGAGATAACACTACCTGTGGAACTTTACTTCCGGGAACCAGCTTCCGGAACATTATCGTTATTGACTATCATGTGATGTAACCACATCCGGCTTTGACTTTGACATTCATACTTTGGAAATATATTGCATAGGCAATACATATGTATACTTTGATAGTGTATGGTAATACTCCTATCATGGCATATCATGGCTAAAGGATTGTAGTAAGACTACATATATTGTTTATGGATTAATCCACTTGAAGTTGGATTATAGCCATATTGTTGACTAGACCTCATATTGCGGGTGAGGCAGACCTTGGGACCTTGATACTCAGAGGTTACACTATCTATTGAGATACGCCAGCACTGGGGTAGCTCAGATGATTGTCATTTGTCTTCCAATGTTCGTTATGCCATGTTATACTTGTATGTTATTTCACTTTGATTAGCGATCATCAAAGTACTTGTGCATTCATACTATTGTCCACTACGGGACCATTGAGATACCACATACCGAGTTTATTCGTCTATAGCTTTTAAGTTGCGTTAAAGTATAACAGTCGATTGGCTTACAACCTTGTAGTAATTGAATAGTATCATGCACAGTACAGTGATGTTCGCATATCAATGAATCATGTATTCCTGTGTGTTCCCCATGTAATATAGTGTACATTATAAGTGATTAAGTGACTACGTGTACTTATCTACTCTGGCCTATCCCTTACACTTCAACTGCATTGTTACCACTTTTCGTTCGTCAGATCAAGCTATATTGGCCATAACGTCATAACAATTGAAGTATACTTGGTTCATATGATAATTGGGGGAGACAATTTGTCTCGATCATTCCTGACCTTGGTAATGACCTTGACAGGCACACTCCTAAAATCGCGTCATTTCTGTGTATGTCGCTGTGCCTGAAGAAATGGACCCTATGACATGTATTGCTAGTGTAGTACCTGGTCTGTTGGCACACTCCTCAAATCGCGTCACTTATGTGTATGTGGATGTGACTGGAGGAATGGGGCCTATGCCATTTATTACTAGTGTAGTACCTGATCTGTTGGCACACTCCTCAAATCGCGTCACTTTTGTGTATTTGGCTTTGACTGGAGAACTGGGGCCTATGACATTTATTGCCAATGTAGTCCCTGATATGTTGGCACACTCCTCAAATCGCGTCGCTTCTGAGTATGTGGCTGTGTCTGGAGAAATAGGGCCTATGCCATTTATTGCCAAATGAATGTAGTTCCTGATCTGTTGGCACACTCCTCAAATCGCGTAACTTCTGTGTATTTGGATGTGACTGGATAAATGGGGCCTATGACATTTATTGCTAATGTAGTACCTGATCTGTTGGCACACTCCTCAAATTGCGTCACGTCTGTGTATGTGTATGTGACTGGAGAAATGGGGCCTATGACAATTATAGCCAATGTAGTTCCTGATCTGTTGGCGCACTCCTCAAGTCGCGTCACTTCTGTGTATTTGGCTGTGACTTGAGAAATGGGGCCAATTACATTTATTGCCAATGTAGTCCCTGATATGTTGGCACACTCCTCAAATCGCATCACTTCAGGGTATGTGGCTGTGCCTGGAGAAATGGGGCCTATGCCATTTATTGCCAATGTAGTTCCTGATCTGTTGGCACACTCCTCAAATCTCTTCACGTCTGTGTATGTGGCTGTGACTGGAGAAATGGGGCCTATGACAATTATAGCCAATGTAGTCCCTGATATGTTGGCACACTCCTCAAGTCGCATCACTTCTGAGTATGTGGCAGTGCCTGGAGAAA
This sequence comes from Conchocele bisecta, assembly GCA_029237695.1. Taxonomy (NCBI): domain Eukaryota; kingdom Metazoa; phylum Mollusca; class Bivalvia; order Lucinida; family Thyasiridae; genus Conchocele; species Conchocele bisecta. The sequence goes on along the minus strand of CM055270.1, from coordinate 75,842,845 downwards.
TGAGGCCTATGCCATTTATTGCCAATGTAGTTCCTGATCTGTTGGCACACTCCTCAAATCGCGTCACTTCTGTGTATTTGGCTATGACTGGAGAAATGGACCCTATGACTTGTATTGCTAGTGTAGTACCTGATCTGTTGGCACACTCCTCAAATCGCGTCACGTCTGTGTATGTGGCTGTGACTGGAGAAATGGGTCCTATGACATTTATTGACAGTGTAGTTCTTGATATGTTGGCACACTTCTCAAATCGCGTCACTTTTGTGTATGTGGCTGTGACTGGAGAAATGGAGCCTATCACATTTAGTGCCTGTGTAGTCCCTGATCTGTTGGCACACTCCTCAAATCGCGTCACATCTGTGTATGTGGATGTGACTGGAGAAACAGGCCTATGACATTAATTGCTAGTGTAGTACCTGATCTGTTGGCACACTCCTCAAGTCGCATCACTTCTGAGTATGTGGCTGTGCCTGGAGAAATGAGGTCTATGCCATTTATTGCCAATGTAGTTCCTGATCTGTTGGCACACTCCTCAAATCGCGTCACTTCTGTGTATTTGGCTATGACTGGAGAAATGGACCCTATGACTTGTATTGTTAGTGTAGTACCTGATCTGTTGGCACACTCCTCAAATCGTGTCACGTCTGTGTATGTGGCTGTGACTGGAGAAATGGGTCCTATGACATTTATTGACAGTGTAGTTCTTGATATGTTGGCACACTTCTCAAATCGCGTCACTTTTGTGTATCTGGCTGTGACTGGAGAAATGGAGCCTATCACATTTAGTGCCTGTGTAGTCCCTGATCTGTTGGCACACTCCTCAAATCGCGTCACATCTGTGTATGTGGATGTGACTGGAGAAATGGGGCCTATGACATTTATTGCTAGTGTAGTACCTGATCTGTTGGCACACTCCTCAAATCGCGTAACTTTTGTGTATTTGGCTGTGACTGGAGAAATGGGGCCTATGACATTTATTGCCAAATTGGCATTGAATGTAGTCTCTGATATGTTGGCACACTTCTCAAATCGCGTCACTTCTGAGTTGTGGCTGTGACTGGAGAAATGGGGCCTATGACATTTATTGCCAATGTAGTGTCTGATCTGTTGGCACACTCCTGAAATCGCGTCACTTCTGTGTATGTGTCTGTGACTGGAGAAATGGGGCCTATGACAATTGTAGCCAATGTAGTTCCTGATCTGTTGGCGCACTCCTCAAGTCGCGTCACTTCTGTGTATTTGGCTGTGACTTGAGAAATGGGGCCAATGACATTTATTGCCAATGTAGTCCCTGATATGTTGGCACACTCCTCAAATCGCGTCACTTCTGTGTATGTGGCTGTGACTGGAGAAATGGAGCCTATGACATTTGGTGCCAGTGTAGTACCTGATCTGTTGGCACACTCCTCAAATCTCGTCACTTCTGTGTATGTCGCTGTGCCTGGAGAAATGGACCCTATGACATGTATTGCTACTGTAGTACCTGATCTGTTGGCACACTCCTCAAATCGCGTCACTTCTGTGTATGTGGATGTGACTGGAGAAACAGGCCTATGACATTAATTGCTAGTGTAGTACCTGATCTGTTGGCACACTCCTCAAATCGCGTCACTTTTGTTTATTTGGCTGTCACAGGAGAAATGGGGCCTATGCCATTTATTGCCAATGTAGTACATGATCTGTTGGCACACTCCTCAAATCGCGTCACTTCTGTGTATGTGGCTGTGACTGGAGAAATGGGGCCTATGACATTCATTGTCAATGCAGTCCCTGATCTGTTGGCACACTCCTCAAATCGCGTCACTTTTGTGGATGTGGATATGACTGGAGAAATGGGGCATATGACATTTATTGCCAGTGTAGTCCCTGATCTGTGAGCACACTCCTCATATCGCGTCACTTCTGTGTATGTGGCTGTGACTGGAGAAATGGGGCCTATGACATGTATTGCAAGTGTAGTCCCTGATATGTTGACATACTCTTCAAATCGCGTCACTTCTGTGTATGTGGCTGTGCCTGGAGAAATGGGGCCTATGACAATTATTGCCAGTGTATTTTGTGGAGATAATATATTTCAGTACTTTCAGTACTTTTATTAGTTACGCAATGATCATAATTTACCACATAAAGAACACGTGCATCGTTATCACGAAGCTAATCCCCTCGCCGGCAGCCTTGATTATAATAAAACACTTTGCGTCTAATGCAAAAGAAAGCACCATCCGTAGACACACATTGTGGCCAAATATTATCAAAATCGGAGAAGCTATTCATGGGTTATTAATAATTAATTTAACTCTGTGCATGCCAACGGTGAAAATATCCGCCAAACAAATTAGGAGTATATGTTTTATTTCTCTCTGTAAATATGTCTTGGAATTTCATTAGAATTGAGTCCTCAGGACTCAATTGTAATGAAATTTCAAGACATATTCATGATATTTACAAGGAGAAATAAAAGAAAATATGATGATTTTGTGTCCGCTATTTTTGAACTATTTACAGCCCACAAGTTTCCCAGCATGCAAAGAGTTAAACCATGTATGGTGTAACTAACGTACGCACGTACATGTATATGGATTAATGCTATATCACCTCTTGCCTTTTGGCGAGTGGATAACTATTAGTTACTAAATATGTTTCCATTCTAGACACAAGCGAGATTAATCATCATTTGGCGGAATATACATGTATATCAGTCAGGGTCGCACGTTAGGCGCTAAATGTCACAGAGCGAGAAAGATGCGCACCCTATCCGGGGTTCGATCCCGGGACATCTGGGGCCCGTTTCACAAAACTTCCTACGACTAAAATGTTCGTAAGTGCAAATTTAGGATCATCTGGAAATTTCAATTGATGCTGCAATTTCAATTTCCTTTGCAATGACATTGCAGTTCATTTTAGCTGCATATGCAGCCTATCCTCAATAAATGTAAACCCAATAATTGTTTACAATACAACATTTTAATGTACAATTTACAGACTATCATAATATTTCACGAAGTTTAGGGAAACGGACCCTAGGTTTACATTACCGTCGCTCTACCAACGAAGCTAACGGGGCACAGATACACACGTCTCCCCACATGGTAAACTGGTTAAGCATTCCATAATTATGTTTAGAAACCTGGAGGCCGTTTAACTAAACTTCATACGACTAAAATGTTCGTAAGTGAAAATTTAAGATCGTCTAGAAATTTCAATTGATGGATCTATATTTATTGAGCATAGGCTGCATTTTATGTTGATGGCAATTTCTAAAATAGGCCTTTTGAGGCGCGTTTTAATCATGGGAATTTTTATTTCTCTCACTTTCTGCTGCGCTTTAAACATACACAGGAAATATCTAACCATTTTATCATCACTGACACGCTTTATCCACCTGTGTTCCTCTTCATAGTGAGATACATACAATACCAGCCTAGCTGCACTTTTTCCGCTTTACAGGCAAGAGGTTTCACTATGTCGCTACACCACGCTACACAGTAAAACTGTGCGTAATAGCATTTACACTTCGCGCACTAAATACACAAGGTGTATGATCACGTGGTACTAACAACAACAACAAGTAGTGAAACTTCCAGAATCCATCCGATTGAAAGTACGTATTATTTTATATTGTTCTTATTACGTAAAGGATGTTCATGAAATATGGCGCATCAAATGCTTTTTGTTAAGCTGCATTTGGTGGTCTCTGTATTTTCGCCCACACGGAAATCGATTCTTTGCAAAAACGACTTAAGTCTGTGCCAAACTCCCTGGACCACCAATTAAAATGCATCTCATGAAGACGCGTTTGCTGCGCCATATTTCATAAAAATCCCTTGCATATTGAGGAAAAAATCAAATAATACTAACTTTGGAATGGGCCACGTTGTTGTTGTAACCACGTGATCATGCACCTTGATACAGAAACGTCATGCAGGGTGTTGAGATAATTCTACAATACGACACAAAAAAATTACCATAAACTTACTTAATAAAGTGTGTATTAGCAACATTCTTAGGTCACTCTCCACGAAGTAGAAAATAAACAAAAAAACTACTACTCCGTCATATCTCTTATGTAATGCAGTGTAATGTACTCAGAACTAGTACCAGCCGTGACATATCAATGTTACAATTCGCATTACACATTGGTACGTTGTCAACTGATCGTATGGGCATTGCGCAATTTTGTTTAATAAAACGGAGAAGCAGTCAACCCGAGCGGGCACCCAGTGTGATCCCAGACCCCCTTTTCACGGTGTGTGCGGGCGGTTGGTTGTGAACACGTGAAAGGTAATTTCAATATGTGAAAGTAACATACTTATAATTGGCCAGTTTTATAATGCAGTCTTACATCCGAGTATTGATTTTTCATTTCCTGTCGAACAGGTAGTTATTAAATGTGGTAAATGTATCGTATTAAGATTAAATATTGCACTATATATATTTATTGTTTGCCCTAGTTTCTCGACCAATGAAAATATAGCATTCGTCTCAAGTAATCACATATTGCGACTATTTCTCTACTAAATCTACTAAATGTATACATTACATGTTCCAATACAAAGACCATTATTTGTTTTATTAATTCGTTCCCACGAAATAACAATTCGTTCCGTCAATTAAATATATTCGTTCCCACGAATTAACAATTCGTTCCCACGAATTAACAATTCGTTCTCTCAATTTAACAATTTTTTCCCACGAAATAACAATTAGTTCCCATGTGAACGAATTGTTATATTGTGGGAACTAATTGTTATATCGTGGGAACGAATTGTTAATTCGAGGGAACGAATTGTTACATTGAGGGAACGAATTGTCATTTCGTGGGAACGAATTGTTATATCGTTCGGCCGCATTGGCCTGCCATTTTTGGGCTCAAATACCCGGGTTTGGAAGGTCCTCGAGCCGATTCCTACCCTTAAATATAAGATAAAAGAGAAATATATATATATTGATTTTTTAATAAACTAATTTCAAAATAGTGGCAACCATTGTATATCCTGATTAAGTTAAAACAGTATTGATTGTCAACCAAGTGGCCCAAGTTTCGTAAGGTCCATTTCCACAGCCCGCTGCCCAGTTATGTCCCACAACTATCCAAAAGTATAATACCCACCGATGACACAGACCAATTAAAGGAGAATAGGCCATGCCATTGTTGTTCTGTGTTAAGCGTGCACCTGGATAGCCAAAACCTACTTACGTATCCGGTAAAAACAAACAAGGCTTTGAAAAAACAATAATGAACATTTATGTTAAAAACTTCCTCAAACCTTTGCAGTGAAGTTTTTAGCATAAATTTAAATTGCCGCTAAATAATAAGAAACCACTCTTATTAAACATATTAAGTGTAAATTCATGAACGGATTTAAAACTTAGACACGCCCCAAATCAATTTGCATATTACGTCACCAGTAAATAATGTAAAATAGCATACACAGTTTGTTTGTTTTTTCATAGAATCACTCACAAAACCTACCCGCACGCGGATGCTTTATAGAGGAAGAACTTGCTATGGCCTTATGGGAACATTGACTCATATGTCATCGTCACCAAAAATGCATACCCGTTCACCCCTAAACATATACAATGGTATGTCTATTGTTAATTGTAATTTACTCCGTTAATAAAAAAACGGGTTAATGTTTCAAAATCCTGAACGTATCATCGGACACACACTGCAGATCCTGATGAGACTGCTGGTAACAGCAGTGTGTTTAACTGCTGTCTCTATATAATACGGTATGTTGGGTGGAAAGGATTAAACGTGTAATACACGGAATGATGCCACACCCAATTGGGAATAATTTCAGCACAAAATTATTTGCACAATTCCCTAACATTTGTTTGGTCCGTTACAAGTCTCCGTCCCAAATTTATATCCCAGTAAACTCCATACCGAACTACTTAGTGAAAGGTCCGGTATCATTTTACTGGCAAAAAAAACAACGTGTGAGGTTACAGTTGGAATATTCTTACATGTTTTAAAATGTTAAGGATTATAGTGTGACGTATATTAATCCAGTGTAAGAATCAAAGAAATGTAATACTGAAGATGTGATCTTTAATTGGAATAATTGGAGAAAGCGACGACGCCAGTCAGCAATCGAGGTAAGGAACAATTTGATAAAATGGACCTTATCGCATGTGTGTCCAGTGTAGATTCTGATCAGCATGTGTAATGACATGTGGTTGTGACTGGATAAATAGGTTTGTGGAATTTCTGATCAGTGTTGCTCCTGATCAAGTAACGCATTTTTGTCGCCTGATAACGATCTCTTTTTTCCAGTCACAGTGAGATATAATCAATAGAATAATCCAGAATGGTTATTCTGTGAGAGAAAGAAAACGTCGCTTGATTGAAAGAATGGCGACCAGTGTAGGCCCCGATCAGATCATAGGCTGGTCGTATACAATAGACATATAAGGTCCTTTTAGACAGCGGTTCGGATGGAGTCAACATATTCATATTATAATGTCCGAAAATCGTCAAATATGTCCAAAAATCATCCAAATATGGGAATTCTAAAGAAATTGTCCGAAATCAATACATATATTTCTAAAGGTTTTCTAACCATGTCCAAAATCTTACAAACATGTCAGAAATCTTACAAATGTGTTGAAAATCATCCAAATATGTCCGAATATCGTCCAAATATGTCCAACAATTATTTAAATACGGGAATTATTAAACAATGTCCGAAATCAACATTTCTAAAAAATCTTCGAAACATGTCCGAAATTTTCCAAATATGCCTGAACATCGGATTACTTTCTTGGAAATTACAAATCCAAAATGAAAATCGTTTTTGGCAATTTGATTCAATCGGCGCAGAATATAAAAAAAAATAGTGAAAAGTGTCCCGGCCGGAAATGTGAGTGTTTTGTTATATAAGTGTTTGCTATGATGAGTCTCGAGAAACTCCGACTTTGGGGTTCACCAACATGGCAAAGTATACGTATCTAGCAAAGTATACTTTGAGGGAGTAACTTTCACTTTAAGGATACATTTATTAATTTTTATTATTCTAAATTTATTACATTATCACAGCCACTGGCATTTTTGCTGTGATAATGTAATAAATTCAGTATAATAATTGCTACACAGTGAACTCGCACATTTTATTTGCTCTTAACTTGAATTTAAAACTATTGAGCTCGAGTATATAAAATAAAGTGTAAACCTTGTAAATAACAAATGACATAAAAATGAAAAAAATGAATTAACGGTTAACAAAACTGACTGTAAAGGGGTAATGGTGAATACATGTTTATTTTGCCAGAACATGTCATACATGTATCTACAGAATATACAAAACTATCTGTCTCCCTATATTATAACCTACTGAGTGGGCAAGTACTTTTAACCCGTTCAGCCATACATACAATACAACCACAATGTGCAAACACTGTAGATCCAGATGACTCGCTCGTTCGGTCCGGTCCGTTCGTTCGTTCGTTCGTTCGTTCGTTCGTTCGTTCGTTCGTTCGTTCGTTCGTTCGTTCGTTCGTTCGTTCGTTCGTTCGTTCGTTCGTTCGTTCGTTCGTTCGTTCGTTCGTTCGTTCGTTCGTTCGTTCGTTCGTTCGTTCGTTTTCGTTCGTTCGTTCGTTCGTTCGTTCGTTCGTTCGTTCGTTCGTTCGTTCGTTCGTTCGTTCGTTCGTTCGTTCGTTCGTTCGTTCGTTCGTTCGTTCGTTCGTTCGTTCGTTCGTTCGTTCGTTCGTTCGTTCGTTCGTTCGTTCGTTCGTTCGTTCGTTCGTTCGTCGTGGGAACGAATTAGTATAATAAAATCCACATCCTCTTCGGGGCTCCGTATACAACTACGGTTCAATTCTGCAATTAAATATAGGGTTAACTGTATTGTAATTTTGAAATTTGTGGCGTATATCGGAAAATGATAGGTCGGAAAATCTGTTTAATGGCGACGCGTTAATTCGTTCCCACGATATAACAATTCGTTCCCACGAATTAACAATTCTTTCCTACGATATAACAATTCGTTCCCACGAAATAACAATTCTTTCCCTCGAATTGACAAGTCGTTTCCACGAAATAACATTTCGTTCCCTCAATTTAACAATTCGTTCCGTCGAATTAACAATTCGTTCCGACGAATTGTTAATTCGAGGGAACAAATTGTTATTTCGTGGGAACGAATTGTTATTTCGTGGGAACAAATTACTAACAAGAGCTCCGCGGAGCAAAATGTCCCGCCTGGCGCAGTTTGATAGTATATATGGAGCTTGTAATACATTGGGGTTAGTGAACAACATGGGCTTTCTGTAGAATGATGCAGGATGTTGTTACAAATGCATGTATGGAATATTAAAGCATAAACTGAGCGTTAACTTTTCCAAACATGGAAATTTCTAAGTCAGTGACCTTGACCTTTTGGGTTAGCGGGCAACATGGGCTTTCTGTAGAATGATGCGGGATGTTGTTACAAATGCATGTATGGAATATTAAAGCATAAACTGAGCCTTAACTTTTCCAAACATGGAAATTTCTAAGTCAGTGACCTTGACCTTTTGGGTTAGCGGGCAACATGCGCTTTCTGTAGAATGATGCGGGATGTTTTTACAAATGCATGTATGGATATCAAAGCATAAACTGTGCGTTAACTTTTCCAAACACGGAAATTTCTAAGTCAGTGACCTTGACATTTGGGGTTAGCGGGCATCATGGGCTTTCTGTAGAATGATGCAGGATGTTGTTACAAATGCATGTATGGAATATTAAAGCATACACTGAGCATTAACTTTTCAAAACACGGAAAGTTCTAAGTCAGTGACCTTGACCTTCGAAGTTAGCGGGCATCATGGGCTTTCTGTAGAATGATGCGATATGTTGTTACAGATGCATGTATGGAATATTAAAGCATAAACTGAGCGTTAACTTTTCCAAACGAATATTAAAGCATAAACTGAGCCTTAACTTTTCCAAACACAGAAATTTCTAAGTCAGTGACCTTGACCTTTGGCGTTATCGGGCATCATGGGATTTATGTAGAATGATGCGGGATGTTGTTACAAATGCATGTATGGAATATTAAAGCATAAACTGAGCGTTAACTTTTCCAAACACGGAAATTTCTAAGTCAGCGACCTTGACCTTTTGGGTTAGCGGGCAACATGGGCTTTCTGTAGAATGATGCGTGATGTTGTTACAAATGCATGTATGAATTTCAAAGCATAAACTGAGCGTTAACTTTTCCAAACACGGAAATTTCTAAGTCAGTGACCTTGACCTTTGGTGTTAGCGGGCACCATGGGCTTTCTGTAGAATGATGCAGGATGTTGTTACAAATGCATGTATGGAATATTAAAGCATAAACTGAGCATTAACTTTTCCAAACACGGAACGTTCTAAGTCAGTGACCTTGACCTTTGGCGTTAGCGGGCATCATGGATCTTTCTGTAGAATGATGCGGGATGTTGTTACAAATGCATGTATGGAATATTAAAGCATAAACTGAGCGTTAGCTTTTCCAAACGAATATTAAAGCATAAACTGAGCCTTAACTTTTCCAAACAAGGACATTTCTAAGTCAGTGACCTTGACCTTTGGCGTTAGCGGGCATAATGGGCTTTCTGTAGAATGATGCGGGATGTTGTTACAAATGCATGTATGGAATATTAAAGCATAAACTGAGCGTTAACTTTTCCGAACACGGAAATTTCTAAGTCAGCGACCTTGACCTTTGGGGTTTGCGGGCACCATGAGCTTTCTGTAGAATGATGCGGGATGTTGTTACAAATGCATGTATGGAATATTAAAGCATAAACTGAGCGTTAACTTTTCCAAACACGGAAATTTGTAAGTCAGTGACCTTGACCTTTGGGGTTAGCTGGCAACATGGGCTTTCTGTAGAATGATGTGGGATGTTGTTACAAATGTATGTATGGAATATTAAAGCATGAACTGAGCATTAACTTTTGCAAACACGGAAAATTATAAGTCAGCGACCTTGACCTTTGGGGTAAGCGGGCACCATGGGCTTTCTGGAGAATGATACGGGATGTTGTTACAAATGCATGATATGGAATATTAAAGCATTCCATTGAGGGAAACAGAAGTTACAATGAATTAACCTGAGCGTTAAGTTTTAGAAACAGAGCTAAACGCAAAATCTTAACGTTGAATGCATGTGAAAAGTAGGTCAATCAACCATGAAAACATCCAACATCCCAGAGGCTGTCTCTGACATGAGGTGTTGACAATGCAATCCAAATTGTATTATTTGCAGCGGAATCAAACGAGAACCCGGCATGTGTGGAATTTGTTGTTTTAAGGATTATAAACGGGGACATTGTCAATAGCCCGCGGACGTTAACTGGACTTGCATGACTGCATACGACTGGCACGCGTATATTCAGTTGTTAATGTGGTACACTACAAAAAGCCCCACACCTTGGATTGACCAGAACTGCCGAAAATGAGACGGGAACAAATATTGATGACCGGATACAGCTAGCTCGAAGAACTGTATACGCCCTCATGAGGACCGGTGTTCACGGCACGAATGGCATCAACCCAAAGGTTTCATTCAAAATATATCAGATGTATGTTCTCCCAAGACTTCTATACAGCCTTGAGACCCTACCTATTTCTCAAACACAGCTGAACCAACTTGAGCGCTTCCACAACAAAACTCTCACTAATATCCAGTCATTACCACAGAGAACAGCTACTTTAGCAGTCCTACTACTCATTGGCGCACTGCCCATCGAAGGTGAAATTCATAAACGACAGCTCAGTCTCATTCACTCAATTACCAGCTCGAAAAATAGCAAACTGAATTATATAACAAAACGCCAGACAGTCCTTAAGAGCAACAGCAGCTTTATTAGGGTCGCAGCAGATACACTGATGTTATATGGACTACCAACAATAGAGGAACTCCCACAATACACTAAGGCCCGATGGATGCGACTGACCAGGTCCGCAGTTACATCGCATTGGTCGAAGGTACTTTCCGAAGATGCTAAACAACGATCAACACTCGACCACTGTAATACAGACAGGCTTAGTATTGGACACACCCAGTCTGGGACACCGTTGATTACAACACAACTGATGTGAAAAGAGGTATCACCAAAGCCAGAATATTAACGGGAACATATACTCTTCAATCAAATAAGGCAAAATTCAATAAATATGAAGTAGATAGCAAATGCCCACTCTGCAGACTCGAACCAGAAGACCGGATTCACATGATTATCAGATGTCCAGCACTCAACTCTAGCAGAGTGAAGCTCATGCAGGATATACACGCCCTCGTCGCAGACCAGTTAGGAACGCACGTATGGGAAACCATTGCTACACAACAATTGCTAGCCGCACTTATAATAGACTGCACCAAGCTAGCCGATGGAAATCTGATACCATCAAACCAGAAACTTCTCACCGAGCTGGAAAGACTCTCCTGGAGGCTCTGCTACAGACTTTATGTCAGGCGTCTGCGAGAATTACGTAAACTAAATAATTAATTTATTTAAAATAAATGGCCGTCTCCTAACCAGCCCCTGCGATATAATTATTATAGTTACCGTGTCTAACATACTAAACAACAATTACCGGATTTACGGGTGCACCAATTAACTGGTGGGAATTACAACAGAGAGAAAGAAGAAAGGTACAATTAGCGACTTATGTGGCAAATTCAAACACTTTAACCGCAGGAGGGGGTAGGGGCTGACATTTACTTTCCAGCTGTATATATGTCAGAAAGCGGCTCATTGCATTTGCGACCTGTTATAAGGCTGCTAGCAGACAGGCACACAAACTGGCCACATAATTATAACATAAGCCATCATTTTAATTACAGCATCAGTCTAATGCAGGAGCTGACAAAACAATAGCTTGTCAGATATTGCACATGCCCTCGATCGGACCAGGTGGGTTCAAGTAATTTAGTCACGGAACAAAAACTACATATTAAATCTGAGTGTGAACATTAACTTGTTGTGTATGCCTTAATATTTATTTGCATAGTATGATTTGCATATCGACTTCCCGCTAACAAATGAGGGCATTTGTAATAAACAAAATTATTCTGATCCCCATGTACCCTAAATCGTCGCATTAAACCCATTGATTAAATGGATATATGCGCACTATGTTTAAAATTACAACTATTACGTCCATGTTTTAATTTCATATACCTATCTGAAGCTTTACAAACGCAACTTAAATTTACCGACCTGGAGCTTCACTGGTCTTACGCGCAGACATTCCCGTTTATCTGGTGAGTCATATATATATTAAGTAATCTGGTAAATAGTCCTTCATTGTCAATACTATACATCGATAATAACCTACCTCAGGCAATTGTATCTGTGCAATCCGTTACCCACAGGTCACACTCACGGTACTACATTGTATGATACAACACTTGAATGTCGATCATTGTCTGAACTGTTATCATGTAATTGACAACTTTGAACGTGAAGTGGCCCTAATTCCGGGACGTCAAGATGCCTGTATTAAGCAGATGTGGCGTCGCGAAATGAAGGCCAATTCAGCTTTACCTACACTTAATCATATACATGATCTATACTGCTCAAACTAGGTGCTATTTATTTATTTTATATTGTATATTTACACATACATTTGTTACCTAACATTTGAAAGTGACATATAGGTCCATAGGGCCGGGTGTTTTCGTAAATATTATATTGTACATATTCCCTGTTTCGTTTAACACATGTCACTATAATAAACAAATTACTTACTTACTTACTTACTTACTTACTTACTTACTTACTTACTTACTTTACTGCTAATTAACGTATGCTTTCAGCATACAGAGACTATGGGTTCACATGCGTCCCACACAACAAGACAACATGACACCATTAAAAATACCACCCGCAATTTCTAATCCATAGCTCATCAAACAAAAATCACGTTATATACCGAAAACGTTTTATTCGGACAAATCCCATCTCATCCGGCATCGTGGCGGAAATGACCGGCGACCAAAGTACCAGCATAGAGGCACGTAAAACTTGTGATTGTCCTGACTGGTCTCAAATTGACAAGCAATGCATTATATCATGGGTTATCTCATAGACCTATGTACATGAACATGTATCCGTTACATTGCAGAGAATCAAGGACGTGATGGAACAGTCTAGTACTTATGTCAAATGGCGAGAAAAATGTGTACCGGCCCGGGACCCGAACCCGGGACCACTGGTTTAATTACCGTACCATAGCTCTAACCAAGGATATGCATATATATCTCTGCATATAAGCCGAATGAATGAGAATGAATGAAAGCCCGCCGCTATCAATCCAATAATCGGCAATATATACATTTCAGGGGCGGATCCAGGATTTATGTCTAGAGGGGGCGTGGATTTCAGTTTTCATAAAATTCATATTATTTTTTCTGCATTTTTTTCTTATTTCTCATCCAAAGTATATGTTATTACCACCCAGTTGAACCGTCTCGACGAGACGGTTCAACTGAGTGGTAACAACATACACTTTGTGAGAGAAATAAGGAAATAATCAGATTTTTCGACGAAAAAAAATGGCACGGTTAAAATCTAATCTCGATCAATTTTAGAGGGGGCGTGTGTCGGGCAAACCCCGCCTGGATCCGCACATGCATTTGGCAGTGAACATTCATAGTACGTCATTCAGTCAGTATAATGGTATTCTTTAATATTTCTAATTGCAGTATAAATATATGGCTGTGACTGGAGAAATGTGACTTTTGGGTTTTGCGACTACTGTCTGTTTTGCTGCCGATGAACTTTTGGTTCACATTAAAACTGAACAATATTTAAATGTAAGTACTGTTTTATCAACAACAAAAAAGTCAGCCTTCCCAAAATGTTTTATTTGATAAAATTCCATCAAATATTGATTTTATAGCGAAAACATATATTTATTTTTTATTAATTTTGTGGACCAATTTTCAAAATCTAACTTTCGTTTTCTTAGTTACATCATTTCCAAGCTATCTAACCACGTTTCAGAGCCAATTTCCATTTTCCTTTTGTTTTTTTACTCCTCCAACAGGTCCTCCACCTCCTTTTCCCCCATGTGAAATTCCCACGGGAAAATCATTTTTTCGCAATAAAATCAATATTTGATGGAATTTTATCAAATAAAAAATGTGAGGAGGGTGACTTTTTTTGTTATTGATGAAAAAGTACTTACAGTTAAATATTTTCTAAATGTAATGTCTTTAACAGCCAAACGTTCGTCGGCAACAAAACGTGGAACAGACAGTAGTGTAGATCCAGATCAGCATGTGCATCCGCTCAGTCTGATCAGGATCTGTACTGGTCGTAATTCCATCAATGAAACACCCGCCATGCTTCTAACAAGCAGTACAGATCGTTATCAGGATATAGGAATGTGCTATTTGATCAGGCGCTACACTGGTCAAACATCCCATAAGCCCCATTTCTCCTCTCTCACAGCCGCATGCATGTTCAGTTGTTGAACCCTACTGCGCAGCCGTTATATTTCAATCTTCAAATGTAAACGTGACAGGAGAAAGTGAGCTTGTTGGATCTGCCACAAGTGTAGCGCCTGACCACATATCACACTCCTGTAGGCTGGTAATGATCTATATTGCTTGTTAGGAGAATTGAGGGTGTTTCGTTGATGAAATATCGAACAGTGAGGGTCCTGATCAAACTGTGCTGCATCAGCACAGTCTGATCAGGACCCTCACTGTTGTGGATCTTCACTGATCACGAAACCCATTAACCCTATATCTCCAGTAATAGTCATATATTTCATATCAAAATCATAGGCGTTTCATGGTCGGGACTAATTGCCTCAAAGAAACATTATTTTAAAATGCGAATATATACGTATAATATTTCAAGATAAAGATGGTTAAATCACTGAACCTGTTCGAAGTACAACCACATATTGTTAAGAAACTGACAAAGGCTATAAATGCAGTAGTATATAAGAGTCATAATGATACAAGTTTATATGGAAGCCACCCACTACGTGTGGTGGCTTCCACACTAAACTTGTAATCATTATGACTCTTATATACTACTACCGCGAGACCATATATTTATGACATGAGAAGATACACCCTATAGAAAGCGGATTTTTGGTCGAGGCTACCAAGATCTAGGCTACTTTTTTTAATTTTTTTCGATTTTTCTGAATTCTCAACTTCCAAAATTTGTGTCAAATTTATTTTCTATTTTTTCCAAAATATTATAGAGTAGCGAACGCCCAATTGAACATAAAAAAACGTAGTAGAATAGCAAAGCTACTTCGCAAAAATGGCAGTACAAGCTACTTTCCAAAGCATGGGAATTCGAACGGAAAAAGCTGTTTCCGGACACATTCTACTGGAGAACGCGCACGACAGCAATCTACTCCCGGACATCTCTGGAGTGGACTACCTACTGGGGCACGAGGGTCGGACACATTTGCAACCTCTTTCGGGGCTTCCACCCTTCGACGACGACGTCTACATCTTCGGGTACCTTCGTCGCGAGGATTGTGTGGCGAGAGGTGGGCGCATCTTCTGTACATCTGGGGAAAACGGATCTGCGAAGGAGGTGCTGCGTGCGGTTTCGATGGCTGTTCGAAAAAGCATGGGTAGAACTAGAATTGGCACGTCCATCGCGCAGACCATTTCTACCGGGGACAATGCGGGCGGTACGATTCGAGCAACAAGAGATTCCCGATTTCTAGTAGAAAGCGTGGGAATCTTCCTCTCCTCCGCAATTTCCGGGATCTCGCGGATCTGGTACTTCGAGGTCTCGCTCCCGATCGGGCTGCATTTCTCCCTTCGCCAAACCCAAGAGACTACTCGGTTCGAGGGTAGCAGAATGGAGGGGTCCGGTGCATCTGGATGCGTTTGCGTTGGATGTTTGCTAGCGGAGAGAATGGTTTGTGTTTCTTCCCCTTTCGTGTAGCAGCGCAGAGGACCCATCTCCACGCCGTCCTCGTCGGAGACTATCACATCCACGCGGAAAATTGGACACGAACGAAATCCAAAATCCGCCATTGCCCAGCAGACAGCGCGCACCCAAACAGAATCTTGCTCTACCCTAGCTGGGGTTGGCCGAACTCGAATCCCCGAGATTCTACCGGTTTCTGTGTGCGCGTACCAAGCCACGAAGATCGTACCGGATGGACGATCGGCTAGAACTAGACACCGATCTAGAACACTCGCCAGATTTTCCCATTGTCTTGCTGGAGGTTGTACGACAAAGAGACCTTCCTTCGGAGAGACCAAGTCCAGAGCATCGCCTATAACTTCCTTTGCTGTCGATGTCGAGAGCTTCTTTCCCCGGCACGCGTAGAAAGAGATCTCGATGCGAGTGCAACCGCGGCTTTGCAAGTCGGGGTGTTGGAATGTCTTTCGTAGATGTTCGAAGGGGCAATCCGCGTACGCTGCTAGATGTCCACCAACCGGCTCCCGGATCTCGCCGGCTTCGAAATTCGAGACAACTTTGTTGTAGAGTTTGGTGCGGACGGTGTAGTCGTCGGTGGTGCGAATCCAAGTGCAGACGTTCCTACCGACGGTGGAAGTGTTGGCGAGAATGGTTGGTGTGTCGGGGTCCTGCATCGCATCCGCAATTTCCCCTTGCTCCCGAAATCCCTCGTTGTCGCAGAGGTGTCGAACGAGAGTCGCGCGATCTAGTACCCCGGAGAAATCTTGCGTGTAGTCGATGGAGTAGATCCCGTACCCAAAAATTTGCAATTGGCGTACGAGTGCTGGAAGGTTCTCTTGCAACTCGTCCATCGGAATGTCCGAGACTGCGGCCTTGGCGACGAAGTACCCACCAACCTCCGCAGAAGGGTAGATCGCCGACCATCTCTTCCGCGCGTCGTACCCGGTGTCTCGCGCGATCCGACGAATTGTTGCTCGAATCGTACCGCCCGCATTGTCCCCGGTAGAAATGGTCTGCGCGATGGACGTGCCAATTCTAGTTCTACCCATGCTTTTTCGAACAGCCATCGAAACCGCACGCAGTACCTCCTTCGCAGATCCGTTTTCCCCATATGTACAGAAGATGCGCCCACCTCTCGCCACACAATCCTCGCGACGAAGGTACCTGAAGATGTAGACGTCGTCGACGAAGGGTGGAAGCCCCGAAAGAGGTTGCAAATGTGTCCGACCCTCGTGCCCCAGTAGGTAGTCCACTCCAGAGATGTCCGGGAGTAGATTGCTGTCGTGCGCGTTCTCCAGTAGAATGTGTCCGGAAACAGCTTTTTCCGTTCGAATTCCCATGCTTTGGAAAGTAGCTTGTACTGCCATTTTTGCGAAGTAGCTTTGCTATTCTACTACGTTATTTATGTTCAATTGGGCGTTCGCTACTCTAGAATATTTTGGAAAAAATAGAAAATAAATTTGACACAAATTTTGGAAGTCGAGAATTCAGAAAAATCGAATAAAATTAAAAAAAGTAGCCTAGATCTTGGTAGCCTCGACCAAAAATCCGCTTTCTATAGGGTGTCAGTTGTTATTTTATTCGTAATAAAAGTATGACAGATTGTTGTATATATATACTTAGTATAACATAGGGATTTTTATCTCTAATAGGGTGTATCTTCTCATGTCATAAATATATGGTCTCGCGGTAGTAGTATATAAGAGTCATAATGATTACAAGTTTTGTGTGGAAGCCACCACACGTAGTGGGTGGCTTCCATATAAACTTGTATCATTATGACTCTTATATACTACTAATGCATTAAATACAATTAACGTTTCAGGAAGTGAAAAACGTGACATTGCATTAATCTGTTATAAGAGACTTTGGTCGTATCATTATACATTCAGTATCTCCAGTAATAGTCATATATTTCATATCAAAATCATAGGCGTTTCATGGTCGGGACTAATTGCCTCAAAGAAACATTATTTTAAAATGCGAATATATACGTATAATATTTCAAGATAAAGATGGTTAAATCACTGAACCTGTTCGAAGTACAACCACATATTGTTAAGACACTGACAAAGGCTATAAATGCATTAAATACAATTAACATTTCAGGAAGTGAAAAACGTGACATTGCATTAATCTGTTATAAGAGACTTTGGTCGTATCATTATACATTCAGTATCTCCAGTAATAGTCATATATTTCATATCAAAATCATAGGCGTTTCATGGTCGGGACTAATTGCCTCAAAGAAACATTATTTTAAAATGCGAATATATACGTATAATATTTCAAGATAAAGATGGTTAAATCACTGAACCTGTTCGAAGTACAACCACATATTGTTAAGAAACTGACAAAGGCTATAAATGCATTAAATACAATTAACGTTTCAGGAAGTGAAAAACGTGACATTGCATTAATCTGTTATAAGAGACTTTGGTCGTATCATTATACATTCCGTGATTTTATTAAAGGTACAATGTACATACCCACTCAGTAGGCACAAAATGTTCTTTATAGGAATTAAATACATGTAAGTGTATAATGGTGTCACTGTTCCACCAGTTCTAAAGATTACGAGTGGCCGCTTTACAGATAAAATCATTTAGTAATACTTATTTTACTGATAGTGACGCGAGTTGGTATCAGGCTATTTTCATATGCAAATGAGGCATGGTATGTTTTCATTATTTATACTAATTAAAAGCGTCACCTGAAAAAATAATATGTTCGACAGATTATAAAGTATGATAGGGTAGCACATCCAAAAATAAATACAGAGAATAAATAGTAATGTCAGTTAACATTTTAAAGAAGCACGGTTATCGCCCCTGGTATCAGTGTCGAAAGTTACGTCTGATATAAAATGTATAATAATGCCAATCAATACGTGGTTTAATGGTGAATGAATGTTTATTTTGCCAGAAAATGTCTCAGATGATGTCACTGATATAAAGAACAGTTTGTGCCTACTGAGTGGGCATGTACCTGTAACGCTAATGTGAATATTTTGGCAGAAAGTGCTCATGTTCATTTGAGAATTATTGTTATCTTCCTAAAATATCATAGTTAATAAATACATAAGTAGGCAAAGAATATCGTATTATAGCTGTTGACTAGCATAACAAACGAAATAATGTGCTTACGGCTCTAAAGTCAATATTGTAGTGGCAAGCTCATATGATAATTTGAGAAGTATCGTTATACTGCAGAAATACAAAGCATGCATAGAATAATGTTATGATACGAGGTCGTCGGTGTCCGACCAAAATTAAAAGCCTTGTTCATATATACATGTATAGAGTTACACCGATGAAAGCCGAAACACGCCAAATGCCTGTGACTTCAACATGCGCAAACAACTTGCCCGACGGGGGACAATGAACATGCCACAAATTCGCTAGTGGATCTACACTGGTTGCAAGTATTGGGAAAGCAGTACGTAGTGTTTGTGAGATAAGCCGCCTTTGTAGGCTGATGGCTGGTTCTTCTGTTTGCAACTGAGAATACACGCGACTTGTCAGGACAAAATGTGGGTTTATTCTATTTGCGATCAGTGTAGCCCCATATCAGACTGCGGGTCTGATCAGCGGCTACACTGTTCGCTATTGAATTTATAAAGCATTGCTAATGCCAACCTATTACAGATGTTCAAAACAATTTATGAAATTTTAGAAACAAAATTGCTACCCCGCTCTGTACCTCTCGCCAGGATAGCAATTTAACCCCATCTTTTTAATGTAGCAAATGGAAGAGTGATTTTTGCAATAGGTTTGCGTATTTGATATGTTTACGATATAACACTGTCCAAGATGTGTCAATCTATTATTAATAAAGAACATACACATGCAGAAATTGATTATTCTACCATGTCAAGGTGTTTATCTGACATTTACATGTATATCTTGCAAATTTGAAAGCTTCATTTCGTTATGTTGAATGTTGAAAAACAACTAGAGAAAACATGGCTTCCATGGGAAAATGATTTCTCTGTTCTATTATTTTTGGCAATTTACTAGTTCTACATCAAAGATTATTTGTTTAAAGGTATGAAATATACAGGTTACTAAATTTTGACCTACATGCAACAGGTTTGGGTTTGAATTGGTCAAATTGTAGCCGTAGATAACATATCGGAGGCGAATTATTGTAGCTATATGTAGTGTTGAAAGGGTTAATGAGTCCGAGTAAACTAACCCTTTTAACACTGCAGACCTATATAACACTGTTTGTAAACAGTGCAGATCCAAATGAGCCGGCTCGAAACGAGCCGTCTCATCAGGATCTGCACTTTTTGCAATTAATTTATTTTATTCTTCAGAAAAAAACCATCACCTTTTTACAAATGGACTAGTCTAGCAACCATTTAGTGACAATTGGATTGGTCGGGAAATTAACATAGTACATGTACAGTCCATTCCAGTGTTTTAGTGTTGAAAGGGTCTCTACTAACCTACATGTTGCTTAACCCACAGGGGTTAGCGAGTTACTAATGTTATACGATACATATATATGTACTAGGATTCGGCCCCAGGGTGTCCGTTTTAGAGAGGTTCCGCTGCGACTGGACCATTTTAGTGCTTAAATTAATTAGACACGCCGAGTGATTATGTACATTAGAATATGTGCGATTTGTTATGAAAACTATTTACAGAAACTGTGATATTTCTGTACATGTCGTCGAAATATTCCTAGCAAATTCGGGATTCTATTCAATTCTACATTGGTTTCGAAAATTAACTGAAAATATCGTAAATTTTGTATTTCGTTTTATGAAATATCGCATATCCAAGGTGTATGATCACGTGGTACTAACAATAAAAAACAAGTATCAAACGCGTCTTGTTAAGCTGCATTTGGTGGTCTCTTTATTTTCGCCCAAGCTTCTGTTATTTTTGCGAAGAATCGATTTCCGACACTGAAATCAACTCTTCGCAAAAACGACATAAGTCTGTGCCAAACTCCATAGACCACCAAATGCAGCTCATGAAGACGCGTTTGCTGTGCCATATTTCAAAATCCGTTGCATTTTAAGGAAAATATCAAATAATACTTACTTTGGAGTGGGCGACGTTGTTGTTGTTGTAACCACGTGATCATGTACCTCGATATATTTTAAGGTATCAAATCACATGGCGTGTCTCGTATATATGTACTATGTCTCCGGTAAGGTCTCAAATATTCGCTTTTTCACTTCATAGATAGCAAATGACATGCAAACCCAGAAATATAATTTTAGTTGATCATGTTTTAGTGTCATATTCTACCTGATGCTGTCATAGACTGATAAACAGGGGAGATAATTTGATAATTTATTCCGCTACTATTTTACCACGAGGCACAATAATACTACCGCAATATCCCTAACTAGTCGGACACCAGTTGTTTTGTGGAAACCCATGGACGTGTAGTTGGGTGTCCAAAACAAATTACACCCAAATACAATGGTGGCATATTTCTATCATCTATTTAACGTGATAGCGTGATGGCTACGTCGTCTTAATTTACATTATACGTCGTCCTTATACGTCGTCTTAATTTACCTTTTAAGTCGTCTTAACCAGGTAACTATCGTGTCAAGACGACTTCTTACTAATTGATCGGGACGAGATAAATAAAACGAAATTTCGTAAAAAAAACGTGATACTGCCCACTGTGCCATCAATTATATTACATTTTATATCGCCTTGATCAGTTACAAGGTGTATGATCACGTGGTTACAACAACAAGTACTGGAACTTCCAGAAGCTCTCCGATTCAAAGTACATGTACGTATTTTTTTATTTGGTCCTTATTATGTAACGGATGTTGATGAAATATGGCGCATCTAACGCGTCTTGTTAAGCTGCATTCGGTGGTCTCGGTACATTGGTCCAAACTTATGTCGTTGTTGCGAGGAATCGATTTCCGTGTCTACTGACACGGAAATCGATTCTTCGCAAAAACTACATAAGTATGTGCCACACTCCCGGGACCACCAAATACAGCTCATGAAGACCCGGTTGCTGCGCCATATTTTATCAAAATCCGTTCCCTATTAAGGAAAATATCAAATAATACTTACTTTGAAGTGGGCACGCTTTCACCACGTTCAGCCATTGTTGTTGGTGTAACCACGTGATCATGCACATTGAGTTAGTAAGTCGTCTTACTAACTGATCACGACCGGCTAAACTGTATTAGGTCCTCTTATTATCTGTATTCAACGGAACAATTTGTAGAAATTAAAATAAAAATCGATGTCAACATCATATTTTCAACAATATTCCGTGATAGTTATCGCGTCCAGTGTATCTCGTCCTGAACAGTTAGTAAGATGTATTGCCGCGATACTTATGTAGTTACGTCGTCGTATGAGGTGTAGTAAGACATCTTGTCGCGATACTTATGTAGTTACGACGTCGTATGAGGTGTAGTAAGACGTCTTGCCGCGATACTTATGTAGTTCAGACTGCCGCGATACTTATGTAGTTCAGACGTCGTATGAGGTGTAGTAAGACGTCTTTACTATCACATTACCAGGTTATGTGGATGGTAGAAACACATCACCATAAAATACATTGTGATTGCGATAAACCAGGACACTCCTACTCACAGGCATTCGGCGTGTTTCGGCTTTCATATAACTCTATATATATATATGAACAAGGCTTCTAACTTTGGTCGGACACGACCTGGTATCATAACAAAATAATATGTTTAACAGTGTAATTGTATATGCATTCTATATATATCTGCAGGATAACGATACTTGTCAAATTATCATATGAAATTGCCTCTACAATATTGACGTTAGATCCTGAAACACATTATTTCATTTGTTATGATACGAGGTTGTGTCAGACCCAGGAAACGCAGATGTAATTCGATATTCATTGCACAATTATAATATAACGATGCTATTTTAGCAAGATAACACTAATTCTCAAATGAACATGTGCACTTTCTGCCAAAATATTCACATTAGCGTTAATAAAATAGCGGAATTTGTTATGATACGAGGTCGTGTCTGACCAAAGTAAGAAGCTTTGTTCATATATATAGAGTTATAGCGTTGAAAGCCGAAACACGCCGAATGCCTGTGATCCTACTAACCCTAAACATTGGGACACTCTTTGAGGGAAACCATGGGCCGGTTTCACCAGACTTCGTATGACTGAAATGATCGTAAGTACAAATTTAGGATTGTCTCGAAATTTCAATTAATGGATTTACATTTATTGAGCATAGGCTGCATGTGCAGCATATGCTCAATAAATGTAAATCCAATAATTGTTTACAAGAAACATTGTTAATGTGAAATCTACAGACTATCGTAATTGTGCACTTACGAACATTTTAGTCGTACTAGTGAAGCGGGCCCCATATATTTATATATGTTTTCTAGAATAAATTGTGTATTTAGGGTTATTACTGTATGCCACTAATATAAATACCTAGTCCATTCTAGACTCTAGTATGCTGACAATAAGTGAAATAAATTAAGAACTGACTTTATAGAATGTGACCGTTTGTTTCAAATGTAGTAGACTCATACATGTGACTGAATATATAAATAAAATATAACTGACCCTGTTCTTCTTAGAGTATATTATACAGATCATCGAGTTGCGCCTGTTTAGTTTGTACATGCTATCGGACAGTTTCAGCACTTGGAGCGTTTGAACATACAGCAAATAATGTAGAAACTCTAATTTGCTGCAATACGTCCAATATATATAGGACGACAACGTCCTATTACTATTATTGCAGCAGACCACACCACACAAAACGCTAGATATCTGAGCTTGTCTACCATGACTCACAAAATATACAATGGACAGTTATTCGATGTGTAAAATGTCAAACTGCTGCACTTCTATTGTTAGAAGTAACATGCCACAAGCAAAGCCTTATTTGCTCACATAATAGGCAAGTAGACAATAGTGACAATACACTCAGATAACTGCATACACGCCACTTGTTTCTGTACAGTATGTATGGTAATACAGGTATATAGTTACTGCAATGTGTATTGTTCTTACTTGTATACAGTATTTACTGAATTCTTAAGCATTTTAACAAAGGGTCAACAAACCCTTCTGATATCATACATTTGATAAGAAAATGCATAGAATGCTGTAGTCTGGTGTCTCCTCATCATGTTGCATCAACTTTTATTCGCGTGTTTGTCATATATTACGGTAGTGGTATGTGTCAAACGCCATAAGAGGTAAAACTGACAGTTGGCATGTACACACTATGTACACTCCATGCACCGTGTGTTTTGAGATAAAATAAGTATGTTCACATGTACATGGTGTATGTTATACATCTATCCCATCGCATTTAGGAACCAATTATACATGAATCAATATGATGATCCGGGGTCCCACGGGTCCTTAAATTAGTCATCGTTGATAGCAGTAAAAATGCAACATATTTCAATCCAATATTTTATTGTCACATGTCCGAGTCTTCCACCTGTTCTCTTACTCACATATTACTGTTTTGTTAAATCAATTACACATTAAGCAAACAATACTACGGAGCCCCGCAGGGGACATGGATTTTTTTAATCAATTCGTTCCCACGAAATAACAATTCGTTCCCTCAATTTAACAATTCGTTCCCACTAAATAACAATTAGTTCCCTCGAATTAACAATTCGTTCCCACGACATGACAATTCGTTCCTTTAATTGAACAATTCGTTCCCTCGAATTAACAATTCGTTCCCACGATGTAACAATTCGTTGGCACGAATTAACAATTAGTTCCCGTGGGAACGAATTGTTAAATTGAGGGAACGAATTGTTAATTCGTGGCAACGAAGTGTTAATTCGTGGGAACGAATTAATAACAAAAATAATTCTACGTACCCTGCGGGGCTCCGTATAATACCAACGGAATGGGATTATAAATTGAGCACGTTTGTAGAGCCTGTTTTTGTAAACCCCCGGTTTATGTAAACCCCGTTAACAAAAACCGCTAACCCCAAATATTAATATTGCGATACATGAAATATGATCGCTTCAAACTTTAAATAAAGTATGTTTCGGCCCGGTCCGAAATTCCGAATTGTTTCCATTGTTTTATACATTATAGCCGAGTGACAGAAAATGTAATAGACTCGTCACGGCATAGGGTTAACAAAATCCGGGGGTAACAAAAACCGTTGCCGTACACGCCGGTTTTTGTAGCCCCAAATATTAATATTGCGCCTTTGGGCGGTTACCGAGCGCAAATTTAACTCTGTCTTTTTTTTTACAATTTCTTATACTCTATATCCGAGTGACAGAAGATGTAATATACGTTTTAAGGCATAGGGTTAACAAAAACCGGGGTTTACAAAAACCGTTGACGTACGCGCCGGTTTTTGTAAACCCCTGGTTTTTGTAACACCAAATATTAATATTGCGATACATGTACATGACATGTGATTGCTTCAAATCTTAAATAAAGTATGTTTGGGCCCGACCCGACGTTCAGAGTTCGATAATCAAGCCTTTGGGCGGTGGCCGAGCGTAATGTTAACTCTATCTTTTTTTTTCAATTGTGTTATACACTATAGCCGAGTGACAGAAAAAGTAATATACTTTTCACGGCATAGGGTTAACAAAAACCGGGGGTTACAACAACCGTTGACGTACGCGCCGGTTTTTGTAAACCCCCGGTTTTTGCAACCGCGAATCTTAATATTGCGATACATGAAATATGATTGCTTCAAACCTTAAATGGCCGATAACTCTGTCGGTTTTATAACCTTTGTATACACTACAGTCGTCTGACAGAAAATTTAATATACTTTTTCAATGCATAGGGTTTACAAAAACCGGGGGTGACAAAAACCGTTGACGGACGCGCCGGTTTTTGTAAACCCCCGGTTTTTGTAAACCCCACGTGACGTGTTTTCTGTTGCAGTATAATACGTATTACAGTAGTGTATTATAATTATTGTTATTACATAAAATATGTTTTCACAGTGAAATATACATCATACTAAACTAGTTTAATACATATGCAAATGATGCCGCTACAGAAAACATGTTAGATGGTCCTTACAGCTCCAACGTATTACAGCTCTGTAGAGCCGACTATTGTTCACGTGTATTAAGCCGGGGAAAATAACTTTGTCATTTCTGAAGCCATTTCACATTTACTGTGCGTCGTTGAACAACTTAGGCAATTTGTAAGAAACTTCACTACCGGTGAACATTAGTCGTTGACAATAGTAGTTGATATTAGAGCCGACTATTGTTCATCGACGACAATCGTTCACGTGTATATAATTAAGCGGGGGAAAATAACTTAGCCATTTCTGAAGTTATGACTAAGTTTTTTTCCCCGGCTTAATTATACACGTGAACGATAGTCGTCGATGAACACTAGTCGGCTCTACACAGCTCCATTAAATATAATTTAACATTTGTGTTGCTTTAGCTCGTTGACTGATTTCATAGGAAACTCGACATATGGAATCAGTGATCTCGTTTAACAAATATCATATTAAATCGTCACTTATGTAAGATCCTCTATATACACTATATTCATAAACACGTACATGTGTAATAAAGTGTGATAAAGAGTGCTAAACCGAACGACATTATGAAAATGTTGCAAATCAAGAAATATTTTTCTTCTGATTTCAGGTATCACATTCCAACAAATATCACAGGACATATAATAGAGGGCAAGTGGGTGAACTTAGCTATCTTCCTAGTAGTAATGTGGCAAACAATTAGCGTTGGTACCCCTACAACTACAACGGCAGCGGCAGCTCCTACAACTACGGCCGCACCTACAACTACGGCCGCCCCTACAACTACGGTAGCATCTACAACTACGGCCGCACCTACAACTACGGCAGCAGCTCCTACAAATACAGCGGCCACTACTACTACGGCAGCACCTACAACAACGGTAGCCACTACAACGACGGCAGAACCTACAACTACGGCCGCACCTACAACTACGGCAGCTCCTACAACTACAGCGGCCGCTACTACTACGGCAGCCCATACAACAACGGTTGCCGCTACAACTACGTCAGCACCTACAACTACGGTAGAAGTTACAACTAAGGCAGCACCTACAACTACGGTAGCCGCTACAACTACAGCAGCACCTACAACTACGGTAGCCTCTACAACTATGGCCGCACCTACAACTACGGCAGCTCCTACAACTACGGCGGCACCTACTACTACGGCTGCCCCTACAACTACGTCCGAACCTAAAACTACGGCAGACCCGACAACTACGGCAGCACCTATAACGACGGCCGCACCTACAACTACGGCAGCTCCTACAACTACGGCGGCCACTACTACTACGGCAGCCCCTACAACTACGGTAGCCGCTACAACTACGGCAGCACCTACAACTACGGCAGCACCTACAACTACGGCCGCAGCTACAACTACGGCAACTCCTACAACTACGGCCGCCCCTACTACTACGGCCGCCCCTACAACTGCAGCTGCAACTACAACGACTGCCGCACCTACAACGACTGCCGCCCCTACTACTACGGCAGCCCCAACAACTACGGCAGCACCTACAACTACGGCAGCACCTACAACTACGGCCGCATCTACAACTACGGCAACTCCTACAACTACGGCAGCACTTACAACTACAGACGCACCTACAACCACGGCAGTACCTACAACTACGGCAGCTTCTACAACTACGGCCAAACCTACAACTACGGCCGCCCCTACAACTACGGCCGCTCCTACAACAACGGCAGCCCCTACAACTACGGCCGCTCCTACAACAACGGCAGCACCAACAACTACGGCAGCACTTACAACTACGGACGCAGCTACAACCAAGGCATCACCTACAACTACGGCCGCCCCTACAACTACGGCCGCCCCTACAACTACGGCCGCACCTACAACTACGGCAGCACCTACAACTACGGCAGCACTTACAACTACAGAGGCACCTACAACCACTGCAGCACCTACAACGACGGCAGCACCTACGGCCGCACCTACAACTACGGCAGCACCTACCGCTACTGCAGAACCTACAACGACGGCCGCCCCTACAACTACGGCAGCTCCTACAACTACGGCCGCACATACAACTACGGCCACACCTAGAACTACGGCCGCCCCGACAACTACGGCCGCCCCTACAACTACGGCAGCACCTACAACTACGGCAGCACTTACAACTCCGGACGCACCTACAACTACGGCAGCACCTACGGCCGCACCTACAACTACGCAGCACCTACCGCTACTGCAGAACCTACAACGACGGCCGCCAATACAACTACGGCATCTCCTACAACTACGGCCGCACCTACAACTACGGCCGCCCCTACAACTATGGCAGCCCCTACAACTACGGCAGCACCTACAACTACGGCAGCACTTACAACTACAGAGGCACCTACAACCACTGCAGCACCTACAACGACGGCAGCACCTACGGCCGCACCTACAACTACGGCAGCACCTACCGCTACTGCAGAACCTACAACGACGGCCGCCCCTACAACTACGGCAGCTCCTACAACTACGGCCGCACATACAACTACGGCCACACCTAGAACTACGGCCGCCCCGACAACTACGGCCGCCCCTACAACTACGGCAGCACCTACAACTACGGCAGCACTTACAACTCCGGACGCACCTACAACTACGGCAGCACCTACGGCCGCACCTACAACTACGCAGCACCTACCGCTACTGCAGAACCTACAACGACGGCCGCCAATACAACTACGGCATCTCCTACAACTACGGCCGCACCTACAACTACGGCCGCCCCTACAACTATGGCAGCCCCTACAACTACGGCAGCACTTACAACTACGGCAGCACTTACAACTACAGAGGCACCTACAACCACTGCAGCACCTACAACGACGGCAGCACCTACGGCCGCACCTACAACTACGGCAGCACCTACCGCTACTGCAGAACCTACAACGACGGCCGCCCCTACAACTACGGCAGCTCCTACAACTACGGCCGCACATACAACTACGGCCACACCTAGAACTACGGCCGCCCCGACAACTACGGCCGCCTACAACTACGGCAGCACCTACAACTACGGCAGCACTTACAACTCCGGACGCACCTACAACTACGGCAGCACCTACGGCCGCACCTACAACTACGCAGCACCTACCGCTACTGCAGAACCTACAACGACGGCCGCCAATACAACTACGGCATCTCCTACAACTACGGCCGCACATACAACTACGGACGCACCTACAACGAAGGCCGACCCTACAACTACGGCCGCCCCTACAACTACGACAGCACCTACAACTACGGCAGCACCTACAACAATGGCCGCCCCTACAACTGCAGCTGCACCTACAACTACAGCCGCACCTACAACGACGGCCGCCCCTACAACAACAGCCGCCCCTGTAACTGCGGCAGCACCTACAGCTACGGCAGCACCTACAACTACGGCCGCACCTACAACGATGGCCGCACCTACAACGACGGCCGTACCTACAACTACTGTCGCACCTTCTACTACGGCCGCACCTACAACTACGGCAGCACATACAACTAAGGTCGCACCTACAACTACTGCCGCACCTACAACTACGGCCGCACCTACAACTACGGCAGCACCTACAACTATGGCAGCACCTACAACGACGGCCACACCTACAACTACGGACGCACCTAGAACCAACTACGGCCGCACCTACAACTACGGCCGCACCAACAACGACGGCCACAATTACAACTACGGCCGCACCAACAAAGACGGCCGCACCTACAACTACAGACGCACCTAGTAGTTGTTGGTGCGACCGTAGTTGTAGGTGCTGCCGTAGTTGTAGGCAGCACCTACAACAACAGCAGCACCTACAACTACGGCCGCACCTACAACTACGGCAGCACCTACAACTACGGCCGCACCTACAATTACGGCCGCACATACAACTGCGGCCGCACCAAGAACGACGGCCGCTCCTACAACTACGGCAGCACCTACAACTACAGACGCACCTACAAGGACGGCCGCACCAACAACGACGGCCGCACCAACAACGACGGCCGCACCTACAACGACCGCCGCACCTACATCTACAGACGCACCTACAACTGCGGCCGCACCAACAACTATTGCCGCACCTACAACTACGGCAGCACCTACAACTACAGACGCACCTACAACGACGGCCGAACCAACAACGACGGCCGCACCTACAACTACGGCAGCACCTACAACTACGACAGCACCTACAACTACGGCCGCACCTACAACGACGGCCGCACCTACAACTACTGTCGCACCTACAACTACGGCCGCACCTACAAATACGGCAGCACCTACAACTACAGCAGCACCTACAACTACAGCCGCACGTAACAACGGCCGCACTACAACAACAACCGCGGACACCTACAACAACGGCCGCACCTACAACTACAAAAAGGCAAGCACTACAAACTACAGCCGCACCTACAACGACGGCCGCACTCCAACAATACGGCAGCACCTACAACTATGGCCGCACCAAACACGGCGCCCGCACCTACAACCTACGGCAGCACCTACAACTACGGCCGCATACAACGACGGCCGCAACTACAAACTTACGGCCGCACCTCACAACTATGGCAGCATCTACAACTACGGCAGCACCTCCACAATACGGCCGCATCTACAACTCGGCAACTCCTACAACTACGGCAGCACTTACAACTACAGACGCACCTACAACCACGGCAGTACCTACAACTACGGCAGCTTCTACAACTACGGCCAAACCTACAACTACGGCCGCCCCTACAACTACGGCCGCTCCTACAACAACGGCAGCCCCTACAACTACGGCCGCTCCTACAACAACGGCAGCACCAACAACTACGGCAGCACTTACAACTACGGACGCAGCTACAACCAAGGCATCACCTGCAACTACGGCCGCCCCTACAACTACGGCCGCCCCTACAACTACGGCCGCACCTACAACTACGGCCGCCCCTACAACTATGGCAGCCCCTACAACTACGGCAGCACCTACAACTACGGCAGCACTTACAACTACAGAGGCACCTACAACCACTGCAGCACCTACAACGACGGCAGCACCTACGGCCGCACCTACAACTACGGCAGCACCTACCGCTACTGCAGAACCTACAACGACGGCCGCCCCTACAACTACGGCAGCTCCTACAACTACGGCCGCACATACAACTACGGCCACACCTAGAACTACGGCCGCCCCGACAACTACGGCCGCCCCTACAACTACGGCAGCACCTACAACTACGGCAGCACTTACAACTCCGGACGCACCTACAACTACGGCAGCACCTACGCCGCACCTACAACTACGCAGCACCTACCGCTACTGCAGAACCTACAACGACGGCCGCCAATACAACTACGGCATCTCCTACAACTACGGCCGCACATACAACTACGGACGCACCTACAACGAAGGCCGACCCTACAACTACGGCCGCCCCTACAACTACGACAGCACCTACAACTACGGCAGCACCTACAACAATGGCCGCCCCTACACTGCAGCTGCACCTACAACTACAGCCGCACCTACAACGACGGCCGCCCCTACAACAACAGCCGCCCCTGTAACTGCGGCAGCACCTACAGCTACGGCAGCACCTACAACTACGGCCGCACCTACAACGATGGCCGCACCTACAACGACGGCCGTACCTACAACTACTGTCGCACCTTCTACTACGGCCGCACCTACAACTACGGCAGCACATACAACTAAGGTAGCACCTACAACTACTGCCGCACCTACAACTACGGCCGCACCTACAACTACGGTAGCACCTACAACTATGGCAGCACCTACAACGACGGCCACACCTACAACTACGGACGCACCTAGAACCAACTACGGCCGCACCTACAACTACGGCCGCACCAACAACGACGGCCACAATACAACTACGGCCGCACCAACAAAGACGGCCGCACCTACAACTACAGACGCACCTAGTAGTTGTTGGTGCGACCGTAGTTGTAGGTGCTGCCGTAGTTGTAGGCAGCACCTACAACAACAGCAGCACCTACAACTACGGCCGCACCTACAACTACGGCAGCACCTACAACTACGGCCGCACCTACAATTACGGCCGCACATACAACTGCGGCCGCACCAAGAACGACGGCCGCTCCTACAACTACGGCAGCACCTACAACTACAGACGCACCTACAAGGACGGCCGCACCAACAACGACGGCCGCACCAACAACGACGGCCGCACCTACAACGACGGCCGCACCTACATCTACAGACGCACCTACAACTGCGGCCGCACCAACAACGATTGCCGCACCTACAACTACGGCAGCACCTACAACTACAGACGCACCTACAACGACGGCCGAACCAACAACGACGGCCGCACCTACAACTACGGCAGCACCTACAACTACGACAGCACCTACAACTACGGCCGCACCTACAACGACGGCCGCACCTACAACTACTGTCGCACCTACAACTACGGCCGCACCTACAAATACGGCAGCACCTACAACTACAGTAGCACCTACAACTACAGCCGCACGTACAACGACGGCCGCACCTACAACTACGGCAGCACCTACAACTACGGCCGCACCAACAATGGCGGCCGCACCTACAACTACGGCAGCACCTACAACTACGGCCGCACCTACAACGACGGCCGCAACTACAACTACGGCCGCACCTACAACTATGGCAGCATCTACAATTACGGTCGCACCAACAACTACTGCCGCACCTACAACAACGGCCGCACATACAACTACGGCCGCACCTACAACTACTGCAGCACCTACAACTACAGCCGCACCTACAACAACGGCAGCACCTACAACTACGGCCGCACCTACAACGACGGCCGCACCTACAACTACTGTCGCACCTACAACTACGGCCGCACCTACAAATACGGCAGCACCTACAACTACAGCAGCACCTACAACTACAGCCGCACCTACAACAACGGCCGCACCTACAACAACAGCCGCAACTACAACAACGGCCGCACCTACAACAACGGCAGCACCTACAACTACAGCCGCACCTACAACGACGGCCGCACCTACAACTACGGCAGCACCTACAACTACGGCCGCACCAACAACGGCGGCCGCACCTACAACTACGGCAGCACCTACAACTACGGCCGCACCTACAACGACGGCCGCAACTACAACTACGGCCGCACCTACAACTATGGCAGCATCTACAACTACGGTCGCACCAACAACTACTGCCGCACCTACAACAACGGCCGCACATACAACTACGGCCGCACCTACAACTACTGCAGCACCTACAACTACAGCCGCACCTACAACAACGGCAGCACCTACAACTACGACCGCACCTACAACGACAGCCGCACCTACAACTACGGCCGCACCAACAACGACCGCCGCACCTACAAATACGGCAGCACCTACAACTACGGCCGCACCAACAACTACAGCCGCACCTACAACTACGACAGAACCTACAACTACGGCCGCACCTACAACTACGGCCGCACCAACAACGACGGCCGCACCTACAACTACGGCAGCACCTACAAATACAGCCGCACCTACAACGACAGCCGCACCTACAACTACGGCCGCACCAACAACGACCGCCGCACCTACAAATACGGCAGCACCTACAACTACGGCCGCACCAACAACTACAGCCGCACCTACAACTACGACAGAACCTACAACTACGGCCGCACCTACAACTACGGCCGCACCAACAACGACGGCCGCACCTACAACTACGGCAGCACCTACAAATACAGCCGCACCTACAACGACGGCCGCACCTACAACTACAGCAGCACCTACAACTGCGGCCGCACCAACAACGACGGCCTCACCTACAACTTCTGTCGCACCTACAACTACGGCCGCACCTACAACTACGGCAATACCTACAACTATGGTCGCACCAACAACTACTGCCGCACCTACAACAACGGCCGCTCATACAACTACGGCCGCACCTACAACTACTGCAGCACCTACAACTACGGCCGCACCTACAACAATGGCCGTACCTACAACTACGGCCGCACCTACAACTACGGCAGCACCTACAACTACGGTCGCACCGACAACGACGGCCACACCTACAACTACGGCAGAACCTACAACTACGGCCGCACCAACAACGACGGCCGCACCTACAACTACGGCAGCACCTACAACTACAGACGCACCTACAACGACGGCCGCACCAACAACGACGGCCGCACCTACAACGACGGCCGCACCCACAACTACGGCCGCACCTATAACTACGGTCGCACCTACAACTACGGCAGCACCTATAACTACGGCAGCATCTAAAACTATGGCCGCACCAACAACGACGGCGGCTCCTACAACTACGGCAGCACCTACAACTACAGCCGCACCAACAACGTCGGCCGCTCCTACAACTACGGCCGCACCTACAACTACGGCCGCACCTACAACTACGGCAGCACCTACAACTATGGCCGCACCAACAACGACGGCCGCTCCTACAACTACGGCAGCACCTACAACTGCAGCCGCACCTACAACTACGGCCGCACCAACAACGACTGCCGCAACTACAACTACGACCGCACCAACAACGACGGCCGCACCTACAACTACGGCAGCTCCTACAACTACAGACGCACCTACAACGGCGGCCGCACCAACAACGACGGCCGAACCTACAAATACGGCAGCACCTACAACTACGGCCGCACCAACAACTACAGCCGCACCTACAACTACGACAGCACCTACAACTACGGCCGCACCTACCACTTCGGCCCCACCAACAAAGACGGCCGCACCTACAACTACGGCAGCACCTACAAATACAGCCGCACCTACAACGACGGCCGCACCTACAACTACGGCAGCACCTACAACTACTGCCGCATTTACAACGATGGCCGCGCCTACAACGACGGCCGCACCTACAACTGCTGTCCCACCTACAACTACAGCCGCACCTACATGTACGGCAGCACCAACAACTACGGTCGCACCAACAACTACTGCCGCACCTACAACAACGGCCGCACATACAACTACTGCAGAACCTACAACTACGGCCGCACCTACAACAACGGCCGTACCTACAACTACGGCCGCACCTACAACTACGGCAACACCTACAACTACGGTCGCACCGACAACGACGGCCACACCTACAACTACGGTAGAACTTACAACTACGGCCGCACCTACAACTACGGCCGCACCTACAACGACGGCCGCTCCTACGGCAGCACCTACAACTACAGCCGCACCTACAACGACGGCCGCACCTACAACTACGGCTGCACCTACAACTTCGGTCGCACCAACAACGACGGCCGCACCTACAACTACGGCAGCACCTACAACTACGGCCGCACCAACAACGACGGCCGCACCTACAACTACGGCAGCACCTACAACTACAGACGCACCTACAACGACGGCCGCACCAACAACGACGGCCGCACCTACAACGACGGCCGCACCCACAACTACGGCCGCACCTACAACTACGGTCGCACCTACAACTGCGGCAGCACCTGCAACTACGGCCGCACCGACAACGACGGCCGCACCTACAACTATGGCAGCACCTACAACTACGGCCGCACCTACAACTACGGCCGCACCTACAACTACGGCAGCATCTACAACTATGGCCGCACCAACAACGACGGCCGCTCCTACAACTACGGCAGCACCTACAACTACAGCCGTACCTACAACGACGGCCGCACCTACAACTATGGCAGCACCTACAACTACGGCCGCACCAACAACGACGGCCGCACCTACAGCTACGGCAGCACCTACAAATACGGCCGCACCTACAACGATGGCCGCACCTGCAACGACGGCCGCACCTACAACTACTGTCGCACCTACAACTACGGCCGCACCTACAACTACGGCTGCACCTACAACTACGGTCGCAGCTACAACTACTGCCGCAACTACAACAACGGCCGCACCTACAACTACGGCAGCACCTACAACAACGGCATCACCTACAACGACGGCCACACCTACAACTACGGCCGCACCTACAACTACGGCCGCACCTACAACTACGGCCGCACGAACAACGACGGCCGCAACTACAACTACGACGGCTCCTACAACTACAGACGCACCTACAACGGCGGTCGCACCAACAACGACGGCCGCACCTATAAATACGGCAGCACCTACAACTACGGCCGCACCAACAACTACAGCCGCACCTACAACTACGACAGCTCCTACAACAACGGCCGCACCTACAACTACGGCCGCACCAACAACGACGGCCGCACCTACAACTACGGCAGCACCTACAAATACAGCCGCACCTACAACAACGGCCGCACCTACAACTACGGCAGCACCTACAACAACGGCATCACCTACAACGACGGCCACACCTACAACTACGGCCGCACCTACAACTACGGCCGCACCTACAACTACGGCCGCACGAACAACGACGGCCGCAACTACAACTACGACGGCTCCTACAACTACAGACGCACCTACAACGGCGGTCGCACCAACAACGACGGCCGCACCTATAAATACGGCAGCACCTACAACTACGGCCGCACCAACAACTACAGCCGCACCTACAACTACGACAGCTCCTACAACAACGGCCGCACCTACAACTACGGCCGCACCAACAACGACGGCCGCACCTACAACTACGGCAGCACCTACAAATACAGCCGCACCTACAACAACGGCCGCACCTACAACTACGGCAGCACCTACAACTACGGCCGCACCAACAACGACGGCCGCACCTACAGCTACGGCAGCAACTACAAATACGGCAGCACCTACAACGATGGCTGCACCTGCAACTACGGCCGCACCAACAACGATGGCCGCACCTACAACTACAGACGCACCTACAACTACGGCCGCACCAACAACGACGGCCGCACCTACAACTACGGCAGTACCTACAACTACAGACGCACCTACAACGACGGCCGCACCAACAACGACGGCCGCACCTACAACGACGGCCGCACCCACAACTACGGCCGCACCTACAACTACTCTCGCACCTACAACTACTGCCGCACCTACAACTACGGCAGCACCTACAACTACGGCCGCACCTACGGCAGCACCTGCAAATACAGCCGCACCTACAACGTCGGCCGCATCTACAACTACGGCAGCACCTACAACTACGGCCGCACCAACAACGACGGCCTCACCTACAACTACGGCAGCACCTACAACTACTGCCGCACCAACAACGACGGCCGAACCTACAACTACGGCCGCACCAACAACGACGGCCTCACCTACAACTACGGCAGCACCTACAAATACAGCCGCACCTACAACGACGGCCGCACCTACAACTACAGCAGCACCTACAACTACGGCCGCTCCAACTACGACGGCCTCACCTACAACTACGGCAGCACCTACAACTACTGCCGCACCTACAACGATGGCCGCACCTACAACGACGGCCGCACCTACAACTACTGTCGCACCTACAACTACGGCCGCACCTACAACTACGGCAGCACCTACAACTACGGTCGCACCAACAACTACTGCCGCACCTACAACAACGGCGGCAGATACAACTACGGCCGCACCTACAACTACTGCAGCACCTACAACGACGGCCGCACCAACAACGACGGCCGCACCTACAACTACGGCCGCACCTACAACTACGGTTGCACCGACAACTACTGCCGCACCTACAACTACGGCAGCACCTACAACGACGGCCGCACCTACGGCAGCACCTACAACTACAGCAGCACCTACAACTACAGCCGCACCTACAACAACGGCCGCACCTACAACAACAGCCGCACCTACAACAACGGCCGCACCTACAACAACGGCAGCACCTACAACTACAGCCGCACCTACAACGACGGCCGCACCTACAACTACGGCAGCACCTACAACTACGGCCGCACCAACAACGGCGGCCGCACCTACAACTACGGCAGCACCTACAACTACGGCCGCACCTACAACTACAGCCGTACCTACAACGACGGCCGCACCTACAACTATGGCAGCACCTACAACTACGGCCGCACCAACAACGACGGCCGCACCTACAGCTACGGCAGCACCTACAAATACGGCCGCACCTACAACAACGGCCGCACCTACAACAACAGCCGCACCTACAACAACGGCCGCACCTACAACGGCGGCCGCACCTACAACTACGGCAGCACCTACAACTACGGCCGCACCTACAACGACGGCCGCAACTACAACTACGGCCGCACCTACAACTATGGCAGCATCTACAACTACGGTCGCACCAACAACTACTGCCGCACCTACAACAACGGCCGCACATACAACTACGGCCGCACCTACAACTACTGCAGCACATACAACTACGGCCGCACCTACAACTACTGCAGCACCTACAACTACAGCCGCACCTACAACTACGGCCGCACCAACAACGACCGCCGCACCTACAAATACGGCAGCACCTACAACTACGGCCGCACCAACAACTACGGCCGCACCTACGACTACGGCCGCACCAACAACGACGGCCGCACCTACAACTACGGCAGCACCTACAAATACAGCCGCACCTACAACGACGGCCGCACCTACAACTACAGCAGCACCTACAACTGCGGCCGCACCAACAACGACGGCCTCACCTACAACTTCTGTCGCACCTACAACTACGGCCGCACCTACAACTACGGCAATACCTACAACTACGGTCGCACCAACAACTACTGCCGCACCTACAACAACGGCCGCTCATACAACTACGGCAGCACCTACAACTACTGCAGCACCTACAACTACGGCCGCACCTATAACAACGGCCGTACCTACAACTACGGCCGCACCTACAACTACGGCAGCACCTACAACTACGGTCGCACCGACAACGACGGCCACACCTACAACTACGGCAGAACCTACAACTACGGCCGCACCTACAACTACGGCCGCACCTACAACGACGGCCGCACCTACAGCTACGGCAGCACCTACAAATACGGCCGCACCTACAACGATGGCCGCACCTGCAACGACGGCCGCACCTACAACTACTGTCGCACCTACAACTACGGCCGCACCTACAACTACGGCTGCACCTACAACTACGGTCGCAGCTACAACTACTGCCGCACCTACAACAACGGCCGCACCTACAACTACGGCAGCACCTACAACAACGGCATCACCTACAACGACGGCCACACCTACAACTACGGCCGCACCTACAACTACGGCCGCACCTACAACTACGGTCGCAGCTACAACTACTGCCGCACCTACAACAACGGCCGCACCTACAACTAAGGCAGCACCTACAACAACGGCATCACCTACAACGACGGCCACACCTACAACTACGGCCGCACCTACAACTACGGCCGCACCTACAACTACGGCCGCACGAACAACGACGGCCGCAACTACAACTACGACCGCACCAACAACGACGGCCGCACCTACAACTACGGCAGCTCCTACAACTACGGCCGCACCTACAACTACGGCAGCACCTACAACTACGGTCGCACCAACAACTACTGCCGCACCTACAACAACGGCGGCAGATACAACTACGGCCGCACCTACAACTACTGCAGCACCTACAACGACGGCCGCACCAACAACGACGGCCGCACCTACAACTACGGCCGCACCTACAACTACGGTTGCACCGACAACTACTGCCGCACCTACAACTACGGCAGCACCTACAACGACGGCAGCACCTACGGCAGCACCTACAACTACAGCAGCACCTACAACTACAGCCGCACCTACAACAACGGCCGCACCTACAACAACAGCCGCACCTACAACAACGGCCGCACCTACAACGACGGCCGCACCTACAACTACGGCCGCACCTACAACTACGGCCGCACCAACAACGGCGGCCGCACCTACAACTACTGTCGCACCTACAACTACGGCCGCACCTACAACTACGGCTGCACCTACAACTACGGTCGCAGCTACAACTACTGCCGCACCTACAACAACGGCCGCACCTACAACTACGGCAGCACCTACAACAACGGCATCACCTACAACGACGGCCACACCTACAACTACGGCCGCACCTACAACTACGGCCGCACCTACAACTACGGTCGCAGCTACAACTACTGCCGCACCTACAACAACGGCCGCACCTACAACTAAGGCAGCACCTACAACAACGGCATCACCTACAACGACGGCCACACCTACAACTACGGCTGCACCTACAACTACGGTCGCAGCTACAACTACTGCCGCAACTACAACAACGGCCGCACCTACAACTACGGCAACACCTACAACAACGGCATCACCTACAACGACGGCCACACCTACAACTACGGCCGCACCTACAACTACGGCCGCACCTACAACTACGGCCGCACGAACAACGACGGCCGCAACTACAACTACGACGGCTCCTAACAACTACAGACGCACCTACAACGGCGGTCGCACCAACAACGACGGCCGCACCTATAAATACGGCAGCACCTACAACTACGGCCGCACCACAACTACAGCCGCACCTACAACTACGACAGCTCCTACAACAACGGCCGCACCTACAACTACGGCCGCACCAACAACGACGGCCGCACCTACAACTACGGCAGCACCTACAACTACAGCCGCACCTACAACTACGGCCGCACCTACAACTACGGCAGCACCTACAACTACGGCCGCACCAACAACGACGGCCGCACCTACAGCTACGGCAGCAACTACAAATACGGCAGCACCTACAACATGGCTGCACCTGCAACTACGGCCGCACCAACAACGATGGCCGCACCTACAACTACAGACGCACCTACAACTACGGCCGCACCAACAACGACGGCCGCACCTACAACTACGGCAGTACCTACAACTACAGACGCACCTACAACGACGGCCGCACCAACAACGACGGCCGCACCTACAACGACGGCCGCACCCACAACTACGGCCGCCACCTACAACTACTCTCGCACCTACAAACTACTGCCGCACCTACAAACTACGGCCAGCGGGGCTACACTACGGCCGCACCTACGGCAGCACCTGCAAATACAGCGCACCTACAAGTCGGCGCATCTACAACTACGGCAGCACCTACAAATACGGCCGCACCAACAACGACGGCCGTACCTACAATTCTACGGCCTCACAACAACGACGGCCTCACTACACCTACAACTACGGCAGCACCTACAAATACAGCCGCACCTACAACGACGGACCCGCAACCTACAACTACAGCAGCACCTACAACTACGGCCGCTCCAACAACGACGGCCCCCCCCCTCACCTACAACTACGGCAGCACCTACAACTACTGCCGCACCTACAAACGATGGCCGCACCTACAACGACGGGCCGCACCTACACTACTGTTCGCACCTACAACTACGGCGCACCTCAAATACGGCAGCACCATAAACTACGGTCGCACCAACAATACTGCCGCACCTACAACAACGGCGGCAGATACAAACTACGGCCGCACCTACAACTACTGCAGCACCTACAACGACGGCGCATACCAACAACGACGGCCGCACTACAACTACGGCCGCACCTACAACTACGGTTGGCACCGACAACTACTGCCGCACTACAACTACGGCAGCACCTACAAAACGACGGCAGCACCTACGGCAGCACCTACAACTACAGCAGCACCTACACTACAGCCGCACCTACAACAACGGCCGCACCTACAACAACAGCCGCAACTACAACAACGGCCCGCACCTACAACAAACGGCAGCACCTACAATACAGCCGCACCTCCAACGACGGCCGCACCTACAACTACGGCAGCACCTACAACTACGGCCGCACCAACACGGCTGGCCGCACCTACAACTACGGCAGCACCAAAATACGGCCGCCGCACCTACAACGACGGCCGCAACTTACAACTACGGCCGCACCTACAACTATGGCAGCATCTACAACTACGGTCGCACCAACAACTACTGCGCACATACAAACAACGGCCGCACATACAACTACGGGCGCCCACCTACAATACTGCAGCACTACAATACAGCCGCACCTACAATCTTAACGGCCGCCACCAAACAACGACCGCCGCACCTACAAATCGGCA
The DNA here is from genome assembly GCA_029237695.1 of Conchocele bisecta. Classification (NCBI taxonomy): domain Eukaryota; kingdom Metazoa; phylum Mollusca; class Bivalvia; order Lucinida; family Thyasiridae; genus Conchocele; species Conchocele bisecta. The sequence goes on along the minus strand of CM055270.1, from coordinate 75,800,835 downwards.
GCACTACAACTACAGCCGCACCAACAACTACAGCCGCACCTACAACTACGAAGCACCTACAATACGGCCGCACCTACGACTACGGCCGCACCAACAACGACCGGCGCACTACAACTACGGCAGCACCTACAAATACAGCCAGCACCTTACAACGACGGGCCGCACCTACAAACTACAGCAGCACCTACAACTGCGGCCGCACCAACAAACGACGGCCTCACCTACAAATTCTGTCGCACCTACAATCACGGCCGCACCTACAATACGGCAATACCTACAAACTACGGGTCGCACCAACAACTACTGCCGCACCTACAACAACGGCGCTCATACAACTACGGGCAGCACCTACAACTACTGCAGCAACTACAACTACGGGCGCACCTACAACAACGGCCGTACCTACAACTACGGCCGCACCTACAAACTACGGCAGCACCTACAACTCGGTCGCACCGACAACGACGGCCACACCTACAACTACGGCAGAACCTACAACTACGGCCGCAACTACAACTACGGCCGCACCTAAACGGGACGGGCCGCACCTACAGCTACGGCAGCACCTACATATACGGCCGCACCTACAACGATGGCCGCACCTGCAACGACGGCCGCTCCTACAATACTGTCGCACCTAAACAACTACGGCCGCACCTACAACTACGGCGGGGGGGGCTGCACCTACAACTACGGTCGCAGCTACAACTACTGCCGCACCTACAAACAACGGCCGCACCTACAACTACGGCAGCACTACAACAAACGGCATCACCTACAACGACAGGCCACCTAACAAAAACTACGGCCGCACTACAACTACGGCCGCACTACAACTACGGTCGCAGCTACAACTACTGCCGCACCTACAAACAACGGCGCGCCCGCCACCTACAAACTAAGGCAGCACCTACAACACGGCATCACCTACAACGACGGCCACACCTACAATACGGCCGCTCCTACAAACTACGGCCGCACCTACAAACTACGGCCGCTACGAACAAACGACGGCCGCCCTAACAACTACTACGACCGCACCAACAACGACGGCCGCACCTACAACTACGGCAGCTCCTACAAACTACGGCCGCACCTAAACTACGGCAGCACCTAAACAACTACGGTCGCACCAAAACAACTACTGCCGCACCTACAAAACAACGGCGGCAGATACAACTCGGCCCGCACCTACAAACTACTGCAGCACCTACAACGACGGCCCGCACCAACAAACGACCGGCCGCACCTACAACTACGGCCGCACCTACAAACTACGGTTGCACCGACAACTACTGCCGCAACCTACAACTACGGCAGCACCTACAACGACGGCAGCACCTACGGCAGCACCTACAAACTACAGCAGCACCTCACTTACAGCCGCACCTACAACAACGGCGCACCTACAACAACAGCCGCACCTACAACAACGGCCCCGCACCTACAAAAACAACGGCAGCACAATACAAAACTACAGCCCCGCACCTTTACAACGACGGCCGCACCTACAATACGGCCGCACCTACAATACGGCCGCACCAACAACGGCGGCCGCACCTACAAAAAACTACGGCTAGCACTACAACTACGGCCGCACTACAACGACGGCCGCAACTACAACTACGGCCGCACCTACAACTATGGCAGCATCTACAACTACGGTCGCCACCAACAACTACTGCCGCACCTACAATTCAACGGCCGCACATACAAACTACGGCGCACCTACAACTACTGCGAGCCCAACTACAACTACAGCCGCACCTACAACTACAGGCCGCACCAAACAACGACCGCACGCACCTACAAATACGGCAGCACCTACTTCTACGCACACAACTACAGCCGCACCTACAACTACGACAGCACCTACAACTTCGGCCGCCACTACGACTACGGCCGCACCAACAACGACTGGCCGCACTACAACTACGGCAGCACCTACAAATACAGCGCACCTACAACGACGGCCTCCGCACCTACAACCTACAGCAGCACCTACAATGCGGCCGCACCAACAACGACGGCTCACCTACAACTTCTGTCGCACCTACAAACTAGGCCGCACCTACACTACGGCAATTACCTACATCTACGGTCGCACCAACAACTACTGCCGCACCTACAACAACGGCCGCTCATACAACTACGGCCTAGCACATACAACTAACTGCAGCAACTACAAACTACGGCCGCACCTACAACAACGGCCGTACCTACAAACTACGGCCGCACCTACAACTACGGCAGCACCTACAACTTACGGTCGCACCGACAACGACGGGCCACACCTACAACTACGGCAGAACTACAACTACGGCCGCACCTACAACTACGGCCCGCACCTACAACGACGGCCGCACCTACAGCTACGGCAGCACCTACAAATACGGCCGCACCTACAACTACGGCCGCACCTACAACTACGGCCGCACCTACAACGACGGCCGCACCTACAGCTACGGCAGCACCTACAAATACGGCCGCACCCTACAACGATGGCCGCACCTGCAACGACGGCCGCACCTACAACTACTGTCGCACCTACAAAAACTACGGCCGCACCTACAACTACGGCTGCACCTACAACTACGGTTCGCAGCTACAACTACTGCCGCACCTACAACAACGGCCGCACCTTACAACTACGGAGCACCTACAACAAAACGGCAATCACCTACAAACGACGGCCACACTACAAACTACGGCCCGCACCTACAAAACTACGGCCGCACCTACAACTACGGTCGCAGCTAAAACTACTGCCGCCACCTACAACAACGGCCGCAACCTACAAACTAAGGCAGCACCTACAACAAACGGCATCACCTACAAACGACGGCCACACTACAACTACGGCCGCACCTACAACTACGGCCGCACCTACAACTACGGCCGCACGAACAACGACGGCCGCAACTACAACTACGACCGCACCAACAACGACGGCCGCACCTACAACTACGGCAGCTCCTACAACTACAGGACGCCCACTACAAACGGCGGTTCGCACCAACAACGACGGCCGCACTATAAATACGGCAGCACCTACCAACTACGGCCGCACCAACAACTACAGCCGCACCTACAACTACGACAGCTCCTACAACAACGGCCGCACCTACAACTACGGCCGTACCAACAACGACGGCCGCACCTACAACTACGCAGCACCTACAAATACAGCCGCACCTACAACAACGGCCGCACCTACAACTACGGCAGCACCTACAACTACGGCCGCACCAACAACGACGGCCGCACCTACAGCTACGGCAGCAACTACAAATACGGCCGCACCTACAACGATGGCTGCACCTGCAACTACGGCCGCACCAACAACGATGGCCGCACCTACAACTACGGCCGCACCTACAACTACTGCAGCACCTACAACTACAACCGCACCTACAACAACGGCAGCACCTACAACTACGGCCGCACCTACAACGACAGCCGCACCTACAACTACGGCCGCACCAACAACGACCGCCGCACCTACAAATACGGCAGCACCTACAACTACGGCCGCACCAACAACTACAGCCGCACCTAACTACGACAGCACCTACAACTACGGCCGCACTACAACTTACGGCCGCACCAACAACGACGGCCCCGCAACCTACAAACTACGGCAGCACCTAAAAACAAATACAGCCGCACCTACAACGAAAGGCGCACCTACAACTACAGCAACACCTACAACTGCGGCCCGCCCGCACAACAAACGACAGCCTCCCCTACAACTTCTGTCGCACCTACAACTACGGCCGCACCTACAATACGGCAATACCTACAAACTACGGTCGCAACAACAACTACTGCTACACCACCTACAACACGGGCCGCTCATACAACTACGGCCGCACCTACAATTACTGCAGCACCTACAACTACGGCCGCACCTACAACAACGGCCGTACCTACAACTACGGCCGCACTACAACTACGGCAGCACCTACAACTACGGTCGCACCGACAACGACGGCCACACCTACAACTACGGCAGAACCTACAACTACGGCCGCACCTACAACTACGGCCGCACCTACAACGACGGCCGCACCTACGGCAGCACCTACAACTACAGCCGCACCTACAACGACGGCCGCATCTACAACTACGGCTGCACCTACAACTACGGCCGCACCAAACAACGACGGCCGCACCTACAAATACGGCAGCACCTACAACTACGGCCGCACCAACAACGACGGCCGCACCTACAACTACGGCAGCACCTACAACTACAGACGCACCTACAACGACGGCCGCACCAACAACGACGGCCGCACCTACAACGACGGCCGCATCTACAACTACGGCTGCACCTACAACTACGGCCGCACCAACAACGACGGCCGCACCTACAAATACGGCAGCACCTACAACTACGGCAGCACCAACAACGACGGCCGCACCTACAACTACGGCAGCACCTACAACTACAGACGCACCTACAACGACGGCCGCACCAACAACGACGGCCGCACCTACAACGACGGCCGTACCCACAACTACGGCCGCACCTACAACTACGGTCGCACTTACAACTACGGCAGCATCTACAACTATGGCCGCACCAACAACGACGGCGGCTCCTACAACTACGGCAGCACCTACAACTACAGCCGCACCAACAACGTCGGCCGCTCCTACAACTACGGCCGCACCTACAACTACGGCCGCACCTACAACTACGGCAGCACCTACAACTATGGCCGCACCAACAACGACGGCCGCTCCTACAACTACGGCAGCACCTACAACTACAGCCGCACCTACAACTACGGCCGCACCAACAACGACTGCCGCAACTACAACTACGACCGCACCAACAACGACGGCCGCACCTACAACTACGGCAGCTCCTACAACTACAGACGCACCTACAACGGCGGCCGCACCAACAAGACGGCCGCACCTACAAATACGGCAGCACCTGCAACTACGGGCCGCACCAACAACTACAGCCGCACCTACAACTACGACAGCACCTACAACTACGGCCGCACCTACAACTTCGGCCCCACCAACAAAGACGCCGCACCTACAACTACGGCAGCACCTACAAATACAGCCGCACCTTACAACGACGGCCGCACCTACAACTACGGCAGCACTACAACTACTGCCGCATTTACAACGATGGCCGCACCTACAACGACGGCCGCACCTACAACTGCTGTCGCACCTACAACTACAGCCGCACCTACATGTACGGCCGCACCTACAACTACGGTTGCACCGACAACTACTGCCGCACCTACAACTACGGCAGCACCTACAACGACAGGCCGCACCTACGGCAGCACCTACAAATACTAGCCGCACCTACAACGACGGCCGCACCAACAACGACGGCCGCACCTACAACTACGGCAGCATCTACAACTACGGCCGCACCAACAACGACGGCCGCACCTACAACTACAGACGAACCTACAACTACATACCAACTACAACTACGGCCGCACATACAACTACGGCAGAACCTACAACTAAGGCCGCACCTACAACTACGGCCGCACCGACAACGACGGCCGCACCAACAACTACGGCCGCACCTACAACTACGGCAGCACCTACAACTACAGACGCACCTACAATGACGGCCGCACCAACGACGACGGCCGCACCTACATCGACGGCCGCACCTACAACTACAGACGCACCTACAACTACGGCCGCACCAACAACGACGGCCGCACCTACAACTGCGGCAGCACCTACAACTACAGACGCACCTACAACGACGGCCGCACCAACAACGACGGCCGCACCTACAACGACGGCCGCACCTACAACTACGGCAGCACCTACAACTACGGTCGCACCGACAACGACGGCCACACCTACAACTACGGCAGAACCTACAACTACGGCCGCACCTACAACTACGGCCGCACCTACAACGACGGCCGCACCTACGGCAGCACCTACAACTACAGCCGCACCTACAACGACGGCCGCATCTACAACTACGGCTGCACCTACAACTACGGCCGCACCAACAACGACGGCCGCACCTACAAATACGGCAGCACCTACAACTACGGCCGCACCAACAACGACGGCCGCACCTACAACTACGGCAGCACCTACAACTACAGACGCACCTACAACGACGGCCGCACCAACAACGACGGCCGCACCTACAACGACGGCCGCACCCACAACTACGGCCGCACCTACAACTACGGCAGCACCTACAACTACAGCCGCACCAACAACGTCGGCCGCTCCTACAACTACGGCCGCACCTACAACTACGGCCGCACAAACAACTACGGCAGCACCTACAACTATGGCCGCACCAACAACGACGGCCGCTCCTACAACTACGGCAGCACCTACAACTACAGCCGCACCTACAACTACGGCCGCACCAACAACGACTGCCGCAACTACAACTACGACCGCACCAACAACGACGGCCGCACCTACAACTACGGCAGCTCCTACAACTACAGACGCACCTACAACGGCGCCGCACCAACAACGACTGCCGCACCTACAAATACGGCAGCACTGCAACTACGGCCGCACCAACAACTACAGCCGCACCTACAACTACGACAGCACCTACAACTACGGCCGGACCTACAACTTCGGCCCCACCAACAAAGACGGCCGCACCTACAACTACGGCAGCACCTACAAATACAGCCGCACCTACGACGGCCGCACCTACAACTACGGCAGCACCTACAACTACTGCCGCATTTACAACGATGGCCGCACCTACAACGACGGCCGCACCTACAACTGCTGTCGCACCTACAACTACAGCCGCACCTACATGTACGGCCGCACCTACAACTACGGTTGCACCGACAACTACTGCCCGCACCTACAACTACGGCAGCACCTACAACGACGGCCGCACCTACGGCAGCACCTACAAATACAGCCGACCTACAACGACGGCCGCACCAACAACGACGGCCGCACCTACAACACGGCAGCATCTACAACTACGGCCGCACCAACAACGACGGCCGCACCTACAACTACAGACGAACCTACAACTACATACCAACACAACTACGGCCGCACATACAACTACGGCAGCACCTACAACTAAGGCCGCACCTACAACTACGGCCGCACCGACAACGACGGCCGCACCAACAACTACGGCCGCACCTACAACTACGGCAGCACCTACAACTACAGAGCACATACAACGACGGCCGCACCAACGAAAAACGGCCGCACCTACATCGACGGCCGCACCTACAACTACAGACGCACCTACAACTACGGCCGCACCAACAACGACGGCCGCACCTACAACTACGGCAGCACCTACAACTACAGACGCACCTACAACGACAGCCGCACCAACAACGACGGCCGCACCTACAACGACGGCCGCACCTACAACTACGGCCGCACCTACAACTACGGCCGCACCAACAATGACGGCCGCACCTACATCTGCGGCTGCACCTACAACTACGGCCGCACCTACAACTACGGCCGCACCAACAACGACGGCCGCACCTACAACTACGGCCCCACCAAAAACGACGGCCGCACCTACAACTACGGCCGCACCTATAACTACGGCCGCACATACAACTACGGCAGCACCTACAACTACGGCCGCACCTACAACTACGGCAGCACCTACAACTACGGCCGCACCTACAACTACGGCCGCACAAACAACGACGGCCGCACCTACAACTACGGCCGCACCAACAACGACGGCCGCACCTACAACGACGGCCGCACCTACAACTACAGACGCACCTACAACTACGGCCGCACCTACAATTACGGCCGCACATACAACTACGACCGCACCAACAACGACGGCCGCACCTACAACGACGGCCGCACCTACAACTACGGCCGCACCTACATCTGCGGCCGCACCAACAACGACGGCGCACCTACAACTACGACAGCACCTACAACTACGGCCGCACATACTACTACGGCCGCACCAACAACGACGGCCGCACCTACAACGACGGCCGCACATACAACTACGGCCGCACCTACAACTACGGTCGCACCTACAACTACTGCCGCACCTACAACTACGGCAGCACCTACAACTACGGCCGGGCCTAAAACTTCGGCAGCACCTACAACTACGGCCGCACCTACAACTACGGCCGCACCAACAACGATGGCCGCACCTACAACTACAGACGCACCTACAACTACGGCCGCATCAACAACGACGGCCGCACCTACAACTACGGCAGCACCTACACCTACAGACGCACCTACAACGACTGCCGCATCTACAACTACGGCAGCAATTACAACTACGGCCACACCAACAACGACGGCCGCACCAACAACGACGGCCGCACCGTCAACTACGGCCGCACAAACAACGACGGCCGCACCTACAACTACGGCTGCACCAACAATGACGGCCGCACCTTCAACTACGGCCGCACAAACAACGACGGCAGCACCTACAACTACGGCCGCATAAACAACGACGGCCGCACCTACAACTACGGCCGCACCTACAACTACGGCAGCACCTACAACTACGGCCGCACCTACAACTACGGCCGCACAAACAACGACGACGGCCGCACCTACAACTACGGCCGCACCAACAACGACGGCTGCACCTACAACGACGGCCGCACCTACAACTACAGCCGCACATACAACTATGGCCGCACCTACAACTAAGGCCGCACCTACAACTACGGTCGCACTTACAACTACTGCCGCACCTACAACAACGGCCGCACCTGTAACTACGACAGCTCCTACAACTACGGCCGCTCCTACATCTGCGGTCGCACCTACAACTACAGACGCACCTAGAACGACGGCCGCACAAACAACGACGGCCGCACCTACAACGACGGCCCCACCTACAACTACGGCCGCACCTACAACTACGGTCGCACCTACAACGACGGCCGCACCTACAACTACAGACGCACCTACAACTACGGCCGCACCAACAACGACGGCCGCACCTACAACTACGGCAGCACCTACAACTACAGACGCACCTACAACGACGGCCGCACCAACAACGATGGCCGGACCTACAACGACGGCCGCACCTACAACTACAGCCGCACCTACAACTACGGTCGCACCTACACCTACGGCCGCACCAACAACGACGGCCGCACCTACAACTACGGCCGCACCTACAAGTACGGCCGCACATACAACTACGGCAGCACCTACAACTACAGCCGCACCTACAACTACGGTCGCACCTACACCTACGGCCGCACCAACAACGACGGCCGCACCTACAACTACGGCCGCACCTACAAGTACGGCCGCACATACAACTACGGCAGCACCTACAACTACAGACGCACCTACAACTACAGACGCACCTACAACGACGGCCGCACCTACAAATACGGCAGCACCTACAACTACGGCCGCACCAACAACGACGGCCGCACCTACAACTACGGCAGCACCTACAACTACAGACGCACCACTACAACGACGGCCGCACCAACAACGACGGCCGCACCTACAACGACGGCGCACCCACAACTACGGTCGCACCTACAACTACGGTCGCACATACACCTACGGCAGCACCTACTACTACGGCAGCACTACAACTATGGCCGCACCAACAACGACGGCGGCTCCTACAACTACGGCAGCACCTACAACTACAGCCGCACCAACAACGTCGGCCGCTCCTACAACTACGGCCGCACCTACAACTACGGCCGCACCTACAACTACGGCAGCACCTACAACTATGGCCGCACCAACAACGACGGCCGCTCCTACAACTACGGCAGCACCTACAACTACAGCCGCACCTACAACTACGGTCGCACCTACAACTACGGCCGCACCAACAACGACGGCCGCACCTACAACTACGGCCGCACCTACAAGTACGGCCGCACATACAACTACGGCAGCACCTACAACTACGGCCGCACCTACAACTACGGCAGCACCTACAACTACGGCCGCACCTACAACTACGGCCGCACAAACAACGACGGCCGCACCTACAACTACGGCCGCACCAACAACGACGGCCGCACCTACAACTACGGCCGCACCAAAAATGATGGCCGCACCTACAACTACGGCCGCACCTACAACTACGGCTGCACATACAACTACGGCAGCACCTACAACTACGGCCGCACCTACAACTACGGCAGCACTTTCAACTACGGCCGCACCTACAACTACGGCCGCACAAACAACGACGGCCGCACCTACAACTACGGCAGCACCAACAACGACGGCCGCACCTACAACGACGGCCGCACCTACAACTACGGTCGCACCTACAACTACGGTCGCACCTACATCTGCGGCCGCACCTACAACTACGGCCGCACCTACAACTACGGCCGCACCAACAACGACGGCCGCACCTACAACTACGGCCGCACCAACAACGACGGCCGCACCTACAACTACGGCCGCACATACAACTACGGCCGCACCAACAACGACGGCCGCACCTACAACGACGGCCGCACCTACAACTACGGCCGCACATACAACTACGGCCTACGGCTGCACCTACAACTACGGCAGCACCTACAACTACGGCCGCACCTACAACTACGGCCGCACCTATTACTACGGCCGCACCAACAACAACGGCCGCACCTACAACTACGGCAGCACCTACAACTACAGACGCACCTACAACGACGGCCGCACCAACAACTGACGGCCGCACCTACAACTACGGCCGCACCTATTACTACGGCCGCACCAACAACAACGGCCGCACCTACAACTACGGCAGCACCTACAACTACAGACCGCACCTACAACGACGGCCGCACCAACAACGACGGCCGCACCTACAACGACGGCCGCACCTACAACTACAGACGCACCTACAACTACGGCCGCACCAACAACGACGGCCGCACCTACAACTACGGCAGCACCTACAACTACAGACGCACCAACAACGACGGCCGCACCTACAACGACGGCCGCAACTACAACTACGGCCGCAACTACAACTACGGTCGCACCTACAACTACAGCCGCACCTACAACTACTGCAGCATCGACAACTACGGCAGCACCAACAACTACCGCAGCACCTACAATTACGGCCGCACCTACAACTATGGCCGCACCAACAACGACGGCCGCACCTTCAACTACGGCCGCACAAACAACGACGGCCGCACCTACAACTACAGCCGCACCAACAACGACTGCCGCACCTACAACGACGGCCGCACCTACAACTACGGTCGCACCTACAACTACGGTCGCACCTACAACTACGGTCGCACCTACATCTGCGGCCGCACCTACAACTACGGCCGCACCTACAACTACGGCCGCACCAACAACGACGGCCGCACCTACAACTACGGCCGCACCAACAACGACGGCCGCACCTACAACTACGGCCGCACATACAACTACGGCCGCACCAACAACGACGGCCGCACCAACAACGACGGCCGCACCTACAACTACGGCCGCACCTACAACTACGGCCGCACCTACAACTACGGCCGCACCTACAACTACGGTCGCACCTACAACTACTGCCGCACCTACAACTACGGCAGCACCTACAACTACGGCCGCACCTACAACTAACGGCAGCACCTACAACATACGGCCACGCACCTAACAACTACGGCCGCACCTATTACTACGGCCGCACCAACACAACGGCCGCACCTACAACTACGGCAGCACCTACAACTACAGACGCACCTACAACGACGGCCGCAACCAACAACGACGGCCTGCACCTACAACTACGGCCGCAACCTATTACTACGGCCGCACCAACAACAACGGCCGCACCTACAACTACGGCAGCACCTACAACTACAGACGCACCTACAACGACGGCCGCACCAACAACGACGCCGCACCTACAACGACGGCCGCACCTACAACTACGGCCGCACCTACAACTACGGCCGCACCAACAACGACGGCCGCACCTACAACTACGGCAGCACCTACAACTACACGACGCCCCACAACAACGACGGCCGCCGCACCTACAACGACGGCCGCAACTAACAACTACTGGCCGCAACTACAACACGGTCGCACCTACAACTACAGCCGCACCTACAACTACTGCAGCATCGACAACTACGGCAGCACCAACAACTACCGCAGCACCTACAATTACGGCCGCACCTACAACTATGGCCGCACCAACAACGACGGCCGCACCTTCAACTACGGCCGCACAAACAACGACGGCCGCACCTACAACTACAGCCGCACCAACAACGACTGCCGCACCTACAACGACGGCCGCACCTACAACTACCGCCGCACCTACAACTACGGCAGCACCTACAACTACGGTCGCACTTACAACTACTGCCGCATCTACAACAACGGCCGCACCTACAACTACGACAGCACCTACAACTACGGCCCCACCTACATCTGCGGCCGCACCTACAACTAGGGCCGCACCTACAACTAAGGCCGCACCAACAACGAGGGCCGCACCTACAACTACGGCCGCACCAACAACGACTGCCGCACATACAACTACGGCCGCACATACAACTACGGCCGCACCAACAACGACGGCCGCACCTACAACGACGGCCGCACCTACAACTACGGCCGCACCTACAACTACGGTCGCACCTACAACTACTGCCGCACCTACAACTACGGCAGCGCCTACAACTACGGCAGCACCTACAACTACGGCCGCACCTACAACTACGGCCGCACCTACAACTACGGCCGCACCAATAACGACAGACGCACCAACAACTACTGCAGCACCTACAACTACAGACGCACCTACAACGACGGCCGCACCAACAACGACGGCCGCACCTACAACTACGGTCGCACCTACAACTACGGCCGCACCAACAATGACGGCCGCACCTACATCTACGGCCGCACATACAACTACGGCCGCACCAACAACGACGGCCGCACCTACAACGACGGCCGCACCTACAACTACAGCCGCACCTACAACTACGGCCGCACCTACAACTACGGCAGCACCAACAACGACGGCCGCACCTACAACGACGCCGTCCGCACCTACAACTACGGCCGCACCTACAACTACGGTCGCACTTACAACTACTGCCGCACCTACAACAACGGCGCACCTGCAACTACGGCCGCACCTACATCTGCGGTCGCACCTACAACTATGGCCGCACCTACAACTACGGCCGCACCAACAACGACGGCCGCACCTACAACTACGGCCGCACCAACAACGACGGCCGCACCTACAACTACGGCCGCACCTACAACTACGGCCGCACATACAACTACGGCCGCACCAACAACGACGGCCGCACCTACAACGACGGCCGCACCTACAACTACAAGCCGCACCTAACAATACGGTCGCACCTGCAACTACTGCCGCACCTACAACTACGGCCGCACCTACAACTACGGCCGCACCTACAACTACGGCAGCACCTACAACTACGGCCGCACCTACAACTACGACGCACCTACAACTACGGCCGCACCAACAACGACGGCCGCACCTACAACTACGGCAGCACCTACAACTACAGACGCACCTCAACGACGGCCGCGCTCACAACGACGGCCGCACCTACAACGACTGCCGCACTTACAACTACGGCCGCACCTACAACTACGGTCGCACCTACAACTGCTGCCGCACCTACAACTACGGCAGCACCTACAACTACGACCGCACCTACAACTACGGCAGCTCCTACAACTACGGCCGCACCTACAACTACGGCCGCACCTACAATTATGGCCGCACCAACAACGACGGCCGCACCTACAACTGCGGCCTCACCAACAACGACGGCCGCACCTACAACGGCGGCCGCACCTACAACTACAGCCGCACCTAAAACTACGGCCGCACATACAACTACGGCCGCACCAACAACGATGGCCGCACCTACAACGACGGCCGCACCTACAACTACGGCCGCAACTACAATTACGGTCGCACCTACAACTACGGCCGCACCTACAACTACGGCAGCACCTACAACTACGGCCGCACCTACAACTACGGCAGCACCTACAACTACGGCCGCACCTATAACTACGGCCGCACCAACAACGACGGCCGCACCTACAACTACGGCAGCACCTACAACTACAGACGTACCTAAAACGACGGTCGCACCAACAACGACGGCCGCACCTACAACTACGGCAGCACCTACAATTACAGAAGCACCTACAACGACGGCCGCACCTACAACTACGGCAGCACCTACAACTACGGCCGCACCAACAACGACGGCCGCACCTAGTGAGGTACCCGCGCAATAGTTAATGCTGTCAAATAGGTCACGATGCAGTGACTATTTTCGATCAATAAATTATGTTGTAAGCGATTGTAATGTGTATTTTCAATATTTATATTATTAAAATGTATCATATCGGTACTCCTTTATGTAATATTTGTATATTTTAAATGTATTGATGTTCTCATGAAGCGCTTGAATATAAGTATTAATTAATCCAGCTTATATCACTATTAAACATTTATTACAATGTGTATGCATATTATTAAAACAGTAGATGCTACCGCTGTTTCGCTATATGTGATATTAAGTATTAATTAATCCAGCTTATATTGAGGCAAATCACACAGCCATAAACATAGTGCTGGAGTATAAACCATATTATCGTATATTATTCATAAGTATATCACTATTAAACATTAATTACAATATGTATGCATATTATTAAAACAGTAGATGCTACCGCTGTTTCGCTATATGTGATATTTTTAACAAAATATTATTTGTATTCGTCCGCGTACGGATTTCTGTCACACAAAACGCCATGTTCAGTTCATATTTTGACCTGTGCATATGAACCGGACTAAGTTTAAACAATGCTCGATTCCGTCCAATTCAAATTTCTCTGCAGAATGTTCAGGACTAACTACATAGTAATGCTGCTAAATAAGTGTTACGGCTCGAACATGGTCATCACTAAAAGGAAGAAACCACAGTCGTATTATTGACAAATAAGATTTACCTGAGACCTCATGGGGGTCGCCATTAATCCAGTGTAAACAATAGACCGCGTGATCCCATTCCCTGAGTAGCCCCCGCTTAGTGAAATATTTTTCCGTAAATGGTGTTGAAAATTTACACAAAATATATAGCCGCATTTCTCCGATATTCGTTTAGAAAATCACCAATATTTTCCGTAAATGGTGTTGACACACAATTCAGCGCTCACGCGGAAATAGACGCCGAAGGCTACTGTCTTTAGCGGCCAGTGAATTCTGGTCGTGGTAGCCACAGGCGCAGTTGGAACAGTGTTATGATCAGATGAGGACAATAATGATTTCAAATTCATAAAAAAATGTTTTCTGTCAGAAAATTAATTAATTGTGACAGCCAAAAAGATATATTTTGGGACAATAAAAATTTACATAGTATAGACAGTACCTCAAACTTAAAAAATCAGTAACAGACTGTCTGTGTATATATTATTTAAAGACGGACACTTTCATCGTTGGTAAGTTTCTATGAATGTATCTTTATTAGCTATTTTTATTAAAATCATAAAATTCTGAAAATATTAAAATCAGAAAATAAAAAATAATATATATGGAGAAAAAAATAATATACCAAGTCGTGGTTTGAACCCCCGACCCTTTCGGGAATCGGTAATTAAATCATAGAAGTCGGCGACCTTAACCTCAAAACTATTGCACCATTTACGACGCTTACATTTGTACAGAATTGCTATTAATATTACGCAACCATTTGAACTTTACAGCGATATGCTATTGAAACATAACAAAGTAATGTATAATTATATATCACAGGAGATAGATTAAAACTATATATAACTAATAAGCAGAACAATCCGCTTGGCTCGTATGAAAATAGTTCGCGTGATAGTTGTGTATATTGATTATCTCCCTTGCCGAAAGTAGTTCACTGATTTATTAATTCCAAATAAGACGTGTTTGCGTAATGTACGCCCTTAGACCGCTACTCACAACAATTGTCGTCAGCTGTTGCTTTTATATATTGCCTTATTCCTCAATAAAAACATGTTTTGACAGCACTTCCGAATCATTTCGAATGGAAATGATTCTGAAGTGCTGTCAAAGCATGTTGTAAATTATTCTAACGTGTGGTCAAAGCATGTTTTTGATGATAAAAATGGAAAATAGAAAATAAAGAGCAGATGACAAAAAAATTAAGATAGCGGTCTAGGGGTTAACAGTTTTCTGCTGCCTGCTATCTCTGTTATCGTAAGTCGGATTGGCTTGAATCTTCATATTGTTATTTGTCATCATCCATATTTTCATTGTATAGCCACCCATCCAGGTCAAGGCAATGTCAAATGACTTAGAGATTTGCATTTGAGGGGTACATCAATCAGTTTGTTTGTTTGTTTGCTGGGGTTTAACGGCCTATCAACAGCTCAGGTCATTTAAGGCTGGGTCAATGGGTTTAGTACTAAATCCCATATATTACCTGTACAAATGGGGGGAAAGTCCCAAAGTCAGAACTGAATATTTACAATAAAAAACTATATATTCAGCTCTGAAATCAGAATAATCCTGATCTGATGCCAGGTCCTCGCTACACCAGGGTGACTTGGCCCCCTCCCAAAAGCAGTAGGATCATTAATAATCTTACTACTTTTATAATGGGCAATAACCCAATTCAACTCACAGGTAACAAAAGAGCCAAAGATAAAAACTTTCGTTTCCGAGGGCCAAACCAGGCAAATCGTGATTCCTATAAGGAGGAAACCCTATCGTTAATTTACGCCGTCACGTTCGCCCGACCAACGACCAACACATCAATCAGTGTTACTAAGTTCTTGTTAACATTTTCAGTATAAAATACGACGTCCACAGCTGGAGACAGATCCCAACCCCATGTTCGAGGTAAGATAGCTCATGTTAAGTTAATTCACATCAAGTTCAACTTTATAATCCATTATAAAGTTTAACTTCTCTATTAACCCTTAGAATGCGTGAAACGAAAGCGTCTTCTGCTGTTGTTTTATATTTTCTGTCAATAAAACATGTTTTGGCAGCACTTTATGGAAATGATTCTAAAGTGCTGTCAAGTCATGTTTTTGATGAGAAAAAATGAAAATAAAAATAAACAGCAAAACAAAATTTAATTCAGGATTGTAAGGGTTAAAAAGTGTATATTGTGAATATTTCTTCTGATATTTGTGTGTATATGTGTCTATCCGTTTTAGATTTAAAAAAATCTAAAATGGATGCCACTTAGCGTTAAGTAGAAACTAATTCCTTGATAAAGGCCTTGTGCCGAAACGTCGGAAAAGTGGGTTCCTGTAGCCTATTTCACCAACATTGCAAAGTATAGTTTTCTAGCAAAGTATACTTTGAGGGAATATTCATTTATGTTTCCTGAAATGCATTATTTCGTATAGAAATAACGACTGCATATATTTGATGATTAAAAGCATGCATAATTATTATACTGAATTTATTACATTATCACCGCCAAAATGGCCGTGATAATGTAATAAATTCAGTATAATAAAAATTAATAAATTTATCCTAAAACTGAAAATTTCTCCCTCAAAGTATATTTGATAGAAAAGTATACTTTGCAATGTTGGTGAAATAGGCTACTGATAAAGGCTCATAGTGTTGCATTGATGGTAGGTACTATTTGAAAATTAACCAATGATGATCTCCCAGGGTGTCTCGTTTAGAGATACAGTGGAACCCTCTAAACCGGACACCAAGAAAACGCATGTGATGTTATTTTTGATGAGTTTCTTGGTCATTTATCTCAGGTGATAATGTCTGTTCGTGATCGCATAGCACACACCTATGGCTGAGAATGATCAAATGCCTGATGTACACCGGTCTGGTTTAGAGAGTTTTCACTGTATTCCACTGAATAACAAGGAGGGATTGTGGTCTAAGGGTACAGCATTGGACTTCAATACCGCAGGTTGCGAGTCAATCCCACCCGAGGCTCGAAAAAAATACTTTCACACTATTTCTATCCCACTGGTCTGTCGGATGAGACATTAAACCGATGTCCCGTCTATATGACCTTAGCTGTTGCTGTGACGTTCAACACATTCACATTCCACAGCATAACTTGTGGATGTGTCCAGGGGTGGATTGTCCCATAGGGATTAGAACACCTGTAGCCTATTTTACCAACATTGCAAAGTATACTTTTCTAGCAAAGTATACTTTGAGAGAGAAATTTTCAATTTTAGAATAAATTTATTAATTTTCATTATACTGAATTTATTACATTATCACAGCCATTTTGGCTGTGATAATGTAATAAATTCAGTATATAAATTCTACATACTTTTAATCATCAAATATATGCAGTCGTAAGTTCTATATGACTAAATGCATTTCGGGAAAAATAAATGATTACTCCCTCAAAGTATACTTTGCTAGAAAAGTATATTTTGCAATTTTGATGAAATCGGTTACTGACTTCCAATCCGGAGGTTCAAACCTCGACAAGGGCATCAGAAATACTCATAATATTTCCATCCCACTGGTCTGTCGGAAGAGACTTTAAACTGTGGTCCCGTCTCTATATGACCTTACATGGGACTTATATGGGAAGTTAGAGACCCTTTCACTTCACTTCACTTTGATGTGTCCACATTTTTATACATTTTATTTCTGTTTTCAGGAGAAATGATAAAGTGTACCAGAGCCTGTGTATAATAGTCAAGAATGCCAATTGCTCAATTTGAATAGTATTGTCCCGTCACAATGGACCTATAGATGTGGCTGTTACTGGAGAAATTGGGCTGATGGGATTTGGGGCCCGTTTTACTAAACATCGTACGACTAAAATGTTCGTAAGCGCAAATTTAGAATCGTCTGGAAATTTCAATTGATGGATTTACATTTATTGAGCATAGGCTGCATATGTAAATCCAATAATTGTTTACAAGAAAACATTGTTAATGTGATATTTACAGACTATCATAATTGTGCACTTACAAACATTTTAGTCGTACAAAGGTTAGTGAAACGGCCCCCTGTATATGTGGCTGTGACTGGAGAAATGGGGCTTATGGGATTTGTGACCAGCTCAGCTATTGATCAAATAGCACACTCCTGTAGCCTGAAAACGATCTGCATTGCTTGCTAGAAGCATGACCGGCATTTCATTGATGGAATGGCGAACAGTGCAGATCCTGATCAGACCGTGCGGAAGCACAGGCTGATCTGGATCTACACTGGTTGCGAAACCTATAAGCACCATTTCTCCAGTTACAGCCATAGATTTCATGTATTTCTGAAAGTATAAAATAATTCCACTTGTTGCATAAAATGGGCTTTCACTGTGTGATATAAACATAGTGTAATACACATCATAATACACTTGTGTAATAAATATGTGAACGAGATCGCATAGCGTTATTTCATATGAAATCAGTAAACTCATTTAATAAATATCATATTAAATCATTACTCATGCAAGATCCTCTATATA
This sequence comes from Conchocele bisecta, assembly GCA_029237695.1. NCBI lineage: Eukaryota > Metazoa > Mollusca > Bivalvia > Lucinida > Thyasiridae > Conchocele > Conchocele bisecta. Next base: position 75,781,381 of record CM055270.1, on the reverse strand, counting down.
TTGACACAGACACGATTAACCTAAGTTTAACTCTTTCAACACCACAGGCCTGTATAGTGGTATTGCCAAAACGTGTAGATCCGGATGAGCCGTGTCAGGATCTGCACTTTTTGCAAGTAATTTTCATATGTTTGAGAGCAAAAATCAAATGTGCATAAATGTACTTGTCTGAAAATCATTTTGTCATGGGTGGATTGGTTGCAAAATTAACATATCAAAATCTATTCCAGGGGCCCGTTTCAATAAACATTGCGAATAAAAATGTTTGTACAAAATTAATAGTTTTATTAATTTGCTTCTCCCATTAACATGGCTAGCTAATGCTACCATTTTCCGCCTACATATATACATAATTACATGCATCATACTAAATGCCAATTTTTCACTTCTTAGTCGTCTAAAATTTAGTGAAACGGGGCCCCAGTTCCTTAGGGGTGAAAGGGTTAAAAGTGCTGTGCCTTCAGATATTCGATGTGTCATTTTTCACTCTATCGACTACAAATGATCTATATCAACCAAATTTGCCATTTTATTCGATCAAATTCCCAGTCAGATCAGGGACTTCACTGTTCGCCGTTAGTCAGTTGTCAGAGAATCAGTTTTATCCCGTCAACTCAGTGCGTATGTGCCGTGAAACACGGTGCCGTGAAACATTTTTGATATCCTGTCAATACGACCTAATCACAACGTATGAATATGTGCGGTGGCTGGGGTTATTGTTTTTGCATTTTAAAGCCATTAGTAGGTGTTGACGGGATAAATAGAATAGTAGGTCAGTGCCGTGAATGGGAAATATATCTGGCGCGGCTCGGAAACGGGATGTGCTCGGCAGAGCCTCGCCCATCCCGTTTCCTAAGCCTTGCCAGATATGTTTTCCCATTCACGGCACTAACCTACTATTCTCTATCTACTGTAATAACTCGGACAATATTTATTCTGGGAAACGCATATACATGTAAATGTATGGTTTCCTACAACAAAGAGTGTCCCAATGTAAATGTATGGTTTCCTACAACAAAGAGTGTCCCAATGTTTAGGGTGCGTATGAATGTTCTTGATATTTAGGTGTTTCCCAAACAAATGATGTGGGAAAATTTACGGCTGTTACAATAAGTGTTGTACTGTTTGCGACAGGTGGAGTCCAAACAAAAATTGACTCTGAAACCTGGCTAGATAGCTTGGAAATACTCTAACTAGCAAAATGAAAGTTAAATTTTGAAAATCCGTCCACTATTTCTGAAATTGGAAAAATGTCCTCATGTTAAATACCCATAGACATCTTCACAATGTTTTTTCGCAATAAAATTTCACAAAATAAAAAGAAAGGTCATTCTTAAAGTTTGCTTAAATTATCGAGAAAAAAAAAAAGTTATTGTATTGTTTATACAGCCATAACATGTTGGCAGGTTTAATGAAACAGACAGTAGTTGATTTATATATAGTAGAACGTCTAAAATAAGTCAGTTTTTCTAATCTTTTTATGTGCATTTGTGATACCCAGTTATTTTACATGATGCAATCAAGCAAATAGCTGTTGAACTGTCAGTATAGTAATTGTGGCAGTAACTGGAGAAATGGGGCTTATGGGTATTGTAGCCAGTCTAGCATCTGGGGTTGTCTAAACTTCTTTATATGATAAAAATGTTTGTAGGAAGATTTTTATTAATTTGGAATTCACATAGTTCATGTATTTATTCTAATAAATTGGAAAAATGTCCTCATGTTAAATACCCATAGACATCTTCACAATGTTTTTTCGCAATAAAATTTCACAAAATAAAAAGAAAGGTCATTCTTAAAGTTTGCTTAAATTATCGAGAAAAAAAAGTTATTGTATTGTTTATACAGCCATAACATTTTGGCAGGTTTAATGAAACAGACAGTAGTTGATTTATATATAGTAGAACGTCTAAAATAAGTCAGTTTTTCTAATCTTTGTATGTGCATTTGTGATACCCAGTTATTTTACATGATGCAATCAAGCAAATAGCTGTTGAACTGTCAGTATAGTAATTGTGGCAGTAACTGGAGAAATGGGGCTTATGGGTATTGTAGCCAGTATAGCATCTGGGGTTGTCTAAACTTCTTTATATGATAAAAATGTTTGTAGGAAGATTTTTATTAATTTGGAACTCACATAGTTAATGTATTTATTCTAATAAATTTCCCCGAGATTATGCAATTTGTGGGGATCAAAAAACGTGGAAAATAGGATCAAAATCGTGTTATTTTCACATACAAAAGCCATTTAAAACAATTCTTTTGTGTGTAAAAATAACATATATAGAATGCACACATGGGAGGGGGGCTACTATTAGTGAGGGGGCTACTATTATAATAAATACAGTAACTAACATTACCATTTTGCACCAATATGTTCACATGATTAAATGTGACCACAATCATTAAAGATTTTCCAGCATCGGCTGTAAGTGTAAATGTTATTCTAAAATTAAATTTTGCAACTTACAAATATATTAGTTTTATGAAGTTCAGTAAAACGGACCCCTTGGGCCCGTTTCACTAAACTTTGTACGACTAAAATGTTTGTAAGTGCAAATTTAGAAATGTCTGGAAGTTGAAATTGATGGATTTACTTTTATTGAGCATAGGCTGCATATGCAGCCTATGCTCAATAAATGTTAATCAAATAATTGTTTACAAGAAAACGTTGTTAATGTACTGTTTACAGACTATCATAATTTTGCACTTACGAACATTTTCGTCGTACGAAGTTTAGTGAAACGGGCCCCTTGTCTGCTAGTACACTCATGCACCCTAATGGACATCTATAGAGTATGGCAGAAGTATTGAGGCTGTTTCCCTCAATAGTGAACAGAGTAAAATCCGATCAGACTGTGCGGATCCAGACTCGTCTTGGTCAACACTGGTCGCAAATCTCATAAGCCCCATTTCTCCAGTTACAGTGACATTTACTGGTGTAACTATTTTAAATACATGTATGTTATTGTTAACAGAATATCAAATATTTCACGTGTATAGAATACGTATATTACTTTTACATGTTCTAGAATATGAAATATGTACATGTATTTAACTCATTACATGCATAATACACCTTTAAAGTTATAAAATATTTTATTTTTATTTTTGTTATTTCTCAATGAAAGTATATGTTTTGACCACTTATTTGAAGCGTCCCGTCGAGACGGTTCAAATGGTGGTCACAAAATATATTTCTGAGCTCATCTAAAGAAAATATTTAGGATTTTCCACAAACAAAATCGCGTATCCTCAGCATGAAATGGGTTTTAAAAAATGACATTCCTCATAACATGACTGCAGAGAGCACAACTTGTACCTGTGCTTATAAAACGAATGTCATGCTCAAGATCAGTCAGTTTCATTGGCCGAGACTGAGCACAGCTCAGCCTCGGTCAATCATACTGACTAATCTCGAGCATGATAATGGAGAACATTTATCTTTGTGAACACATTCTCACAACTCCTACCCGAAAACAGGCAGTTTGATTAGACAGCTCAGCCTCAGCTAATCAAATTTACTGATCTCGAGTATGAGTATGCAGTACCGGCTCGGAATGTAGTATAAGCACCGACCGATGGTGACCACAATGATATATAGGAGCGTGTGTGCGTATGTATGTGTGCGTGCGTTTGTATACCTTACATAACGAGGTATTTTATAAGAATACACACCAACATAGCGAGGTATCACAAAATACCGAGGTACTTTTCCCGTTTCCTCGCTAACTGCGCCAGTAGTCTATACCAGAAGCATAACTGACGTTTGATAAAATACTCGGTATATATATGGAAGGTAATATCGCCACAATTATATGTGACTGGATGCTTACGTGCCGATGACATTACAACTTATATTCATGTTATTTCATTCGTCATTTGTATTTATTACATTTGAAATCTGTTTGTTGTAATTGTATTAATTTTTGTCTTTCTTACATGTCCATTCTGCTGATTGCTTTGTTCATTCGTCTTATTTACATTACAATTATTGATACGTCCTTATTCGTGTCTCTGTTTTATTGCACTAAGCATTTGCAATAGAAAGTAAGAACAAGCACTTAGCACTTTGAATAAGGCCGAAAGCAGTAAGGACAAAGCCGCAGGAAGTAAGCATCAAGCCACACTCCGAAAGCGGAAACCCGCACGCAGAAAGCATCAAGCCACAAGCAGAATGATGCAAGCAACATATTGGTTAGTAATGCCTCATTATGACGCCAGATGAAACTGCTGTCAATGTTAGGAATCCTCCGACTAATAAATAATAGTACGAGATGTGATTGGCTGTTTGAGACACACCTACAATGCCGGTCTTGATGTAAGATGTCACCTACAAATGATCACAGTATAGGTTAGAAGACACAAAATAGGTTTACTATACACTTTAGCCGAATCCCATCCAATAAGTTCAGTCTCTGATACTTTCACTATTCGTATGGATGTTGTAGGACCTACTTGTACATGATCTGCAGCCGGTCTGTACTGGTTCTGCATGAATTAAACAATAGCTTCACTTAATCCATCATGTCCCCCAATATTGTTTACATTTTTTGTTTGGCCACGGAAACTCTGTTTATATACATCACATGACCATCATGTTCCTCAAGTGAAACTGGGTAGTATTGAATGAAGATTTGCAAGCAAACTGTGTCAGTGACCTCAAAACACCCGCACGATTGTGTTCATACCGGAATACTTTTACCGTCTTGACGATTTCGCACCATTTGTTATTCTCTTACCTATATTAACTAAATTGCATATGTATGTATGGTGTTTGACTTACAAATGTGTTTTATACATACAGGTATCCTCATAATTTTATTTCACATTTTTATAGTAAGTTACACATATGGTAACTTACACAAGTTGACTGTCAAACTGGCCCGTTACCGATGCAAACCAATAACCGTCCGGGATAAGACTAAGGTGGGCCACCACCATTGATTTTCCCTAAAAAACGAACCTGTTACCACACAGTTTGCTATTCTCTGCTACTTTCATTTTTCTTATGGATGTTGTGGGACCTCATTTCCAATAGCCTGCACCCATTCTGCTCTGGATCTTGACTAATTAAAATATAAATTTAATTATTGTCGAAACTGGGGTCCCATCCAGTAGCTACACACTTTTCTTTATGGAACAAAAATAAGTGTATAATTGCAACTAGTCCACCACATTTAAAAATTACGAGTGCCAGCTACACAGATATAATTATTTAGTAATATTTAATGTACTCCTAGATACTCGCGGTGGTATAAAGCTAGTTCCATATGCAAGTGATGCAGTATTTTTAAATCATTTATATCAACTAAATGCTGAATAAATATTTGTATCGACATATCATAAAGTATGATATTGCACATCAAATAATAAATAAATGGAATAAATAGTTGCTTCCGTTATCATTTTAAGGAACCACGGTTATCGCCCCTGATAACAAACTGGCATTTCGCGTTTGATATAAAAAGTATAATAATGTCAATTAGTACGTCTGGTAATGGTAATCATTTTGCCAGAAAAATGTCAGATAGAAAGAATAAAGAAAAACATGTCTCCCTATAGTATAGCCTAGCATGTACACTTTATAGGTTATAGGGTCTAAGGTTATAAAAGGTGTGTTTTTAACACCAGTTTTCAGCATATTTGAAGCATTTAAAAGAAAACACTGTGCAAGTTTGTCACGTGATGTAAACAGAGTTTCCGTGGCCAAATTATGTTAACAATATTGGGGGACATGACGACGTTGGTCCCACAACATCCATACGAATACTGAAAGTAGGAAAAACTGGCTGGAATTCGGTTAAATTATAAAGTAAAACTATTTGGTGTTTTTTAACCTAAACATGGCGCAACAAAAAGGTGGCATCAATCTACATCAACACCGTTAGGGACATGGAACCAATTTAGAGAGCAACGCATTGTCGGACGGGTACCAGCATATTAAATCATTTTAGGGAGAACTAGTTTAAGTTTTAGCAGCGTACCTTTCGTCATAATGGTTGTTCCCAAATTACTGTTGCAATTGTTGTTGTCAAGGGACACCGGGACCTCTGCCCTACGTCGCCATACTAGGGGTACCCGGAACCTTCCTCTGGGGGGCTAGCCGCCATACCCTTTTGATTTGCCCCGCCAATGATGGCGTTCGCGAAAAATGCCATGACTTCAACTGACCACCATACCCGCAAAGTTACTTCAGGCGCTTAGCCGACGGGCCGCCGGACACCGGGACCTCTGCCCTACGTCGCCATACTAGTGGGTAACCGGCACCTTCGTCTGGGGGGCTAGCCGATATACCCTTTTGATTTAACCCGCCAATGATGGCGTTCGCGAAATATGCCATGAATTCAACTGACCACCATACCCACAAAGTTACGTCAGGCGCTTAGCCGACGGTACCGCCGGACACCGGGACCTCTGTCCTACGTCGTCATACTAGTGGGTATCCGGCACCTTCCTCTGAGGGCCTAGCCGCCATACCCTTTTGAATCGGCCCAACCTCGATTTTCATATTTCGTGAAATATGCTATAGCATCAACCGGCCACCATACCCGCAAAGTTACTTCAGGCCCTTAGCCGACGGTGCCGTCGTACACTTGGGCCTCTGACCTATCGCCCTATATCAGTCGCTGCCCGGCACCTTCCTCTGGGGGCTAGCGGTCACGCCCTTTTCACTTGCCCCTCCCGTGGTGGTTTTCAAGAAATTGCGATGATTTCAACTGACCACCATACCCGCAAAGTTACTTCATGCCCTTAGCCGACGGTGCCGCCTGACACCGGGGCCCATGCCCTACGTCGCCATACTAGTTGTTACCCGGCACCTTCGTCTGGGGGGGCTAGCCGCCATACCCTTTTGATTTGCCCCGCCAATGATGGCGTTCGCGAAACATGCCATGACTTCAACTGACCACCATACCCGCAAAGTTACTTCAGGCGCTTAGCTGACGGTGCCGCCGGTCACAGGGACATCTGCCCTACGTCGCTATGCTAGTGGGTACCCGGCACCTTCCTCTAGGGGCTAGCCGTCATACCCTTTTGATTTGCCCCGCCAATGATGGCGTTCGCGAAAAATGCCATGACTTCAACTGACCACCATACCCGCAAAGCTTAGCCGATGGTGCCGACGGTGCCGCCGGACACGGGGACCGCTGCCCTACGTCGCCATACTTGTGGGTACCCGGCACCTTCCTCTGGGGGGCTAGCCGCCATACCCTTTTGAATCGGCCCAACCTCGATTTTCATATTTCGTGAAATATGCTTTTGCATCACCCGGCCACCATACACACAAAGTTACGTCAGGCCCTTAGCCGACGGTGCCGTCGTACACTTGGGCCACTGCCCTACCGCCCTATACCAGTCGCTGCCCGGCACCTTCCTCTGGGAGCTAGCGGTCGCGCCCTTTTCACTTGCCCCTCCCGTTGTGGTTTTCGAGAAACTGCCATGACTTCAACTGATCACCATACCCGCAAAGTTACATCAGGCCCTTAGCCGACGTTGCCGCCGGACACCGGGGCCCATGCCCTACGTCGCCATACTAGTGCGTACCCGCACCTTCGTCTGGGGGCTAGCCGCCATGCCCTTTTGATTTGCCCCGCCAATGATGGCGTTCGCGAAAAATGCCATGATTTCAACTGACCACCATACCCGCAAAGTTACTTCAGGCGCTTAGCCGACGGTGCCGCCGGAACCTCTGCCCTACGTCGCCATACTAGTGGGTACCCGGCACCTTCCTCTGGGGGGCGAACCGCCATACCCTTTTGAATCGGCCCAACCTCGATTTTCATATTTCGTGAAATATGCTATGGCATCAACCGGCCACCATACTCGCAAAGTTACTTCAGACCCTTAGCCGACGGTGCCGTCGTACATTTGGGCCTCTGCCCTACCGCAGTATACCTGTCGCTGCCCGGCACCTTCCTCTGGGGGCTAGCGGTCGCGACCTTTTCACTTGCCCCGCCAATGATCGCGTTCGCCAAAAATGCCATGATTTCAACTGACCACCATGCCCGCAAAGTTACGTCAGGCGCTTAGCCGACGGGCCGCCGGACACCGGGACCTCTGCCCTACGTCGTCATACTAGTGGGTACCCGGCACCTTCGTCTGGGGGGCTAGCCGACATACCCTTTAGATTTACCCCGCCAATGATGGCGTTCGCGAAAAATGCCAAGACTTCATCTGACCACCATACCCGCAAAGTTACGTCAGGCGCTTAGCCGACGGTGCCGCCTGACACCGGGACCTCTTGGGCCTCTGCCCTACCGCCCTATACCAGTCGCTGCCCGGCACCTTCCTCTGGGGGCTAGCGGTCGCGCCCTTTTCACTTGCCCCTCCCGTGGTGGTTTTCGCCCTTAGCCGACGGTGCCGCCATACCCCGTTTGTATCGTCCCATTGTAAATTGTCCTAGACTTATTACTACAATATGTTATATTCTTCCCGGAAGTTGTTAATGTCGCCATATTTGACCGCTTGCAGTGAATTAAACTTGTGCTACCAAAATGAGTGCTAGCCAATTATGTTGGGTGTCTACTTCAGCTCGGTCAAGATGGCTACCAGTAGCAGATTGAACTATCGAGGTATGTACAGGAATCACGTTGATTATAATTTGAAATCATGAAATGGCCGTTCCTGTTTGTGCTGTGGGCTATACAGAAGTGAAAACATTCACCAATTGGGAACAGTGCAGGACGTATGCCGATATACATCGTGTGGAATTTTATGCAACATGTATTAACGAAAGATTTCGAACTTATGTTTTCTCGATTGGCGGGCTTTTAAAACGTGCACAGTTCGCCCGCAGCATGGAGATGGACGCTATTGTTGTGAATATAACGCCATATTAGATAAAGGTTTGTCATCATTTTCATACGAGGCAGGAGAAAAGAAAATGGAGATATTAATTGATCAGAATTTGTCAAAAAATTATAAAACGGGAGATGTAACTGGTCAACTCGTAGTCGTACACTGGTCAACTCGTACATTTTTTGATCATCTCGTACGTGATTTCTTCTCAACTCGTACTTTGCTAATCAACTCGTACCCATTTTGTGTACAATTGGACCACGCCCACTACAATTCAAACTGAACTGAACATAACTAAACTTAAGTTTTCTTGTTTTATTGAATACATATATTGCCATACTTGGTAGGAAATACGTTCAAAATTTATTATAATTTGACGAAGCATGATTTCAGACGCTATTTTGTAATAAGGAAGTAGTGTTTTATAGGTATTTAGAGGCTTGTCCATGGGGTAAGGATGGGTCGGAGCAATAATAGGTTTTCTTGATTTTCATGAAACAGTGATTACTTCCCAAGAAGTATAGGAAATTTTATAAATTAATTATGTAGTTCAGTAAACGTCACGTTTTGTCTAAATACAGGTGTAAAGTAGGTGCCGCTCCGTTGCTCGTGATGTCCCATATGCGCGTTCAAGTAAGTACACCGATATCAGTGAATGGCGGTATATCCTTTTTGCTCAACTCGTACGTGATTTCTGGTCAACTCGTACCCTTTCTGGTCAACTCGTACCATTGTTTGTCTAGCCTCTAGACCTGTGTGATATGTAAACAAATTGAGAAATATGTAATATTTGTAAAATCAATCGGAATGGTAACTGAATGGGGCGGCTTGTTAATTAAATGATAATGTTTTACCTAATTCAGGCTTCCCGAGTGGCGAAAAAATAATTATCATGGTAAATGTACATTTGTTTCCAAATCCACGTGCTTCTCACTGCCCAGTCTCGATTACACAAATTATTTAAGACACGGCACATTTTATCAATTAACAGAGCACCCGAGGCTTAACTTCTTGTCTATAAATAGCGCTGTGTTAAATGTCCCCGAGCTCGGCTAATGAACGTGTGTACTACCGACCATCTCTTAGCGACGACCTTATCTCAGCTAAATACGATGCATCAACTAACACAAAATAGAACAGTGTCGAAAAATAGGTGGCAATTTAGAAAACAAAATCAACACTTTTAGAATACTAGCAATAAATAGCCTCAACAGAATACAGGAATACAATTTATATCGTTCGAAAGAGCAATCAGTTGTCTCTAATATATGTAATTTTCATCTATGTGGTTTATCTACTTTTCTAATACGTACGCTTTGAAACAAACGCATAATGGTAACCCGGAGCAGTCCGATGACGTCATATTTATGTTACGGCGTGTATGGTACATAACATGGATATGTCAATTGTGTGGTTTCTTTGTGTAAAACACTGTCGGAAAACATTTGTATTTTAGTGGTTTTAGACTTAAAATGTACATGTAGTGGTCAAGTACCAAATAAGGATAGATACATGTACAAATGAATTGTCTGGTGCGGTTGATAACATATATCTTATTTTATTAAGGACAATGACGTCACATTGTCAACTGGCTTTATTTCCAGCCAAGCTTCAATTCAAGTGGCTGTTGTCCATATGCAAGTACTAAACATTTCAAAAATATAATATAAATCATAATACAGTTCACATAAATGACAGAAACTAAAAATCAACGTTTTTAGCCAGGTTTTATTTTTGGATTGGTGAAAGCCGGGCGGGCGGCGGGCGGCGGGCAGCGGGCGGGGGCGGCGGGCGGCGGTCGGCGGCGGGCGGGCGCACGGGCGGCGGGCGGCGGCGGCGGGGGGCGGGCGGCGTCCACAATCGATGTTAAGTTTTCGTGTTTTCGTCCATTTCTTTGTTACTGAACAACACACTTTCACAGCTTCATAACCAAGGGTGCCCACCACATATCACTATCCAACATGTTACCTTTTTATGAACTTAACCCATTTTTTCAGCGCAGTCGACTTAGCCATTTTCAATGTTAGCTTTTCGAGTTTACAATGTTACGTTTTCGTGTTTAAGTCCATTTCTTTGGTACTGTACCACCTAGGACCACCAAACTTTCACAACTTCATAACCAAGGGGTGCCCACCACATACAACAATCCAACATGTGACCATTTTATGAACTTAACCCATTGTTTAAGCGCAGTCGACTTAGCCATTTTCAATGTTAGCTTTTCGAGTTTACAACGTTACGTTTTCGTGCTTAAGTCCATTTCTTTGGTACTGTACCACCTAGGACCAACAAACTTTCACAACTTCATAACCAAGGGGTGCCCACCACATACAACAATCCAACATGTGACCATTTCTTTTACCTTGACCTATTATTTCTACGTAATTGACCTAGCCATTTTCAACGTTATTTTTTTAACGTACGTCTGGTTAAAGTTTGTTGGTTAAAGTTTTTCGTTATACTATATCTCTGCAACTGCTTCGCCCATTACCTTGAAATTTCACATGGGTGTTTATCATCATCCATATTTTCATTCTGCCCCCAACCGTGCGGCCCCTGCGCCCAATGTCAAGGTCAAATTACTTTGAATGTTTTTGTTAAAGTTGTTTCGTGTACTATATCTCTGCAACTGCTTCACCCATTACCTTGATACTTCACATGGGTGTTGATCATCACTTGCGGAAAGTGCGATATAGTCGGCATTTTGGCATAATACGTCCGTACGTCCGTACGTCCGTGTGTCCGGTTAAAGTGTTTTGGTTAAACTTTTTCATCTACTATATCTCTTTTGTTTGTGTCCATGCCTCGCCCCAAGGCGCGACATGCAGGCCACGGACATCTAGTCTACAAAAAGTGGGTATAATTATGTTATCCAAGTGTCTATTCTTGGAAAAAACCTGGCCTTCGTGGCTTTGCCTCATTTCTTGTTGTTTTTCGGATTTAAATAAGTATTTATAAAAATGAGCGACAGCATGCTTTCTTGCTGACGTCGCATAACATCATATTTTCTGTAATGGTTTACCGACGTCTGTAACAAAAGATGATGTGGTATGGATTATAAACAAAGGTATCAGCTTCAAAATCAGTGGACAAATGGATATGCTGTTACTTTAACACGATTTTAATTTTCATTGTTCTGGTTGTCCTAGTTTTAGAATGTAGTTCAAGAAAACTCTTTTCGAAAATAAATACAAACGTAAATTTGCTGGACTGCTCCGGGTCTGAGTTACTATGCAACTGTGAAGCTGTGTGTAGCTGGCATACGACAAGTGCAACAAAATATATTTCCAGCCACCATGTCTAGAAGGAGGAGGTTCAGGGACGATGAACTTGTCAGGGACAACAATGAGATTAAAGAAACAGAAAAGTGTCGCATATGATTTATTGACACATACATCATTACATAGGTGAACACTGTATGAACCCTTCAAATGACTTTTGGTCGCAAATTGTTTGTATCTTTGTTTGTTATGCCCCCTGACACAAAAACAGCATAGTTACCGCTGTGGTCTGTCATCTGACTTTTAGTTACAATTTTTAATAATGCTATATCTCTGTTTCCGCCTGGGATATCACTATCAGTATTGTTGTTGTGCCCCGCTTGCTGAAAGCGCGATGTGTTCGTCATTTCGACGTGCGACCAACCAAAACCTTAACGCTCAGGTGAATCCACTCTTAATTTATGTTTCCCATCACTTATTGCTTTAATATTTCATACATGCATGTGTAACACCGTCACACATCATTCTATGCTAAGCACATGGGCCCTGCTAAGCCCTAGGACAGGCCATGGTCAAGGTCACATACTTAGGAAATGCTCACTTTCGAAAACTTAATGCTCAGATTAATTAATTTCTGTTTCCTTTGACCGATTGTTTTAATATTTCATACATGCATTTGCAACATCATCCCGCATCATTCTGTGCTAAACCCGTGGGCCCTGCTAAGCCCAAGATCACTGTCACACAAACTTTACGCTTGTGTTAATTTATTGCACTTTAAGCACATGTGCCTTGCTAAGCCCAAGGACTTGTCAAGGTCACAGGCTTAGGAAGTGCTCACTTTCGGAAACGTAATGCTCATGTTAACAGGTATTTCTCAAAAAGCTAATAGAATAAAAAGATGGCCTATATACATCAGAAAAAGCCCTTTTATTCTATCAGCGCCTAGCCCCTTTTTCCTCCTGGGGGAAACACTAAAAAACATACGATCTACGGTTATTTTAGAAAAGAAATCACATATATTTTTGTCATTCCTTATAGATCAAACATGAAAGTCATTATAAAAGCCATTTCAATGTTTATTCAACAGGTTATGGCATGTTTGCCAATATAAAGTTGACAAAAGGCGAACTTCTTCTCGAATATAGAGGAAAGCTGCACTCTCCGATTCGATATACATCTACTATTTTCATCATGGAAACAATCGCTACAGGTACGAAGTTATTATGTTGTCCCAACAAACTAAATGTTGGCAAATCTAATTAGTTTTATCTGGACTTTGCGAAGTAAAGACAACTAGTATGTTTGAATTGGAAAACAAGTATGTCATGTGTTTCTGCTGAATATATTTAATACCAGTATTACCTGGGATGTCTGACATAGTCCAGTTAGTGCAGATGCACCATCCTATATATGACCTTGACCTTTTTGATCTTCAATACTGCTGAATAATATTGTGGTAGGGCATATAACAATACCTTTGTCAGTACTTCCGTCTGTATGTCCGTATGACTCGGTTAAGAAGTTTGTAAGAGTTTCTCCGACAGCCCTTGGGTGGGGCATCCCGTGTTCAAATGAACACAAATTATAGTGTGTGTATGCCCCACCACGATAGTCGAGGGGGCATACATGTATATTGTTACGCTTGTCCGTCCATCCCAATGTCCCGATTTTGGTTACAAACTTAAGCTTGGTTAATAAGTTTTTAAGAGTTTCTCTGAAGGCCTTAGGTGGGGCATCCTATGCTCAAATGAACACAAATTATAGTTAAATGCTTTTAAATCTTTATATTTTGCAGTATGGTTTCCATTTCTAGTTGTGGGAGGTTGGTTGGGAGCATGCGAAGGGTCAATTAACGATGGGGTTCACCATTGGAACCCTATATCTCACCTGGTTTGGCCCTGAAATATAAGTGTATCTGAGAGTTGGATTGAGTTATGCCCCTTAATAGGGGTGGGCTAAGTGGTGCTGGTGTGTTTTTAGGGCACCTCGCACCAGCTCAGGATTATTGCAATTTCAGCACTGAATATATTATTTGTTTTATTGTAAATACTCAGTCTTGATTGTGTGACCTTCTCCCACTTGAAGGCGAGGGGCTGGATTCGACCCCGTCAACCCGTCTGTATATGATATTTGCTGTCGAACGGACGTAAAACCACATGCAATCAATCAATCAAATCCATTTCTAGCTACATGTAGCTAGTATCTACATCTTTCTACGGTGGCAAAGAGATGACATGTGTGCGATTTTTATGCCCCACCACACCACGATAGTGGAGGGGGCATATAGTGTTAACCTTGTCCGTCCGTGTGACATCAAGATCAGTCTGATCAAGGGCTACACTGGTTGCAAACATTGCACGGTCCCTTTTGTCCGCCAGCGAACCAAATATTATTTATATGTCATAGACAGCACTTGACCACACAACAATGTATTACAAAATAAATCCTAGTTGAGTTGTTTTGATGGCCGTGTACAATAAAGTGTAATTCCAATTTGATGTTTTTACCATTGCATAATGTTCTCCTTCCTTTACGCTCCTATAATCAGACGTTGCGTGATAAAATGAGTCTTATTGGTTCCTTGTGTATTTTTTGCAAATTTGCCGATATATTATATTAAGGTACATGTCCACTCAGTAGGCACAAAATGTGCTTTATATCAGAGACATCATCTGAGACATTTTCTAGCAAAACAAACATTTGTTCACTATTACCCCATGTATTGATTGATTGGCATTAGTATACATTTTATATCGGACGTAAAATTCCACACCGATATCAGGGGCGATAACCGTGTTTCCTTAAAATGTTAACGGACATTACCATTTTTTCTCTGTAATTATATTTTGATGTGCAATGATCATACCTTATAATCTGTCGAAAATATTATTGTTTTCAGGTGACACATTTAATTAGTATAAATAATTAAAAAATAGCATGCCTCATTTGCATACGAAAATAACCTGATACCACTGCGAGTCACTATCAGTAAAATAAATATTACTAAATTAGTATATCTGTATAACGGCCACACATACTTTTTTGAACTGGTGGAATAGTGACACAATTATACGCTTATTTATTTCCTATAAAGAAAAGTTTGTGCCTACTGTGTGGGCATGTACCTTTAATGAAATAGATAATTGACATAAAGGACAAGGGACAATATGGCCAAAAATCGGCCCACACCAAAATTGGAAAATAACAATTTAATATTTGATGTACGAATTTGATCTGAATTTTTCACTAACTTTAATCATCATTTATAGGAAATTATGCTAATTTCTCACATGATTTTCAATCACAATCGTGATCATGATGATATGGTAAATTATAATAATACATGTTTTTGTTGATCCTTCAAAAATGGGTTTGATTGACTTATAATAAGTACTTGAGCTCCATAGGAGGACTACTGTTGTGCTGAATGTGTATTTCAAAATTTTAATTGGGCAAAATAAAATTATACTACTGTTTACACATCAACAGACAGCAATTGTTGAATAGTTTGCTTCGAAATGAAAACATGATTTGGCATTTGTCTTGGTGGTCTGCTTATTGTTTTCAGCACCATGATAAAGGTACCATAAATTTTGTATTGCTTTTTGATACTCGTTACCTCTGATTTCAATTGTTTTTTTTGTGCAATTTTAATTGTGTATTTGAGCAAATACTCAGCTTATCTGGAGCTCTGAAAATGTATTTGTCATCATCATAAGTCTTGTAGGGCCTGTAATGTATATGGTCTACACTGTGTCTGCAGCTGACTGGCTCGAACTGAGATGACTCTTAGGGAACAAATGTCATCACAATCACGATAACAATCATGAGAACACAACATTACCGGGCCTGCATTGACAAGAGTTTGACATACGAGATGACATTGATGCCCAATTTCCATGTGTTCCTCCCCTATGTGTGCCTGTGTATGGTTACATTATCTCATTCATGATTTTTCATCTTTCATGTAGGTTTCGCATAGCTGTACTAGTTTTTATCCCGTCAACACAGTGCATATGTGCCGTGAAACACGGTGACGTGAAACATTTTTGATATCATGTCAATACGACCTACTCACTGTGTATGAATATGTGCGGTGGCTGGGGTTATATTTTTGCATTTTATATCCATTTGTAGGTGTTGGCGGGATAAATAGAAAAAATATCTGGCGCGGCACGGAAACGGGATATGCTCGGCAGAGCCTCGCCCATCCCGTTTCCTGAGCCTTGCCAGATATTTGTTCCCATTCACGGCCCTAACCTACTATTCTCTATATCACAATATATTTGGATACCGTAATAACTGTTACTATTCTAACATATTTTTATCACAGAAACCTGTATAAATATGTGGTTTCCCAAAACATAATGTTTCCCCAATACAGAGCTCCAGATAAGGTGTGTATTGGTATATTTTACACACTTATTTTAGCAGAATATGCATTGATTATTAAAATTGGGAGTACAAAATACTCACAGCAATGTGAAAATATGCATTGATTTTCAAATTGAGTAGTGAAAATATTGTAATAAAATTTAAAATGTACATGTACTTAGTTGAGCTGCAAAAGCTTGCCTTTTGCAGCCCTAATAAGTGAATTTTTAAATTTGTAATATTTGTTATCATTTGTTCTCTATTTATTAAGGAAGAAAATCATAATACATTTGCAAAGGTAAAATATGCATTGAATTTGAAATATGGGGGCATAATACTCTTTGGATACAAAACTTATCTGGAGCTCTGCCGATATTCAGGGTTAGTGAATAATGATGTATTGGGATACAATTTGTTTTGGCCGGGAAACCCCTATTTTATAGGCGTTTCCCAAAATCAAGTGTGTCTCAGTATTTAGTGTGATTACAGTACTATTTGTTTTGGGAAACTGCTATTGTTTTTGGAGTTTCCCAAAACAAATGGTGTTATGTAGGGTTATTATGGTAACTACATATGCGTGTATATCTTTTCATGTACATGTACCCGTGTGACCAGTTATGGAAATTTGTTATTATTCCACAAGATTTACACAATGGCTTCAACAATACATACTTTTCGACAATTACGTAACCCATTCTATAACATTTTCATTTCATTAAACTTGATTACCGAAACAGTGAAATTTAATACCTATATATAATAAAACTCTTTTCAATTGTTCATTTAAAGGTAGATCCTTGTCGGACAAACGGGACTTAATAGTGTGAACTGCATTCCAAATAATCAATCAACCTGAACGTTGATAATCTTGTAAATGCCTACGATGTTTGCCATTCTCAAAAATTATGCACAGAAGTATATGTTGTTACTACTCATTTGAACCGTCTCGCCAAGACGTGCACATAAGTATATGTTGCTACCACTCATTTGAACGGTCTCGCCGAGACGTGCGCAGAAGTATGTGATGTGACCACTCATTTGAATCGTCTCGACGAGACGTGCAAAGAAGTATATGTTGTTACCACTCATTTGAACCGTCTCGCCGAGACGTGCACATACGTATATGTTGTTATCACTCATTTGAACCGTCTTGATGAGACGTGCACAGAAGTATATGTTGTTACCACTCACTTGAACCATCTCGCCGAGACGTGCACAAAAGCATATGTTGTTACCACTCATTTTAATCGTCTCGACGAGACGTGCACAGAAGTATGTGTTAGTACCACTCATTTGAACCGTCTCGCCGATTTCAGCACTGAATATATGTTTTTGTTTATTGTAAATACTCAGTCTTGATTTTGTGACCTTCTCCTACTTGAAGGTGAGAGGCGGGATTCGACCCCGTCAACCCGTCTGTATATGATATTTTCTGTCGAACGGACGTAAAACCACATTATATCAATCAATCAAATCCATTTCTAGCTACATGTAGCTAGTATCTACATCTTTCTACGGTGGCAAAGAGATGACATGTGTGCGATTGTTATGCCCCACTACGATAGTGGAGGGGGCATATATTGTTAACTTTGTCCGCCCGTGTGACCGTACGTCCGTCCGTATGTCCGTCCGTATGTCCCGGTTAAGAAGTTTGGTTAAGACGATTGTAATAGTTTCTCTGACAGTCTCTGATGGGGCATCCTGTGTTCCAATGAACACACATTATATTTGTGTATGTCGTGGCCACGACATAATTATCTCGTGGCCATGACTTACTAACTAGTGCCATGACTATTTGTCATGGCAATGACTTACTAACTCGAATGTCGTGGCCACGAGATAATTATGTCATGGCCACGAGTTACTTAGTCGTGGCCATGACATATAAGTAGTGGCCACGAGATAATAATGCCTTGACCACGAGTTTGTACCGGTAGGTAGTCGTAGCCACGACGTAAACAAAATCACATACATGTCATCTCTATACCACCATACCTTTCACATTGGACTAATCAATTTAATTTTCTGGTTTATTCCCTGCCACTGTTTGCCTCTGTGCTGTTGTGAAAATGCACATATTTACATTGTACTAATCTATTTGATTTCAGCATTGATGCTACACATTCAACATGCTTCGCTCGCATGGTTAATGACATCGACTATCATACAAAACCAAACTGTAAAGTGCGAAAAGTAATGGTCGATGGAACACCAAGACTGTGTATCTTCGCACTAACAGATATGGAAAAGGATACAGAGCTGAGATACGATTATGGATGTGCCCCATGGAGGAAACGGAAGGTACATGTACCCATTAATGTATTATTTCCTCTGATACCATACATGTCTACAGGCCAAAAGGGATGTTGCATTAGTCCATGTTCATATGT
Source organism: Conchocele bisecta (assembly GCA_029237695.1). Classification (NCBI taxonomy): domain Eukaryota; kingdom Metazoa; phylum Mollusca; class Bivalvia; order Lucinida; family Thyasiridae; genus Conchocele; species Conchocele bisecta. The sequence continues at coordinate 75,762,594 of CM055270.1, read as the reverse complement.
GCATCTGTCTATAACACCTGTTATTCTTTGTATGGGACGGGTGGGGGGCTTTTTTTTATGCCCCACCACAATAGTGGAGGGGGCATATTGTGTTACCCTTGTGAGTCCGTCCCGTCCGTCCGTCCCAATTTTTGTTTTTGGTTAACCAAATTGTAAGAGTTTCTCAAATCTAAGACAATGCCTCAGGGTGGGGCATCCGTGTTCTATGAACACATGTTCTAGTTTTTGTATTGAAAAATGATAAAAAAATATAGTAAAAAAACTATAATGAAATATTTTTTCTCAAAAACATAGAAATAAAAAATAATTTGCCAAAATATTTTAGGGGCGGGTGGGTATGAGAATCTATATATTTATTTGTTATTGCCTAAATAGAAGTAATTAATTTATATCAAAATTGTTCAGCTCATGTAATATTATACTGTATGATCTGTACCCATGACCATGTGTTAAGAGACACCCAATTTATGTTACTTACTTTACGCATACCCTAGGAAGGTTAGATATGTTTGTCTTGACTGTGTATTTGAGAAGCATTACTCGCTAATGGTCAATACATGTTTTCATTTTGCCTATGACTGTAATGAGCGTTCATTCTCCATTCTCAACGTACATCTTTTCATTATTTTGTTCCAAAAGAAGTCTGCCATACATTGACCCATATAATATATTGGCACCTACCTTCATCATTGTATAGCACAGGAACTAGGCTGAATGTAAATATTATCTTGATTGGTATAAAATCCTGTGTATCGAGCAGCAAATTAATAGTTTGGTGAATAGTGTCAATACAATTGTGACTGCTGAAGAGCTCAAGAAGCTACTCAATTGTCCTGATTATTTTGGATGTGTAGTCAGTCTATAGATTGTTGGCTGATAGTTATCGCAAGGTCCATATATTCACATGCTACATGTATGATTTTACTATGAACAGGTGAAGAAATGCCAAAAGCAATTAGGTTGGATTCTTGTTCAGATTTGGTTCTTGCGAGGCCTCGTTTTTGCGACATTCTCACGTTAACATCACAAATCTACTAAAGGTCGAAATAAATTGGGAACGAAAACCCGAATCCGCGCAAAGTGAGCCATCAGTATCATCGATGCTGATGTGGAGTCTGCTGTTGAGGAGGAGGGTGCTGTTGATGAGGAGGGCACAGTTGATGAGGAGGGCACAGTTGATGAGGAGGGCACAGTTGAAGAGAAGTCTGGCGTTGATGTCAGAAATACCTCTGCTCGTGGTTTCCACAAAAATATGAATGTTTCAGGTAATTAATAGTACAAAATACATACATCACTGACCATTTTGAGAAAACATTGTACATACACAATTACTTCTTATGCCGGATTTTCACTGAAATGTCACCAATACCAGTAGCAAACACCGACTGAAAATGGCTCTGTTCAAGTGTTGTCACTATGGCTGTCACCCAACTGTCAGCACCCTTGGTACTACAATGTTTCATTTTGTTTCCTAAACAATTGTCCTGTTGAAATAGAAGCTATGAATGCTCCTAGTAGGTGACTTAATACAATTGGTGTTTAATGTAGGTTCCACTGCATAAAGTTGAACCTGCAGTAAAGGAGAAATATTAAGCAGCCGCATGCTTGAGCAGCTGTAACTTATTGCACCATTTTTTGCCATTTTGCTATGTAAATTGTCTCCATTAGGCATCAGTCTTCTTTTATTTATACATGTCCACATTTGATCCACACATATTACCTCTGCCTGTTGTTATACTTACATGTCCACATTTGATTCACACATCTTACCTCTGCCTGTTGTTATACTTACATGTCCACATTTGATCCACACATCTTACATCTGCCTGTTGTTATACATGTACTTACATGTCCACATTTGATTCACACATTTTACCTCTGCCTGTTGTTATACTTACATGTCCACATTTGATCCACACATCTTACCTCTGCCTGTTGTTATACTTACATGTCCATATTTGATCCACACATCTTACCTCTGCCTGTTGTTATACTTACATGTCCACATTTGATCCACACATCTTACCTCTGCCTGTTGTTATACTTACATGTCAACATTTGATCCACACATCTTACCTCTGCCTGTTGTTATAATTACATGTCAACATTTTGATCCACACATCTTACCTCTGCCTGTTGTTATACTTACATGTCCACATTTGATTCACACATCTTACCTCTGCCTGTTGTTATACTTACATGTCCACATTTGATCCACACATCTTACCTCTGCCTGTTGTTATGCTTACATGTCAACATTTTGATCCACACATCTTACCTCTGCCTGTTGTTATACTTACATGTCAACATTTTGATCCACACATCTTACCTCTGCCTGTTGTTATACTTACATGCCCACATTTGATTCACACATCTTACCTCTGCCTGTTGTTATACTTACATGTCCACATTTGATCCACACATCTTACCTCTGCCTGTTGTTATACTTACATGTCAACATTTGATCCACACATCTTACCTCTGCCTGTTGTTATACTTACATGTCCACATTTGATCCACACATCTTACCTATGCCTGTTGTTATACTTACATGTCCACAAACGACTAAGACAAAGCCTCCTGGATTATGGTTAGGTTACCTAAACCCGAACCCTAACCCTAACCCTCTCCTTTGCTTTATTCCTGTGCTATCAAACAATGCAAATAACCCATGAATTCAAAAGTTTATATCCATCGAGAATGTCGCCACACTATGTCATACATGTTTTATCTCCTAATACACATGTATGGGCATTCAAATATTATGGTTACATTACTTGTTTGAACAACACAACTTGATGATCCAAAACAAAAAAGGATCTCTGTTGTTATATTCCAGGAAAAATTCAGCGGTTGACAGAGGAACAGAGTCAGACGCTGAGGAGACTATTCAGTGTCAACATAACTTTTTGGCGTGAGTTAGAAATGCTGGACTGTGTGAACCCGATCCAAAAAAACAAATGTTTAAATTCCCTTCATTGGAAGAAAATTAAAAACACCATTCACAACTGGATAGTAGGCGAGAAAAGAAAGCTTAAAAAGCTGAAGTAATATGTATGTTCTTTCATTTTTATCCGCACCAAGGTGACAACCCCATTTTTCCTTCTCTGTCATGGACAGAGGAGAAATATCATGGAGTATGTTATTGTGAGCGAGGATGAATTTCATGGTACTATAAATACATAATGAAGAATATCGTTTAATAACTCTAATAATACCGGAAGTAGACTGTTGACAATCCCATCTCACTACTGTCTACTTTGATAAAGCACTATATTTATAATATGGACACCACATGTTTTGTGAAACTGCTATAATATAAGGGTTTCACAAAATAAATTGTATCCAAAGATTTCGCCATTGTAATAAACCAATACCACCACACAAACCCTAAACATTGGGACACCTGTTTGTTGTGGCAAACAAGATAGTTATATGTGCTTCCTAGAATGAATTGTGTCCGAATATTTAGGGTTATTATGGTAAGTTGGCTAAGCACATCGCTGCATTTGTCCAACATATGTTAAGCATAACAAATTTCACATACAGAGTGTCTACCTTTCTCTTATTATCTTTACAAATAGCATCCCGTCGCAAGCCTAAAAATTCGTCCCAGCACGACTTAATACACCTCTGACTGATGGTATTTTATTGTTCTGTAATCATGAGGGATCGTAGCTAGTTATCTTCCATTGTTTTTATTTATAGTTATCCGGTCCAAAATGTGTAGGTTAGGGCCTTATTGCTTGTAAAAATAGACAATGTAGCATGATTTGTTGTGAAATTGAGCAGTTAATAGTTATTTCGACTAGTGTTGAAGCAAATGATAATATATATCTACGCAATCTGATCTGGGACTACATTATTTGTCAGATTCATATTTTTACACTAATTAATGTTATTGCAAGCAGTGTAGACACAGATCAGACTGCACATATGTGCAATCTGATCTGCGTCTACTCTGTTTGTAAAACTCAATGTTTGTGCTATTCAGTAAGAAATAAACGCTGATGAAATACAGCGTAAATAGATTAATAGATTTACATAAATAGATTTACAAAGCGACATAACTGCGATCCCTCATTATACTGATTATGTGAACTACAAATGAGCCAGCCACTGGAATTTCCTCCCTTGTCGCATCATTGTTTTTTTTCTGTATGATGTTGAAAGTTGGAATTTTATTCTTCATGAGCTCTGAAATGCATCTTTCGTTGAAAATATGGATGAAAATGTGAATGATTTTCGAAATCCATTTTGGTAAAGAACTGGAGCCAAGCTCAAATGTGATTGCATGGATGAAAATTACTTTATATCCCCTATATAATAGCGGGTACGTGTCATATTTCTTTGATCTTAAGGTTTCATATGTCTGTATGTCCGTGTGTCTGTATGTGGGGATGTCCACCTTGTGTATTTAATATACATTACAAGTATTTCCATCTTACTGACCGATTGGATGAGACTTGATGCCGAGGCCCCATCGCTACATGACTAGCTGTTGCTGGGCGTTACACCCATTCACTTTCACCTGTTTTGTATGTTTACCAAATTTGGACCCATTTGTCATGGCACGTTAAATGCCAGGGAATTATTAGCTTTACTGTTTACATTATGATTATGTTTCTGTTTTGTTGACTAACTGGGCCCGGTTGCTCAAAACTTCTGTTAGCTTAACAGTGTTAAGGATTTAACAGACTGTTAAACTAACAGAGGTTTTTCGCACCCACTTTCGTTTATTGGATGTTATGTTATGACTGTCTTTTGCAATAATAAAACTCTTTACTGCAAATGATCAGTGATAAAAAAAAACAAAAAACATTCGTTAGCAATACAAATGGTTAATGGTTGTGAAGTTGTGTTAGCTTTATTATAGCATTGGAAAGTTAAAATGCTTACAATGGCAACATTGCTTACGATAAATTCCGGTTTTTGATATGGAAAAACAATGTCGAGAAGGTGTATATGTATACTCACGTTTCCAGTTTGATTTATTTCCGTATGCATACATGTAATTATTGAAATGAAACAATATTTCTTCTAGAAGACTTAACTAACATCAATCACAGGTGGAAGACTCGGACAGGTGAGACACAAAAAAATGCCCATTTAACAAATCCTATTACCCCACCAACCTGGTCTAATACTGTATGTTTATTCATTACCCGACCCACCTGGTCTCATACTGTACGTTTACTAATTACCCCACCAACCTGGCCACATACTGTACGTTTACTCATTACCCCACCAATCTAAGGTTAGCGTGACATAGACAGCAAACACACAGGTGGCCGAGTACAGCCGACATGAAATATACCTAGTCGGCTGTATTCGGCCGACAAACCCAACACGTATTTTATTTTAATTTGAATAAGCGTGATGTCAGATCAACGGTTTTCCGGAGAAAAACAATATTTGCCGATTCGTCTTAGACAGATTACATTCAATTACATTCTCTGTACATTCTATGTGGAGGAATATAGTTTTATTTTGTCAGTCCGTCCGTTTCGTCCGTCCGTATGTGTATGCATTTTGTGTCTCACCCACTTTAAACAGTGAATTTCGATTTTTGATTCGACCTCCCGGTCATGGAGTATCTCACCATTTTCAACTTAGCATTCGGGAAAAATGTGTAAATTGCGATGGCGCGCCATCGACTGTGCACTAGTTTTAATGTAATTTAAAGGTACATGCCCACTCAGTACGCACAAACTATTCTTTATAGGAATTAAATAAGTGTATAATTGTGTCACCATTCCACCCTTCTAAAAATTTAGGAGTGCCCGCTATACAGATATAATCATATAGTACTATTTATTTTACTGATAGTGACTCGCGGTGGTATTAGGCTATTTTCATATGCAAATGAGGCATGATATTTGTTAATTATTTATACTAACTAAATGCGTCACTTGAACAAATAATATTTTGACAGATTATAAAGTATGATCAAAAGTTACACATTAACAAATAAATACAGAGAATAAATAGCAATTTCCGTTAACATAAAGGAAACACTATTATTGCCCCTGATATCAGTGTGGAAATTTACGTCTAATATGAATTCTATAGTAATGCTAACAAATAAATACAGAGAATAAATAGCAATGTCCGTTAACATTTTAAGGAAACATTATTATTGTCCCTGATATCAGTGTGGAATTTTACGTCTGATATGAATTGTATAGTAATGCCAATCAGTACGTGGGGTTTTATGGTCAATGAATGTTTATTTTGCCTGAAAATGTCATATCTACAGAATATACAAAACTATCTATAAAGAACAGTGTGTGCCTACTGAGTGGGCATGTACCTTTAATGTGGAACGTATTGTCCTCCCCATTTACAGGTGTATTCCCATCTGTATTTGCTGAACTGTCGTATAGCCCCAATGAACCAACCAGTTAATCAATACAAAAATGACATACCGGGACAGTAAATATTACTGTCTGTTTCATATACTTCTGTGGTTTTCTACAATTATAAATTATTAAAACGCTCAGTAAACAGGACATAACAAATAAGAAATCATCATATACCGAATCCGTCGTACCCGCGTACACGTTAATACCTGCTGGTACATGAACTTGCCGGTTTTTCTTTGTCGCTTTTCATTTTCATGTATTACTAAAGGACTCGAGCTCATCCGTCTATACATTCATTATTCAATGCCAAACATGCTTCTAGTTTGTCAACTTGCAAACTGATGTAAATGTTGGCGTATAATCTATGTGTACCGGTATATACGTAGATAATGTAACGTCGTTTTGACGTCGTTTGACGTCGCTTTTACGTGACGTTTGATTTGCTCAAACGACATGAATAGTGGAGTTGTATAACATATAATATCTTAATGAATATTGTAGATATCATGATCAAATAAAAATCATTCAATTCATAAGACAAATACCATTGTCATAGTAACAAAATATCAATTTGACCAATCATTTCCCGAAGACATGTTTTCTCACGACGCGGCTCATATAGTTGTGCGGGAAACCGGGCCCAGGCTACATCGGTCTACAAATATTCTGCAGACCATCGGTATGTAAATAAAAAATGTAGCTTACACAGAGTTTTCACCTGTAAATGGTGGTCGATAACAGTTAATGCCCGATTATAGATATACATGTATTTGGGAATGTATCTTACACAGAACTAAGGTTCAAATGCAATTTAAACGAATTTATAACGCTCACATTGGTAAAAATGCATTACAATAATAAAAACACCGAGGTGCGTTGTTGTTCTGTTCGTTAGACAACTTTAACATCACGGAACAAATCTAACATGGCGGTCTGACAAACGTCGATAATTGGAAATCTCGGCTGAAATTACTAAGTTCACGACGTCATATCTTGTGACGTCGTCAGACTCCCGAAGACAGGGTTTCTCGCGACGCGGCTCATTATCATGTATGATCGATTTATAATTCACTAACAATCGGTAACCCACTCAGTCATTAAATAAAATCAAAGTACTAAATATAGGGTACTACAAAAAATCCGTCACGGAAGCGATGTCGCGCCTGAAAATGCCTTGTCGGTACAAAATAATGTTGTAGCAGGATGTTTGTTAACGTTTCTGCATTACTTTGACATCGCCATGTTTACTTTTGTTTTGTGAAATAGTTGGCCCCGGATCGAGTATATTAAAACATACAAATGACGTCAGTGGGGAAACCGCTGACAAAATTTTCAAACTTGTTAGAATTTTGTTTTTGTCGTATTTTCAGTACTTGCATTACTATGGGTATTAATCTACGCTGGATGTGTTATACTGTCATTAATTTGTTCCCTGACTGTAATTTATCACTTACTGACTTATTGACCCACTTCCCTGAACGTAGAATTGACACTCATGTTGGCGTGTATTGGGCACCATAGACAAATGTCAATTAAAGCCGAATTCGGGAATGTCACTAAAATCCACTGTAAATCCATCGATAGAATGAGGATTAACATTCGTTAGACCCACACGTGCGAATTTTGTTGCGACACAATCGCGATCATTAAACAAATCTGGGTCAACATGTAGCTGTAACCTCTCAACGGAGGTCGCTTCCGGTGGAGAGTATTCGGAGGGGAGTTATCTCTGCCGAAAACTATAGCTTGTTACTAAATTTAGCGATGACCGCACGATTTGTGACGCAAATGGGGGCATCACAACTTGAACGCGCAACAAAATAATCCGATGTATTTTTGTACGTAGAACATCCGTTGTTGATATTGTTCAGTGCAAGTGGCTTTTCATACTATTATTTTCGATTAGTGGTTTCGTATGACAGCTAAACGTTGAGTAACACAATGCATTTTGTTGTTATGGTTATTCAAGATATCACTACGGACTAGCCCATCGAGGGGGGTCTAAGGCGTGGCTAACTGATTCCAATACATAGGTTACCCTATATGATAATATGATCGCACCATTGGCCCGGTAACAATATAAATCTGCCACTGAAACATTTACTGACGAATTCGCGTGGCAAATAATTTCCACATGACCTGTCAAAATTTGTCTGAAGCAAGGTTATACATTTGTTTAACAAAATATGGTTACCTGAACACATTCTATACTAACTATAAGGATACTAGTACATGATGCAACAGGTTAGCATGTTCCATCTTCTCGTGTATTATCTTATATTGTGTTATCTTGATGCATTCCCTCTGACTACTAACATAACACAATTGACCGAAATATTAGCCTCGATTACTTAACTTGCAAGTAGACTAAATACATGGAAACGTTAAAACTTCAAGACGAACCGCATTGTATCAACATATTTGTTATATAAATGACAATGTCACACATAAACATACTATTGATTTTCAATTACGGCAGCAGTACTCGCGTGTGATTCTAAAAACAAAAACGCTGGCGGTAATGTAGCTGTCTGATTTAAACGTGTCGAAATAAATAGATAGCAAAGAGGTAATAAGTTGATTAAACTGGTGAAAATTAGGCAAGTATTATGGATAAATATGTCCGCTAAATGGCTGAGAAATGTATGTACACATATCGTTATTTCACTATCATAATGTAAAATACATGTATTGCAATTTGCAACGAGTAGTGGACATTTCGTTTTCAGTGAGTAAATAACGGGTGGAAATATGACTTAGCGAAGTAAAGTCGTAGGTAGGTAGGAATCGCATTTATTTGACTACACCCCATCCTGCTGTAAATGGTACAATATCGGATAATAACCGGGAAACTCGATTTATTAATTGTATATATGAATAAAATATGATGCTGTATATAAATCCCGAAAGGGCCATTGCAGTGTACGAAGGAAGAACAAATTGTTGCGGCAGCATGTTAAGGACTGTCATCATGATTGAACACTTGACCTTGTTTTATAATTATAATGCGAGAACACGAGCAACTGACGGTCAATGGTGTAATCAACGCCGCAACATATGTCAACTGCCTCTGAAGAGAAATGTGCGACACGCTGTATCTATTTTGTCGTACCTGTACAAACCGTAACGTGTTTTCGCGCAACACCGTATCGGTTCATGGCCCCATAAATCTGTGTCACCGCGACTTCCATTTGTTGCAGCATTCGCGGGGTTTGTCCGAAACCAAGAACCATCCTGTAGACAGACATTGTGGCCTACGATTAAAATCGATGAAGGCACTCATAGGTTATTAAGACATAATAGGAGTCACTACCGTATGTACCATATATATGCCTGTACGTACTGCATGCATGGACTATCGCTATATCCACTTCTGCCTATCGGAGAGGAGATAATATACATGTCCTGTTGCCGACGGTGATACATTGTTTGACCTTGTTTTATAATTATAATACGAGAAAACGAGCAACTGACGGTCAATGATGCTGTAATCAACGCTCCTTATGCCAGGTGGCTCTGAAAAGCAATGTGCGACACACCGTATCTATTTTGTCTCACCGGTACAAACCGTTGCTTGTTTTCGCGCAACACCGTATCCATTTACGTACAAAAAGGTGTCATCTTTGCAAGCTAATTATTCAGAAAATACGTTGTCATTAGTATTGTGAGCGTGATCGTTGGACATCATATTCATTTCTGAGACTGTACATACCAGATATGTTGCTGATAATGTCCTGTAAGCTGTAAACTATTTAATTAAACTGACATTCACCTGCTGTCATTCCGCTACGCCATATTGGTGACATGTATATACCCTGTCAGCACCGTATCACGGAAACTCTCCACCGTATTACAATACCGACAGTCGACCTTGGGAAACAGAAATATTTAATGTGGAATATCGATATGGCACCAACCTGATTACTTAATGTAATTGTAGACTATAATCAATGGGTTTGCAAACATTCGCTTTCCATACAGCCAATGGTTACTAATCCAATTTGAAGCAAACCAACATAACACACATCTAGATGCGAATTTATTTGCCAAGGCAGACTGTACCTCATTACAGTGCAATGCAATATAATTATTACATACAGAGACAACATCTTTAAATATACACCTTAATTTAAATTTCACGAACCGGGACAATACCCTTAAATACTTGTTCAGCTGTATATGATGACAACCCAACATACGCCTTTATTGAATATTAGCACAATTGGATTTTAAACAGAGAAAACAACAAAATAAAAGTTATAATATACATGTAATATCTATTACTGTATAGATCTATGCCTTTATCGATATTTATTACACCGAGAAAACACTTGTAGATACTTACATTGTATGAATATGTCAAATGTATGACTTACATTTAGTTCCTTGTAAAATTGATTACACTATGTGGCTTACGAACATGTTCAGTAGATTCTAGTATGTAACAGCAATGGGTGGGGTAATGACTGAATTCAATAAATTTGACAAATTTAACTCGTTTGAACATACCTGTTTTTATGCTTAGATAAAGTAATATTAATTACATAAATCTAATTAAACAACATTTGGTCTCGTAATGTAATAAATTGTTTATTTCAAGAAGTTTCTGGCAGCTTAGGCATCACGGGACGGTTTAAAATAGCCAAAATTTACTAATTTCCTGAGGGCGGCGGGTGACTTATACAAATTTCCGCCTCTCACAATCATTTAAGGAGGCTCTTGCGACAAGTATTGAAAAGTACTCGCAAATGAATTACAAATCGCGCGCCACAATAAAAATGAAGTAACCGAATCAGATGTGTTTAATTATTGTTTTAACAAAGTTACCCCACCCATCTATTTTTGGCCAGAAATTTCAACACGACTAAATTTGTTGGAATTTTTCTTATGAAAACATGAGGCACAGTGACTTTGCTATGTCTTGTTCTATCACTTGTAACATCACACCATTTCTTGAAAATGATTCCAAAGCGGGGTCATAACCACATCAAATTTTCGCTGCAAATGCCCGAAAAATACATGTACATTACATTCTGACGCGAAACCGTACCGGCGAGACAGCATGGCATGAGCCATTTTGCAAGATGTCAAAATCAACCAGAGCTAACATTCAGTTTCGTAGAATTATGTAATACTCTAAAAAAATACACCTAGTCAAGCCTCCCAAAGTTAAGAAATATTCATAAACCTATTTTTCTAGACACACTGTTGTAACTTGCAGGGTCGGTGGTGAAGTATATAGAAATCGTCCACCCCATTTTTAAAGCTAGCCGCCCACTGTCCCGTGAGACGTTAAGGAAAAACGTTTTCCCCGAAACTGCTCGTCTCGCTCTATATTGCTAATTTCATAAATGTTACGTAAAACGCAACCAAAGAAAACTGTACGAAATGAAAGCTGCTGTCGAAACGGGGCGCGGATTTTGCCCACCCCCAAAATGGCGAAACGCAAAGTTTCCTTTCGGTGTATCGACTGCAAAATACCATGCTTACCTCTAGCCCTACTGAACCCTGCATATTTGAGTGCAGTAAACTAAAACTGCCGAATGTTATCTTGGAGCATGGTCTTCTGTCAAACAATACTGGTTAGATGTGAAATATGACACCTTGAAAAATCAGACTTTTCCCTGAAGGAAAATCTCTTTTTTCCACGAAACTGCTCGTCTCGCTCTATATTGCTAATTTCATCAATTTTACGTAAAACGCAACCAAATAAAAATGTACGAAATGAAAGCTGCAATCGAAATGGGGCGCGGATATCGCCCACCCGAAAAATGGCGAAACGCGAAGTTTCCTTTCGGTGTATCGACTGCAAAATACCATGCTTACCTCAGAACCGTCGTCTGCATTGTTTTGTTGTTGTTGTTATGGCTGTTGTTCATCATAGTGGTAGGTTCCAGCCGCTGATTTGTTTACTAGTAGCAACTGTTTGGCGCCCTGCCAGAACGAATCATGCACAAAAAACGGAATATGCAAACAAGGGAGCAGATGCCTGGATAGTGTAGCTGTTTTCAATAATAACAATATACAACTATTTCAACTATTGCCCCTCGATGCTGTGGACGACCCGATGAACTATTGCCCGACGCCGCAGGAATGTTTAAAATAATCGCCAGAACGTCTCCGTTCGCTGGTTCGGAAGCAGGTCGGATCGGGTACTTATAGGATACGATCAGATCGTATGTCATGCGGACGAGGTTTGGAACAGTCGGAACACACACGTTTCATACAGTTTGGTCGGACTGCCGTTTGGTTTGGTTCGATCCCAGCCAGCATATCATCTTATCATTACAAAACGTATCGCCCTAGCATCCCATCCGCTGTAATCGTTCTCGGATGGCATTTGGTAAGCGTTCAATCCAAATCCTGCTAGTACTAAACGACACCTGTCCGCACTCTACCAGTATCCCACCCGGTCTATCCTCATCTACAGTGGGGTCAGCGTGTAAGTGCACACACGAACGAACACGACAGGTTGGTTCCAACCTGTCGTGTTCGTTCGTGTGTGCACTTACACGCTGACCCCACTGTATCCACACCCTGTACGATCAAAACTATAACTGGACGAAGCGCACGGAAGGGAACTAGGCGGATGCTGGGGGCATAATTTTTGGTCGGATGGGCAACGGATGGAACTTCAAATGTTGCTACATGTAGATACTTACCGTTTCGTCACATTTTGGTCGGATCGAGGTCGGATAGAGAAACGGAGAAGTGAGACTAGGCTATTATCAATACACTTGGCATAAATTCAACCAATATGCTCGAAAGAGCAGGCATACCTTTCTGTTTATCACATCTTTGATACATTTTCGAATTTTGTTTCTGCATTCACACAGCACATTGGGCAATGCACAGACATGAGGAAATGACAGCACAGTTAGATCACGTTATTCTTTCGGACTCCACGCACTTTAAACATATCAAATGTAATGTGCACCTAGTAAACGCAACAACCCATTGTTGTAGTATATCAGTTTAAATCATCACGAACGAGTATTTTAACAATGGCATGAATAAAGATAATACACGGGGACAATATACTAATACGTATGGGAGAACAGATTATTTGTAAGGAGACCTGCAGGGGACATGGAATTCTTTCTTGATAGGCAACGTATACAAATCAGCTAATCAGCTAATCAGTAAATATGGAAACATTGACAACATATCATATAGTTAGTATCATATCATACTTCTGTTCTAATCCAGCAAAATATACTACGTTCAGAATTCTACGGAGCCCTGCAGGGAACATGGATTTTTTTTATTAATTCGTTCCCACAAAATAACAATTCGTTCCCTCAATTTAACAATTCGTTCCCTCGAATTAACAATTCGTTCCCACGATATAACAATTCGTTCCCTCGAATTAACAATTCGTTCCCTCAATTTAGCAATTCGTTCCCTCGAATTAACGATTCGTTCCCACGATATAACAATTTGTTCCCACGAATTAACAATTTGTTCCCTCGAATTAACAATTCGTTCCCTCAATTTAACAATTCGTTCCCTCGAATTAACGAATTGTTATTTCGTGGGAACGAATTAATACAAATAAAGATTTCTACGTCCCCTGCGGGGCTCCGTAGAATTTAGAATTATTGTAAAAATATTCCTGAAATCGTGAAATTATTCACGCACTGTCGCACTCAGGCACGTGCATTTGATGTCATCACTTAGAGAAACACAATTTTACGGTCGGATGTTGTACAATTATAACCGATAGTGGCCGACGTTTACACTGTCCAGATTGTATTTGTTTACGACAAGCCAAACGAAATATACGACCCTACGGTCACTACTTATTGAATGACCCTCGTACTCGTAAGTATAATTTACTGTTCTGACACCTATTGGATTTTCAAAGAATTTTTAAGGAATTTTATGCGGCGAGGAATCGTTAGCGACCGCTTATATATCCAATATGTGAAAGTAACATACTTATAATTGGCCAGTTTTATAATTCAGTCTTACAGTATTGATTTTTCATTTCCTGTCGAACAGGTAGTCATTAAATGTGGTAAATGTATCGTATTAAGATTAAATCTTACACTATATATATGTATTGTTTGCCCCAGTTTCTCGACCAATGAAAATATAGCATTCGTCTCAAGTAATCACATATTGCGACTATTTCTCTATTAAATCTACTAAATGTATACATTACTTGTTCCAATACAAATACCGTTATTTTTTTTATTAATTCGTTCGCACGAAATAACAATTAGTTCCCTCAATTTAATAATATATTCGTTCCTACGAATTAACAATTCTTTCCCACGAATTAACAATTCGTTCTCTCAATTTAACAATTTGTTCCCAAGAAATAACAATTCGTTCCCATGGGAACGAATTGTTATATTGTGGGAACTAATTGCTATATCGTGTGAACGAATTGTTAATTCGAGGGAACGAATTGTTACATTGAGGGAACGAATAGTCATTTCGTGGGAACGAATTGTTATATCGTTCGGCCGCATTGGCCTGCCAATTTTGGACTCAAATACCCGGGTTTGGAAGGTCCTCTAGCCGATTCCTACCCTTAAATATAAGATAAAAGAAAAATATATATATATTGATATTTCAATAAAGTAATTTCAAAACAGTGGCAACCATTGTATATCCTGATTAAGTTAAAACAGTATTGATTGTCAACCAAGTGGTCCAAGTCTCGTAAGGTCCATTTCCACAGCCCGCTGCCCAGTTATGTCCCACAACTATCCAAAAGTATAATACCCACTGATGACAAGTGTTAAGCGTTCACCTGGACAGCCAAGACCTTCTTACGTATCCGGTAAAAACAAACAAGGCTTTGAAAAAACAATAATGTAAATTTATGTTAAAAACTTCCTCAAACCTTTGCAGTGAAGTTTTTAGCATACATTTAAATTGCCGCTAAATAATATTAAGAAATAACTTGCTATGGCCTTATGGGAACAGTGACTCATATGTCATCGTGACCAAAAATACATACCCGTTCACCCCTAAACATATGCAATGGTATGTCTATTGTTAATTGTAATTTACTCCGTTAAACGTATAATACACGGAATGATGCCGCACCCAATTGGGAATAAACCTATTGGAGGGAAGCGCACATTATAACACCGGTAGTGGCAAAAAAAAAAAACTATTTCGAAAATATGTTGAGTTATATGTAGTTAATCACACGTTGAAATTAACATATGCTACTAGTGTTAATAAGTGGAAAGCACAAAATAGTGCGTGTTGGTGACTTACATGTTTTAAAATGTTAAGGATTATAGTGTGACGTGTATTAATCCAGTGTAAGAATCAAAGAAATGTAATACTGAAGATGTGATCTTTAATTGGAATAATTGGAGGAAGCGACGACACCAGTTAGCAATCGAGGTAAGGAACAATTTGATGAAATGGACCTTATCGCATGTGTGACCAGTGTAGATTCTGATCAGCATGTGTAATGACATATGGTTGTGACTGTAAAAATAGGTTTGTGGAATTTCTGACCAGTATTGCTCCTGATCAAGTTTCGCATTTTTGTAGCCTGATAACGATCTCTTTTTTTCCGGTCACATTGAGATATAATCAATAGAATAATCGAGAATTGTTATTCTGTGAGAGAAAGAAAACGTCGCTTGATTGATGGAATGGCGACCCGTGTAGGCCCCGATCAGGTCATAGGCTGGTCGTATAAAATAGACATATATCTATCTATCTATCTATTTATTTCTGCCACACGCCCTCGCGGGCATCATCGGGCAACTGCGCGTCGGTGTCAAATTAGTAAAAGTATAGCAAATAGTAGAATAGCATGGAAAATAAAGTAAAAGTAATGTTAAAAGTGTGAAGGAGGATAAAAAGTGGTTAAAAACAGCCATATGCACTTACGGTGTTTGGTGCGTGATGCGGCTGACAGTAAGCTTGAACGAATCAAGATCTTTCTGCAGTGCGACATCCGCTGGTAGAGAATTCCATTGCACTATAGTCAGAGGAAAAAATGAATATTTGTAGCAATCTACACGAGTATGGGCCTGTTTAAATGTCATAGAGTGACAGAAGCGGGAAACTCTGTGGTTCGGTTCGAAATAGTCAGGGACGGGAATAGCCACTAAGCCATGAACTATTTTGTAGAATAGGGTAAGACGCGCATCTGCCCGACGCTGCTCGAGCTGCCTCCATCCCAGCTTTTCCAACATACTTGTGACACTCGAGTAGGTTGAGCGTCATGGTCCAACGAGCGGCACGTCGCTGGACTTTTTCCAGTTGTCAGTATTTGAAATTGTGTGGGGGTCCCAGACACAGCCAGCATATTCAAGTTGGGGGCGGACAAGTGTTTTGTAGGCGCACTCTCTTAATTTGGGCGATTTCGTCTTAATATTACGCTTGATGAAGCCGAGTGTACGATTAGCTTTACCTGCAACAGTATGTATATGTTTATTCCAGGATAGGTTATTGGATATGTCGACGCCGAGGTAGCGGGCACTGTCAGCAATCTCAAACGTCTGGCCATGTAACTGGTAGCTTGTGGGTTTTGGCTTTTTAGACCGGGAAATCTGAATAACCTGACATTTAGAGGGATTAAAT
The DNA here is from genome assembly GCA_029237695.1 of Conchocele bisecta. Lineage (NCBI taxonomy): Eukaryota > Metazoa > Mollusca > Bivalvia > Lucinida > Thyasiridae > Conchocele > Conchocele bisecta. The sequence goes on along the minus strand of CM055270.1, from coordinate 75,745,663 downwards.
TCCATGTCCCACGCAGCTTCCCAGTCTTGTAGAATGTTGAGATCAGTCTTCAAGGTGTTTTGGTCAGTCTGCTGGTCATCAATTGCGAGATAAATTGCTGTGTCATCAGCAAACAGCCTTACCTGGGAGGTGATACTTTCCGGTAAGTCGTTTATATATAAGGTCCTTTTGGACAGCGGTTCGGATGGAGTCAACATATTCATATCATAATGTCCGATAATCGTCAAGTCTGTCCAAAAATCATCCAAATATTTGAATTCTAAAGAAATTGTCCGAAATAAATACATGTATTTCTAAATGTTTTCTAAACATGTCCAAAATCTTACAAACATGTCAGAAATCTTACAAATGTGTTGAAAATCATCCAAATATGTCCGAATATCGTCCAAATATGTCCAAACATTATTTTAATACGGGAATTATCAAACAATGTCCAAAATCAACATTTCTAAAAAAGTCTTCGAAACATGTCCGAAATTTTCCAAATATGCCTGAACATCGGATTACTTTCCTGGAAATTACAAATCCAAATGAAAATCGTTTTTGGCAATTTGATTCAATCAGCGCAGAATATAAATAAAAATAGTGAAAAGTGTCACGGCCGGAAATGTGAGTGTTTTGTTATATAAGTGTTTGCTATGATGAGTCTCAAGAAACTCCGACTTTGGGGTTCACCAACATGGCAAAGTATACGTACATGTAGTATTTCACCATGCCCAGTACGTATATCACTTGATTAGTTGGCCATCTCACCATACCCAGTATAGCACGTGATCAGTCGGCCATGCCGAGTATAGCACTTGATCAGTCGGCCATCGCACCAGGACTAGCAGAGCACTTGATCAGTCTGCCATCGCACCATAACTAGTATAGCGCTTGATCAGTCGCCCATTGCACCATGCCCAGTATAGCACTTGATCAGTTGGCCATCTCACCATGCCCAGTATAGCACGTGATCAGTCGGCCATGCCGAGTATAGCACTAGATCATTCGGCCATCACATCAGGACTACTTTAGCACTTGATCAGTCGGCCATCGCACCATGACTAGTATAGCACTCAATCAGTCGGCCATCACACCAGGACTAGTTTAGAACTTGATCAGTCTGCCATCACACCAGTACTACTTTAGCACTTGATCAGTCAGCCATCGCACCAGGACTAGTATAGCACTCGATCAATCGGCCAGAGTAAAAGAGGGTGAATATCTGTAATTGTATATTTTGTAGTTGTACCTGATTATTGTATGTATATTATGTACGGTTTGTGGGGGATGGCCCCGACCCACCACAAACCTATTACGGGAAAAAAAAAAAAAAAAAAAAAAAAAAAAAAAAATAGTTAGCCCTTGATCAGTCGGCCATCGCACTGCGACTAGTTTAGCCCTTGATTAGTCGACCATCGCACCAGGACTAGTATAGCACTCGATCGGTCGGACATCGCACCAGGACTAGTTTAGAACTTGATCAGTCGGCCACCGCACCATGACTAGTTTTGCCCTTGCTCAGTCGGCCATCGCACCAGGACTAGTTTAGAACTTGATCAGTCGGCCATCGCACCAGGACTAGTTTAGAACTTGATCAGTCGGCCACCGCACCAAGACTAGTTTTGACCTTGCTCAATCGGCCATCGCACCAGGACTAGTTTTAGAACTGATCATAGTAGAACTTGATCATCGGCCAATCGCAACCATGGACTAGTTTAATAACACTTGGATCAAGTCTGCCATCGCACCAAAGATTTAGTATAGCAAACTTGATCAGTCGTCATCGCACCAGGACTAGTTTTAGCACTTGATCATCGGCCACGTCATCCTGTTACAGACAGAAGTGGTGGTCGAGGGCGGTGGGGGGGGGGGTGTAGTGTAGTCATAGACGAAAACTGGTGGTGGTGGTGATACACATTGTTCCCACTGTGGGATATAGACGGGAACTTTTAGGACGCCAAATGTAGATGGCTGGTGTGCGTGGGGGATCAGTTTTTTGTGTCCCCGGCGGTGGTGCGGAGTACAGTGATGAATTACTGTATATTGAACACACTGTATATGTACAGTGATACCGTACTTCACAATCCTCAGTTTTAAATATTGTTTCTGTATCGTAAAACTGAACATTTATTCATTTTGAAAAACTTCAAATTATGGCAGATGATCGAAATGAAAACCGGATGTTTACATTCGAAATGAACCGGTGCATCGGTATATTTTAACCACAGGATGACCCACTTTATATTCATACCATATCCGTACGGATATATCGTATACACGAACGGATATCGTATGTTTGTATAATATTCGTATAGTACGTTTGTATAATCACTGATAATGTAAACAAACTGTACTATACGATGATACGGTAAGTTTTTACCGGAAATAGCGAAAGAATGACCGCACAAACGGTATCGCGAAAGAATGACCGCACAAACTGGACCGCGAAAGAATGACCGCACAAACGGTATCGCGAAAGAATGACCGCAAAAACGGGACCGCGTTTGGACCGCAATTAGACTGCAATTAGACTGCAATTCCAGAGGGGAAGAATTGCAATTCAAGGACCGCTGGATTGGAATTCTTGGTAAGCGAATCGCAGGCGGGAGTGTATCTAGCAAAGTATACTTTGAGGGAGTAACTTTCACTTTAATGATAAATTTACTAATTTTTATTATACTAAATTTATTACATTATCACAGCCATTTTGGCTGTGATAATGTAATACATTCAGTATAATAATTGCTACACAGTGAACTCGTACATTTTATTTGCTCTTAACTTGAATTTAAAACTTCTGAGCTCGCGTAAATAGAATAAAGGGTTTTGAAGAGCAAACCTCGTAAATAAAAAATGACATAAAAATGAAAAATTTAATCAACGGTTAACAAAACTGACTGTAAAGGGGCAATGGTGAATACATGTTTATTTTGCCAGAAAATGCCATATCTACAGAATATATTATAACCTACTGAGTGGGCACGTACTTTTAACCCGTTCATCCCTACATACAATACAACCACAATGTGCAAACACTGTAGATCCAGATGACCCGACTCGTTCAAATCTGCAATTAAATATAGGGTTAGCTGTATTGTAATTTTTAAATTTGCGGCGTATATCAGAAAATGATAGGTCGGAAAATCTATATAATGGCGACGCGTTAGCGGAGCCATTAAACATGTTTTCCGACCTATCGTTTTCTGATATACGCCGCAAATTTCAAAATTACAATGCGGTTAATCTATTTATAATGCACTGCTTTACTACTGGCGTAGGAATAAATGTACATATTGAAATAATTTGCGACCGTTCATAAACAATGATATACCTGCAATGTATGACCATCAGCCAACAAGATTGCGTGATATTTATATAATGTATGACCATCAGCCAACAAGATTGCGTGATATTTATATAATGTATGACCATCAGCCAACAAGATTGCGTGATATTTATATAATGCATGACCATCAGCCAACAAGATTGCGTGATATTTATATAATGTATGACCATCAGCCAACAAGATTGCGTGATATTTATAGAATGCATTATAATTATGTTTCATTATTTGCTTCCTCACGTTTGGGAAATATCCAAGAATTGAAAATGAAAGCGTTCATTCCTAAGAAATAGCATGTGGTGACGACTTGGAAATCGATACATATCATATAAATGAATATGATCTAACCCTTTCAACCCTAAGTAACTGTAATTGAGCGGGATATGTCAATTTTGCAACCAATCCAATTGTCACGAAATGATTTTCAGACTAGTCCATTTATGAAAAGGGGGTGTTTTTATTCTAAAAAAATAAAGAAAATTACTTGCAACAAGTGCAGCTCCTGATGTAACGGCTCGTCACGAGCCGGCTCATCTGGATCTACACGTTTTGCCAATACCATTATACAGGCCTGTGGTGTTGAAAGGGTTAAAGTAGATAAGGGTAGATTCATCCCGGGTAAAATGTATCACGTGTGACAACACGCTCTTGTACAATCATCAGGGTACATGTAATACATTGTATACTCAACAAAACTAGAAACGTCCATATTGTTGAACAGATATACTTCCGTCCTATGTTTATGTCACGGTACGTAACTCACCCTGTGACATTTGGCGCCCAACGAGGGACCGTGACTGATATATATACTACCCAAAATGTACCAAATATATGGAATTCAGAGAAGAATTAAATATAGAATTCTGGGACGAATTCCAATTTGGCGGGGAAGTATGTCACGGTACGTAACTCACTGTGGGGAGGAAATGTGTATTCGTGCCCGGCTAGCTCAGTCGGTTAGAGCGATGGTACGGTTAACCAGAGGTCCCGGGTTCGAGCCCCGGGCCGGAGCACATTTTTCTCACCCTGTGACATTTGGCGCCCAACGAGGGACCGTGACTGATATATATACTACCCAAAATGTACCAAATATATGGAATTCAGAGACGAATTAAATATAGAATTCGGGGACGAATTCCAATTTGGTGGGGAAGTATGTCACGGTACGTAACTCACTGTGGGGAGGAAGTGTGTATTCGTGCCCGCCTAGCTCAGTCGGTTAGAGCGATGGTACGGTAATCCAGAGGTCCCGGGTTCGAGCCCCGGGCCGGAGCACATTTTTCTCACCCTGTGACATTTGGCGCCCAACGTGGGGCGTAAAATGTAACAGGGTTGCCTGCTAGGCAAGGCGTGTAGGGTTGACAACGTATACCCCACTATACCCTATTGTTTATCACGGGTTCTAATGGACCACAACACAGGCGATGATGATGATTATGACTGTATTCTGTAATATATATATAAAATATATATCAAGACATGTACAATAGTGATGTGTCGACTCTACGAAGTAGAAACGGCGAGTGCAATCTTATGTAATCATGAATACACCTGTGTATATGCACAGGTGTAGCCATGCTTACACAAATGACATACACAACATAGAAGTCGGTTCACGGTAACGCGATATCAAATAAACAATACAATACTGAGTCGTCTTGCAGTTGCATAAACAATACCGTACATGTAGAATGTAAAGTAGATTTCATTACAATATGTTACACAATCAAACCCACCTGTAATATATATATATATATCAAGACATGTACAATAGTGATGTGTCGACTCTACGAAGTAGAAACGGCGAGTGCAATGAAGCGCGGGGAAAGGCATGCATTGTGCAATTATCACCCCACGTGACCTGAAGGCAGCTCAACCTATTGACCACATATCTAGGCAACTACACGACCACATATTACCAACCTACGATACAATACAATACAATATAATAGACTACTGAATAATACAGTACAATACAATGTAATACAATCTGATACAATACAACAGGAATTGCAACCTATGACATATTCCCCCCCTTTGAGAAAATGTCGTCCTCGACATCCGCAAAATAAAATGTATATATCCAGAGCACAATCAAAAGACAAAAGGAATACAAAAATACATAAGAAATAATACCAATCACTCACATCACACATACCACACAGAGATGAAAAAGATGATAATGATGACGTTAAAATGAGACTGCTAAAATATGAAAATGAAAGAGGAAATGAATATGGGTTTCCTATATAAGTCATGATACGTTAGTATCCTACATGAGGCCGAACTTAACCTGTCAACATATCACAGGTGTACGACTTCAGTCACCGGCACCGAGAAACAGTATGGTCCGGCCGTTGCTGCCTGTTGGTACCGTTGCGGCGGTCTCCGCTGTCTAGTGCCCCGTCTGGGCTTAACACGTTCATGAGACGGTGCGACACTCGACGCGGGTGATCCTCGTTCGTCTTCCGATTGCCGTCGCATCGGAAATGTGTATCTGGCGCTCTGAGGTTCGGGGTTATTGTTACCAAGGCCAGACTCATCGGATGAGTCACACGAACTTTCGGATCTCGGTAGAACGTCTACCTCTGCGAGTCTCTTAACGTGCTCATCTGGGCTACACAACGATGCCAATGGTAGTAGCATGTTTCTGTGAAGCATCCTGGTCTTACACTGCTTTCCAGCTTCAGGATGGACCTCGTACACTGGTATGTCAGCCATCGGTTGTTGCTTGTGATGTATGCGTCGGTCGGATCCCATATATCAGCCAGCTTAGTTTTCCCTTGATGACGACCTTACGCACCAGCACACGATCACCTGGCTCTAGAGCGACATGGCGTACACGCTTGTCATAGTACGTCTTGTGGCGTGCGGCGCTTTCCCTGGCCTCCTTTTTCGCAGTTTCGTATGCCGCACAGAGTCGCGACCTCAGCTTCGCTGCGTAGTCCGAGCGTGAACTCGTCGCGTTCCTTTCTGCTGAAGGGAGTCCCAGGAAAGCATCTACGGATAATCGTGGATGACGCCCAAACATTAAATAAAACGGCGAGTATCCGGTGCTGTCGTGTGCCGCCGCATTGTATGCATGCGTCAGGGTGGGCACGTGGGCTTTCCAGTTGGCTTTCTTGTCTTCACTGAGAGTCCCCAACATATTCCACAGAGTCCTGTTAAAACGCTCCACCATTCCGTTGCCCATGGGATGGTATGGTGTTGTTCTTGATTTCTTCATCCCTGTGATTTCACAAAAGTTCTTTATGATTTTAGATTCAAAGTTTGCACCTTTATCGCTGTGAAGAACCTTTGGGAAACCGTAGTGCACGAAGAAATTGTCGAACAACACCCGAGCTGTGGTCTTAGCTGTCTGATTGCGCGTGGGGATCGCCTGGGCGTATCGACTGAAGTGGTCTGTGATCACTAGAATGTTCTCAAACCCTCCTTTCGATACTTCCAGGGATAAGTAGTCGATGCAGACCAACTCCATGGGAACGGATGATGAAATGCTAACAAGCTCTGCTGCTTTTGTTGGGGCTCTTTTACGTCGTATGCATCGTCCACAGTACTGGACGTAGTCTTGAACGTCTTTGGCCATGTCTGGCCAATACACACAGTGCCTCATAACATATATAGTTCTGTCTCGGCCCTGGTGTCCTAAGTCATCATGGTAGGACTTGAACACTAACTCTCGGAGTGAGGGCGGAATCACCATCTGAAGGCACTCCTGTCCATCGACATAACTCTTTCGCAACAAGACACCCTCTTGCACCACTAGAGTTTCCCAGGATTTCAAGAATCGCGTATCAACACTATTGTCCACGACGTGCTGAGCACTAGGTCTGTGGCCCTGGTTGATGCAGTCGATCACATATGAGATATCCTGGTCCGCATTGTGTGCGTGTGCCCAGTCATGCATAGAAAGAGCTGTTCCTTGAAGTATGGCGTCGGGAATCACTTCCTCCGAAGCCGGGTCTGGAATACCGATGCTGTCCACAAGAGGCAGTTCATCGCAACGGGCTGTAGCTGTGCATGAAATGGCTTTCATGATGTTTGGAAACTGGACGGGGAATTTGGCGGGGAAGTATGTCACGGTACGTAACTCACCCTGTGACATTTGGCGCCCAACGAGGGACCGTGACTGATATATATAATACCCAAAATGTACCAAATATATGGAATTCAGAGACGAATTAAATATAGAATTCGGGGACGAATTCCAATTTGGCGGGGAAGTATGTCACGCCCAACGAGGGACCGTGACTGATATATATACTACCCAAAATGTACCAAATATATGGAATTCAGAGAAGAATTAAATATAGAATTCTGGGACGAATTCCAATTTGGCGGGGAAGTATGTCACGGTACGTAACTCACTGTGGGGAGGAAATGTGTATTCGTGCCCGGCTAGCTCAGTCGGTTAGAGCGATGGTTACGGTTAACCAGAGGTCCGGGTTCGAGCCCCGGCCGGAGCACATTTTTCTCACCCTGTGACATTTGGCGCCCAACGAGGGACCGTGACTGATATATATACTACCCAAAATGTACCAAATATATGGAATTCAGAGACGAATTAAATATAGAATTCGGGGACGAATTCCAATTTGGTGGGGAAGTATGTCACGGTACGTAACTCACTGTGGGGAGGAAGTGTGTATTCGTGCCCGACTAGCTCAGTCGGTTAGAGCGATGGTACGGTAAACCAGAGGTCCCGGGTTCGAGCCCCGGGCCGGAGCACAAATACACACTTCCTCCCCACAGTGAGTTACGTACCGTGACATACTTCCCCACCAAATTGGAATTCGTCCCCGAATTCTATATTTAATTCGTCTCTGAATTCCATATATTTGGTACATTTTGGGTAGTATATATATCAGTCACGGTCCCCCCACACTGGCCACCAAAATGTAACAGGGTTGCCTGCTAGGCAAGGCGTGTAGGATTGACAACGTATACCCCACTATACCCTATTGTTTATCACGGGTTCTAATGGACCACAACACAGGCGATGATGATGATTATGACTGTATTCTGTAATATATATATAAAATATATATCAAGACATGTACAATAGTGATGTGTCGACTCTACGAAGTAGAAACGGCGAGTGCAATCTTATGTAATCATGAATACACCTGTGTATATGCACAGGTGTAGCCATGCTTACACAAATGACATACACAACATAGAAGTCGGTTCACGGTAACGCGATATCAAATAAACAATACAATACTGAGTCGTCTTGCAGTTGCATAAACAATACCGTACATGTAGAATGTAAAGTAGATTTCATTACAATATGTTACACAATCAAACCCACCTGTAATATATATATAAAATATATATCAAGACATGTACAATAATGATGTGTCGACTCTACGAAGTAGAAACGGCGAGTACAATGAAGCGCGGGGAAAGGCATGCATTGTGCAATTATCACCCCACGTGACCTGAAGGCAGCTCAACCTATTGACCACATATCTAGGCAACTACACGACCACATATTACCAACCTACGATACAATACAATACAATATAATAGACTACTGAATAATACAGTACAATACAATGTAATACAATCCGATACAATACAACAGGAATTGCAACCTATGACATTTATGTTACACATTCCGTCATTATACATGCGAGACACCGGTAATTTTGTGAATATACTCGTATAAAGTTTACCCAAAATACACCAGGTGAAAAAAGGCCACAAACCGGAACGGTGATTTTCACTTAATGCACGTGCGCATGATGTGCTCGATAAATTTATTTAGTCAGCGTTGTACGATTCTTACGACACAGACAGGCAAATCCGATTTTTTTAAAAACGTTTTCACTGTTTTCATAATGCCACGCTTGTCTGAATTAAACGAAATCGGGCAATTGCAATGCTGGAGGCTGGAATGACGGCCAATGTCGTCGACCATACAGAGACTTTTGGCCCGGTATCAACCGACTGGGTCTTTTAGCGATCGTCCCGGTCCTTGTCACCCTCCGTATCACCACCACCAGAACTGATAGCTATGTCACGTTAACGCACTTGCGTCAGCGTCGGTTGGAATATACAGTGTGTCATGGCAGACCATCCGTAATCGTCAGCGTAGCAACGCTCAACCAATCAGAGCACGAAGTAATATACCGGTCAAGCAATGATGACTCGACGTCACCATGGTGGTAGGTTATTGTGGTCAATACGTCATTTGTACTAACGGCGGGCTGAGTGAAATCGAGTTCTCGTTACAAATGAATCTCGATTCACACTCAGCCATGTAGATTGCACGGTCTACGGACGTAAACAACGAGAGATTCACCGATTGTTGTGGAGTTGAAAGTGACATGTTCCGGAAAGGGAGTCTAATGGTGTGGGTGGGATAATGGGGAACCGTAAGACTGAGCTGGTGATCATACAGGGCAACCTCAATGCACAGCGTTGCATTGCTGAGGTGCTAACTTCTCATGCAATGCAATGTAACATTGCTGCAAGACAATGCCCGCCCGCACATAGCCACAATCACAACTCAATACCTGGCTCGAAACAACGCCGACATCCTTCCATGGCCTTCTGTTTCCCCTGTAGCCTATTTCACCAACAATGCAAAGTATACTGATCTAGCAAAGTATACTTTGAGGGGAAAATTTAAATCTAAGAATAAATTTATTAATTTTTATTATACTGAATGTATTACATTATCACAGCCATTTTGGCTGTGATAATGTAATACTGTCAGTATAATAATTCTGCATATATTTAGTCATCAAATATATGCAGTTGTTAGTTCTATATGAAATAATGCATTTCAGGAAAAGTAAATGATTGCTTCCTCAAAATATACTTTGCTAGAAAAGTCTACTTTGCAATGTTGGTGAAATAGGCTACTGTGAGGAGCTGAGTCGTAAGGCGAGGGCAACCACCAAATTGACAACATTCGAAATCTGACAAAGCAAGAATGGAGGAATCTGCCTGACGCATTAATGCTGCGTTGCGTCGCGTTCATGCGCCGTAGAATGATGGCGTTTATTCGTGCATGTTTTTAAAAAGTTCAACCCGCAAAAATATCCAAATGTTGTATTTCAGCTTTTATGCAAATGAGCATATGTCGGTCGCAGCACATATTTTGCGGGTCGAACTTTTTAAAAACATGGTTCTTACGCCATACAATAGTTCTAACAACTTAGCTTGATCGCCTTTTCAGTGTAATAAATTGTTTGTTTGCTTCTTTGTGCTAAATTTATGTTACCCCGGGCCGGTTCGCATTTTTCTCACCCTATGACATATTCAATATGCGGTTGTTCGCTTCCTGTACTGTTAATATCTCCTAATTAGGACGTACTATCTCCTAATTAGGAGTTAGTATATCCTAATTAGGAGATAAAACATGTTTAGCATTGCCACAAATAGTAAGTCATAATTAGGAGATAGTAAATCCTAATTATGAGTTCATAAGTCCTAATTAGGAGTTACTAAGTCCTAATTAGGAGTCACGAAGTCCTAATTAAGGGTTATTAAATCCTAATTAGGAGATATTATCAACTAAGTAGGAGTTACTGTCTCCTTATTAGGACTTATTATTAATTAGGAGTTAGTATCTCCTAATTAGGAGACAAATATATTTTTGCAATGGTACCAGGTTGTGCAACTTCTGGTAACGACATAATTATGCGCCAATGTGTATCGAACGTTGCCAACACAAGCATTATAGCTGCTTTACAGTATATGCCTTTATTCGCCCAGTAACGGCCACTTGTATGTGTTTAAATATCCGCTATACTTTGTAGACAAAGGTATGCAAATTGACAGTTATGAGTACGAGAATACCCGGACACGTTTGTAGATTATCTATACAATATTTGGTAACGATCATCGATTCGACATTGTGTGGATCTTAGGTGAATAATACGGAAGCCCATTAGGGCCACTAATGGGTTTCCGTAGAATACGCATCGGCAATTTGCGTGCAATTTACAAATACTGTAGATTATGCGATAAAATAAACAAAACATACTTTTCCCCATGTTAAATCCCCACAGACATCTTCACAGAGTGAAGATGTCTATGGGGATTTAACATGGAGCTTTCGTTCTCGTATATCGCCGCGTCTGTATATAGAGAATACCAAGCTAGTGTCTTTTGATATTAAGTTTATCAGACAAGGCTAGGAAACGCGTAGGAATTCCGAGGCCTGCCGAGGAATTCCTACCGTTTCCGAGCCGCGCCTGATAAACTTGATATCAAAATACACTAGTCTGATATTATATTTATCAGGTAACGTTTTCTGCTCGAAAATGACCACAGATGACGTCGTTATCTATTGACAGAACGAGGACTTGTTTACGTTGCGTCCTTACACTGACGTCATTCGGTAACGTCACGTGACGTCAACCGACCAATGGAACGTCAGTTTTCACTTTTTGGTAACCCGGATGTTGATATCAGGTCAATGCCTGATACAACAATATATTATCAGTCAGTACGTATTCGGTCAATACAGGGCAGGTTACCTGATAAAATCCCTGCGCGTCCAGCATTTTATCGTCATGAAGAAACAAAAGTGTACTAAACACTAACATGTAAACATACGATGTTAAGTCCAACCATGTCTGACGAAAATCGTGTGATTTTCACGTCTACAGGGACGTCTAAACTGGCAATCGTGATCCAAAATGGTAGGTTTCTTAAACCAAGGTTTGGGCAATTATTTTGCACTTGGCGGCAGAAACAATCGCTTAGGCACTCATACTATGGTTGATGATAGCCTCAATTTAACAATTCGTTCCCTCGTATTAAAAAATCGTTTTTGTTACCGAAAAAGTACTTACAATGTACTTTTAAATATTTTTAATATTTAATGTGTTTAAGGCCAAATGTTCGTCGGCTGCAAAACGTGGAACAGACAGTAGTTTGAGCAATTACATGCATTGTGCATTTGGCCAGAAACTGCCATTTGCGATCGTAATTAAATAAAAAACCTAAACCATAGATTAAGAAAAAAACTGCCAATCCTTTGTATTGTAGGCAGTGGCTGCATAAACACAAACCGTAAATACATAATTGTAGTATATGCATGCCCATAAAATACATACATGTAGCTATATGATGCAAAAGAGGACAGTGGATTTTAATTTCGAATTTCAGAAAATCGTCTTTCGTTTGTTCGTTGTTGGGGTTTAACGGCCTATCAACAGCTACGGTAATTTAAGGCTGTGTCAATGGGTTTATTACTCAATCCCAAATATTACAGGTACAAGTACATGTACATGTTCAAGTACATGAACAAATGGGAGGAAAGTTCCAAAATCAGAACTGGATATTTACAATAAAAAACTATATTCAGCCCTGAAATCAGAATAATCCTGATCTGATGCCAGGTTCTCGCCACACCAGAATCGCTTGGCCCCCTCTCAAAAGCAGTAGGATCAGTACTAATCTTACTACTTTTATAATGGGCAATAACCCAATTAAATTCCCAGGTAACAAAAGAGCCAAAGATAAAAACGTACCTGAGGGCCAAACCGGGCAAATCGTGATTCCTATAAGCAGGAACCCCTACCGTTAATGTACGCATTCACGTTCGCCCAACCACCCAAACAAATCGTCTTTACTTCGATTGAACAACAGGGTGCAGTTTCACTGAACTTCGTACGACTAAAATGTTCGTAATTTTAGTCGCACAAAGTTTAGCTAAACAGCCCCCATGTGATTACCCTACTTGTCCGTTTAGTAATATTGTAGTTTACAATGTCAATCCATCGTGACAAGAATAAATGTACGAGTATGCAAACCCATCCCAAGGTCGAACTGCCTTTAAGTGGAATGTTATCAGATACAGATTGGCTCAGAAATTTCGTTTGAGTGATTGTCACGTTTGAATATAACTGTGGTTGTGACTGGAGAAATGGGGCTGATGAGTTTTTCGACCAGTGTAGTTCATGATCGAATAGCACACGCATGTAGCATGATAACGATCGACATTGCATATTCGCCATGCATAAGATACTCTTACTGTATTATTATTGTATCCAACGTCGGTAGTAAGCCTTCGACTGCATAATTTTATTTAATTTTCTTCAACACTGGTAGGTATGCCTTCAACACTGGTAGGTATGCCTTCCTGCATACTGCATGCACACAGTTTCGTTTAGAAATTTGCGCCGGTTACGAGACGAAACATGCGTTTAGTCTACATAAAGCTGAATTGCATCTCGTCAGGAAACCGGTGTGTATTTCGATGTGACAGATGTTAGACGGGTGCGGAGTAAGTTCATCACCAGTGGTTACAATTGAATCCATTTCTAGAGTGTGACGAAGGCAGGCGTGTCCCCAATACAGAGCCCCGCAGGGATGTAAACATTTTATTTTTTATTAATTCGTTCCCATGAATTAATAATTCGTTCCCACGAACAAACAATTCGTTGCCTCAATTTAGCAATTCATTCCCACGAAATAACACGGGAAAGAATTGTTAATTAATGGGAACGAATTGTTATATCGTTTGAACGAAGTGTTTATTCGAGGGAACGAATTGTTATATGGAGGGAACGAATTGCTAATTCGAGGGAACGAATTGTTAAATTTATGGAACGAATTGTCATTTCGTTGGAACGAATTGTTAATTCGAGGGAACGAATTGTTATATCGTGGAACCGAATTGTTAATTCAAGGGAACGAATTGTTAAATTGAGGTAGTCTGGAGTAAGTTCGCTTGTCCCAAACTTAGCGTCCACACGATGTTTTGTTACAGTTTCCTAATGTTTAACATATTGTCATTCAGAATCCTAAGGGTGCCACCTTGTCACCCTTGAGGAAATTGAGAAATTCCAGATGGCCGCCATGAATGTTGCCGAAACATGTTTCGGTCATAATCGGGTGCAAGTGTGAGTTTTTCCAATGACAACAGTGTATGCATTTGTTTTAAATACACCACCACATTTATTACTACTTACAAAGTATTTTAATCACACATAATGACGGATTTGTTATTGTAATATACCCAATATAGATGTATAGTCCTGTGATTTTGGCCAAATTTAGAGAAAAAATGCCATAAAAATCAATAAAACTGGTAAAGAAGTATGCTTTGGAAAGAACGTGTCGTTATATAAATTAATCTAATTTACTTTTCAGTCATGCAAATTTGTCAATAGCATACTTACAATTACCTATCACTCCGAAACAACGCTGTGATTGTTTCGCTTCATTTTGGACTTTGCCCCCTATAATATATCCCCCTCAACACACTGCATCGGCCGTGGCTATTTGCTGTTTATAAAGCCTATACTAATTTGTACACACTGACACATTATTTAAGCAGTATAAGGTATGTGATTTATGAAACGTCAGCGGCTGAATGACGAACAACCTGGAACCTGATCATATTGCGGATAGGTAGGCAGATCTGGGGCTACGCTGGTTACCGATGTGATATCCTTTTCTTTCCCACCAGCGGCTCATATAAGCCAAGTACTACGATGTAGAAGGGGACTGGTCTCTCCATTTACTAGCTGTAAATGCAATGATGCCATACTTCTTTACGGCACGAGTAGTATATAGGGAGTTAAAATGATACCACCTTCATTTCCACCCCTATATACTACCCCCACCACCCCCGAAAAACACAAAAATTGGTTAACGATGAAATTGTCTCCCTACAGCAAATTTATGAATTTTTGGAGAAAATAATTTTGAAAAGAGTCAAAATGATACCACCTCAAACCAAAAGTTGGTGGTGGTATTGTAGTCCAATTATATTGGTGTCATAAATACATCATGTTTTTTTCACGTCCAATTGAACAGATAAATGTAATAGGTTATAATAAAATATTATAAGAAAATGGATACGCAACGAATTGGAATCTTGTAATGTCTTGGTTGAAGAATTTTACGATGTTTCTACTGCATTATAACACTGTAAAATGACAACACTATGCGATATCGAATACATGAAATATCAGCGTAATTTATTGCGCTCCGATACAAACGTTGCATTTACAATATTATACCGGCAATTATGTCGCTGGTACAAGGATCAAATTTGCGTAATGAAGCGACTAAATAGGATCGGAGAAACACTACCGAAACATTAACAAACTAATTTTATAAAACAATTTAAAATCAACGATTCGTTTACGGATATGCGTTTCTACGATATCACTTTTAACGAAGAAATTTGAAAATTATTATTAGAAATTGGAAATTGAACAGAAAAAAACACTACCAATATTATTAGAGAAAATGGATAATAAAATACAATGGGAATTGAAAGCTTATAATGGCTGTGTTGAAGAAGTTTACCAAGAATACGGGGGTTATAGTCCTATATATAAATTATATAAATTGAAAACACTAGGCGATATCGAATACATGAAATATCAGCGTAATTTATTACGCTCCGATAAAAACGTTGCATTTACAATATTATACCGGCAATTATGCGAACTATGTAAGAGGCAAATACAAACATTAAGACGGATAATACGTATCGGATATGAAACTAAGGTGTATTATATAAAATTGTTAAAACCCAACGATTCGTTTACGAATATACATTTCTACGATATCGCTTTTAAAGATATTGAACAATTATTATAGAACAGAAAAAACACTACTAATTAATTTATGTTGTAATCACAACACCAAGCAGACGACAATGTATTTATAGCCGACGTAAACACACGGTTATTTATAGCCGAGTGTATTTCTCCTTATCGATGGTATGTAAACGGGCTATCGATTTACACAGGTGGTGTGTACACAGTTTATAAACACTTAGTGAGGGTTATGTAGTTCACGAATTTCCGGGATGGTTCGTTATTTAATTAATTTTGTAAAAAATATTTATAATTTAATGCTGAAAACCCGCTATTATATAGAAAACAAATTAATTAATTAATATAATAATTTATTAATTAATAATAAATAACAAAAAAAAAAAGAATTATTTCCACCAACAAAGTTAGTTTTATATATGAGAAATAAACACATATATACATTGTTGGGACGCCAGCAGTAGTCTCAGCACTGAGACAGGTTTCGCCACATGTAATTCACTCTGGCTGCTCTACACATTATAGTCCATGGAGGTAACGCGGAAGAGGGGTCCGCGGTATCGGTCCAATGGAGCAGGAGATGTGAGTGTAACACACCTCGCTAAGCCTAACAAAAACGAAGAGACGAGATTAGTGGGGTGGGCCCAGAAGGGTTTTGCTGGCGCGGGTTCGAGCCTCGGTGGGACCTAAAACTTTTTTTTTTTTTTTTTTAATTGTTTATTATTATTAATATATTGTTTACTGCACCAATATAATTAATTTTATAATTTTAAGAACATTATACAAAATATTTAATGAAATATCACAATTTCGGGAATTGGTGCTGTAACATTACCTCTGACTTTATTTCCAAGTTTTACCCTAAATTTATCCCAATCAGTACTCTCAATCTTGGGCATGGTGGTGCGCGCTTTGATTATAATATCATTTTTTAATTCTTCATATCTTCCCCATTTCCTTCACCACGGATTCAATCTCTAAATTTGATATTTCATTATCGGTCAACGCTTTGGACACTATAACGTCGATGCTATTTTTCTTAGACCTAGCGAGAACGGATATTCTATCGTGTTTTCTACATTTTTCTCGAGTTTTCCACCCGCCGCCCTAATTACCATATAAATTATTCCAGATAAAACGGTAATTCTACTCAAAATCCCATGCAAGTGGAACCGTTACAATTGTAGATAGCGTTGCAGCAGTCCCCGCACCACTCATTACAGATAAACTTGCCAGAACCGTACTAGATGCTTCAGCTATATTCGCCGCGCGCTTATATTTGTTAGCGTTTCTTTTTCTATTTGTACATTCTCTAACTAAAACATCCTGCACAGCGACGATAATATCCAACATAAAATCTGAACTTCCTTCATGAATTGGATACCATGTTGGTGGATTGGTATTGACAATTGGAAGCGGTGATTCGTTCATGATTAAATTTTACAAATCAAGTTCAATTAACAATGTCACAACAGTGGAAGAACTTGCTGGGTCAGCCATTTTCGTAACAAAGTTAATAACACTACCTTCTGAAAGTCTAATTGGATCGTCACCGGCGAACAAAACCACCGATGAAATATCTCCAGCTAGTTTATTGACTCCAACTCCCGTTCTTCCCCATCCACTACACGATTTATCACGACCGCGCCCACAGATTTACCATTAGCATTAACTGAGCAGACAGCCATTCGGAGAAGTGTACCTGTAGCTGGCATGTCGTATCCCCCATATGTATTGCTCGCTTTGGCACCGAATGAATATTCATAGAGCCCCTCATTCAAGGGGCCCCGCTTCTCAGCCCAAACTGTGATGACATGTTTTTGCGTTTTCAATGTTTTCAACAATCCGGCAAGCCCCCCGATAGAGGTATTGGCCTCAGCACGAATCTTTTCAGATGTCTCCCCAAGTGCTTTGTTCGTGGCTCTACGAACACGTTTCAGTTATTTACTTCGGTTATTTTCCATCTAGTTCAGTAAGTGCTGCAGAGTCCTCTGAGCGCAACACCCCATATGCCTCCGTAAGGGCCGCCTGGTGGTCTTCTCGGGCTTTCTCAATACCCGTTCGGACTCCCTCAACCCCCAACCGGGCCTCTTCCCGAAATTCTGTTATTTTTCCGCCTAGTTCAGTAAGTGCTACTTCTCTATTGAGAGAGTCCTCTGAGCGCAACACCCTATAAGCCTCCGTAAGGGCCGCCTGGTGGTCTTCTCGGGCTTTCTCAATACCCGTTCGGACTCAATCCCCAACCGGGCCTCTTCCCGAAATTTGGTTATTTTTCCTCCTAGTTCAGTAAGTTATGCATGATCCTCTGAGCGCAACACCCTATAGGCCTCCGTAAGGATCGCCTGGTCTTTCTCAATACCCGTTCGGACTCCCTCAATTTTCGCCCGGGCCTCTTCCCCAACTTGTGCAGTCGCCGTCAGTACGTCTACTCTAAGATGTGCTATACTCCTGTGAATCCCGTTTGTGGCCTCCGATATAGTTTTATTGATCAGGGCCTTGGTTTTTCCGGTAGTTAAAAAGTCGCTCTCTGTCGGGACGAATCCCCCTTCTGCCGGTTCCAAATTCTTTGAATCTGTCACCCAATCCCGATTGGAATTGGAAGAACTACCTGGTCCGTATATACTCATAATTAATTTTATAACTTTCTTTAAATTAATAATATAATTTGGGCACATATACTAAATTTGAAATTTCGAGAACGACAGAAATCGGGTAATAGTTATTCAACTTTCTCGCTTGATCATCGATAATAGAGACCGTAAATTCGTGGATGTGTCCCGTTTCCAAAACTTTCATCTCAGGGTGTGGGAAGTCTAAGGTCACCGTCTCCCCAAAGAAACAGTCGCTGGCTTGCATGGTTTTCAGTAATGTGCGGGGATCCGTCTACCATGTTGTACGATGTGTTCACCCGATCCAAGTGCACCCTGAGAGTTTTCGTGATGGTGAAGTCCACCGGGTTATCACCGACGTACTCACCCGGGACAAACACTCCTTTATTTGCGGAGTATGTCTCTCTAAAACCGAGTCGAATACCCAACGCCGGGGAGACCACTACCTTACTATCAGGGCCGATGGTCATTGTTGCGAGCCCGGTAGCCTTCGATATTGTGAGGTTGATTATACCGTCAAGCTCTGAGGTGACAAAATCTTTGAGCTGTCTAAAACTCCACAGTCCGTGAGGCAGCTTTACAGCTACTTGTTGTTCATCCTTCACATAGTAAAACCCTTCGCTCTTCCCCACATTCTGCCATCCAACCGTGAAGGTGATTGACCTGAGGCCCACCCGGCGTTTTCCGCAGCAGTTGTCGATTGACTTTTGAAGTTCACAACTCTCTTTTTGAACATTAGTGATAGTAGCAAACATAATAATATTTTTCAATGGATACCAAAGCATTTAGCTTTAATTCTAATGCAAAGTACGCGGTCGGTGGTAAATACACGCAAAAAGACGTTGTTTACCGCCTTGTACACCCAACTGTAACAGTTAGACCGGACAGTGGCTTTACCACCAATTTCCCTAACATGTTCGAGAAATATGTAGTTCCAAAGACTACTAGTCAAGATGTAATACTAAGATGGGATTTTTCCCATATGAACTTCTGGCAGAACTAGCTAAATTTCCCTGTATGGTGTGCAACGGCCGGATGTGGAGTTTCGCATCAAGACCATCTGACATCCAAGAATGTTATGCTCCGAAATGTCTACAACTTGCATGTGTATTACACTATTAGGAGGATTCTCAAAGAACTAGGTATTCCACTAACGCAAGACGACGGCTGGGATCCCATTTCCAGCACATACGACCGTAAGGCGTTCGAAAGATTGTGTAACGAATGTGGGGTACCAAAAGACGTGGACTGGAGACAGAAAGCATACACCCCAACCAACAGTTTAGGGTTAGTTCACTTTAAAGGCTTAGTTAGTGGTGAGCATCTTAATAAAGTGCCGCATATTTCTCAGGGTTGTGGAGTGCTCGAGGAGCTACCCCACCACCAGTTAGAAAAATGGCAACATGGACTAAATATAATTATAAGTTGAATAATATGACGTTCGGTGATGAAGTGCTTGGTGGGCTTGCGTGTAAAGACGGTTATTGTCATTGGCTACCTACTAAAGTAGCCCACGTGGAATACCTAGACCTGGGTGATACTCCACAGATGCGAAATGCGTGGACCACGTTTATGTTAGATAAAAACACTGGATTTACGCAGGGCGGGGTTATTCGCCTCAACGACTCCATTCGCATATACGTATCCTCGCCTCACAGAAGCAATCTCGCAGTGCTATACTGGGCATGGGAACGGCGTTTGACGCGCAAAAACAGTTCTTGGCACTTGTGGAGGATGCCATCTCAGCTAAGGTGGACCTCCAGAAGGCGATCCAGAATTATCAAGACGTTTTGCAGACTGCCCGCACCCCGGTAGACTACGCATTTGGAATAAGTCTTTATATGGCGCCGAGCAATATGATACTACGAGACGACCCGGTTGACGGTTACAATAATGAGATCGTAGTCGCCACCGCCAATCAAAAAATCGGCCGCAACGGGAACGTGAACACGGGTATCATCAAATACGAGACGACCCGGTTGACGGTTACAATAATGAGATCGTAGTCGCCACCGCCAATCAAAAAATCGGCCGCAACGGGAACGTGAACACGGGTATCATCAAACTCCCCCCCCCAAGACGGTCGGGAGCGGAGGTGAAAATTCAAATCAATTTGAAAAAAACCCAATTCACGAATTAAATTCACCTCCGCCAATTCCGTTGAACCCAGTACCCCCAATCCACGAATTTGATGCACCATCAAGTTCCCTCAACTCCCAATCTCGATTGGACGAACGGGATCGAGTTGGAACAGGAGCGGGAACTAATGTCACAACCCACGAGGAGGAGAAATTAGGGCACGTCGTCGACCTCATGGCGATAGGACTACTCGCGCTTTGGTTTTAGGACCTCTCGGGCGAAGAATAGTAGGAGACCGGCGATCGCCACGATTAGAGCCCAAGCATTATCGGCGAGCCATCCGGCCGTTTTTGATAATATAGATACCAAGTAAGAAACGATACTTCCGATCAGTCCAGGTAGTGCCGCAGCCGCCTTTTCGGCTTATTTAGCCAGGAGACTGGCGAGGGCTTTTAGTTGTTTTCATACCCACTCCTTGGCTCCACCGGATGGCGCGGGTGCTGGCGCGGTTATTGGCGTCGCACCGCCAGTGAAAACTAGAACTATGGTTGATATAGTCATGCCGATAGCCGCGAGGATGCTTGCTATCGTGATGCCCTGCTCTCTGAACAGAGTGCGAAGACGCTCACCGAGTGTCGTCTCCTCGTGCAGAACCCTCGAGATTGTTTCGCGGATCCGACTTATTTGGGTGCGGAGTGCCTCACGGCAAGCCGAGGCAGCCTCCAAGCGAGCAGCTCTTTCATACCGCAACGACCGCAGCCGTTCGGTGATCCGCTCGGCAGATTCTCTATCGCCACGGGCTTCCTCCAATTTTCTTTCTTCTAGCTCGATATGTTCATCCAGCGCCGTGAGTTTGGAGAGGTTAAGGACCAATTCGCCCCGGACCGTTTGCAGAGCCTTATCGAGTCCCCGGAGTTCGCGAAGAGGTAACGGTGGGTCATCGTTAGACCCTTGGTCGAGTATTTCGTTTTCGCGGAACGTGGTCTCCATCGTGTTAATAGCGTCGGTGGCTACTTGAGGGACCTCGCTGAGCTCGATCGTTTCTATCGCGGCGGCTGTCTTCGCCATCGTTTCGTCGGTAGACTGTAGGGCCTCTACAGCGCGGGTTGGAATAATTGTCTTACCACGCTTCCAATCTGGGAATCCGAGTTCGTTCCTTATGATTTGGCCACCGCCCGGGTTTCCGGCAATGGTGCTCAGCGCTAGGGGTTTACCGGTCCTCGTGTTGACTATTTGGAGATTTGATGCCGCTTTTAGTCGCAATCTACCGTTCATATCAAATTTGAACTTGGAGTAGTCGCGGCCGACAGATGGGACCAGACCATTTTTTGACAAATTGTTGTAGTAGTCGTTTACATCTCCCTCGAGTAATTCCCGACTTTGACTAGTGGTAGCGCCACCTATTTCCCCCAATTGCGATACGATTGGAACTGGAGTCTCTATGAAGGGTGTTTCGTTATCGTTAACATCATCATCATCATAATCATCGATGTAATCGTCTCTACCGATTTCATCCATGTCAATATCGTAATCAGCCATCTTTATAATTATATAATTATGTATTAAAGACAAAACAATACGAGTTTAATAGTTTCACTAAATTATGTCTGCGAGTCAATACGGTCGCAAACTCAATCCATACCGCAGACTGCGTGAGCCCCTCGGGGCGAAAGGGGTGAGACAGAGTGTCGTTATTACGAACAACCCATCGACGATCGACCAGATCCAGCAGCTCTTAGTCCGCTTCCCCAACCTCGGAGCTAACGACGTCATTGTGTCGGGGACTGTTCGCCTCGCTTTCACTATTTCACGGACGTCGACTGACGCGGACCGAACCGTCGTTCAGAACCTGGGTCGCGCCATCGTCAAGAAGACCATGATAAAGATTTCTGGTAATGAGGTGATGTCGATCGATGACAGCGACGAATAACGACTTAAGTCTGTGCCAAACTCCCGGGACCACCAATTGAAATGCATCTCATGAAGACGCGTTTGCTGCGCCATATTTCATCAAAATCCGTTGCATATTAAGGAAAATATAAAATAATACTTACTTTGGAGTGGGCGACGTTGTTGTTGTTGTGACCACGTGATCATGCACTTTGATACAGAAACGTCCTGCAGGGTGTTGAGAAAATTCTACAATACGACACAAAAATATTACCATAAACTTACTTAATAAAGTGTGTATTAGCAATATTCTTAGGTCACTCTCCACGAAGTAGAAAGTAAACAAAATAAGTACTACTCCGTCATATCTCTTATGTAATGCAGTGTAATTAAATGTAATGTACTCAGAACTAGTACCAGCCGTGACATATCAATATTACAATTCGCATTACACATTGGTACGTTGTCAACTGATCGTATGGGCATTGCGAATTTTTTTTAAATAAAACGGAGAATCAGTCAACCCGTGCGGGCACCCAGTGATCCCACACCCCCTTTTCACGGTGTGTGCGGGCGGTTGGTTGGGACCACGTGAAGGGTAATTTCAATATATGGTTCATCCTTACCAGAATCCCGATATCCCTGGGTTGTCCCTCTGGTACAGTTTCGACTTCCTGGTACGTGAGAGTTGAACCCTGTTATACCCATTATAAGAGTATATGAATAGTATCACGTTTAGGACTTCGGCTAAGTGACTCAGGGGGCCGTGTCACTAAACTTCGTACGACGAAGTGCAAATTTAGGATCGTCTGGAAATTTCAATTGATGGATTTACATTTTGAGCATAGGCTGCATATGTGAAATTTACAGACTATCATAATGTGCACTTATGAACATTTTCGTATTGCGAAGTCGTACGGCAGGCCGCTAAGCACCGTTAAATGAATTCATGCTTCGCAACCACCATGCATTACATCCTTATTGGGAGGTTTGCAGGGAAGGTTATTTGAAGGACGATATAGTCGGTCACCGTCAAATGCAAGGTGTATGATCGCGTGGTTACAAAAACAACAACAAGTACTGAAACTTCCAGAAGCCCTCCGATTCAAAGTACGTATTCATTTATTCTGTCCTTATTATAAAACGGATTTTTATGAAATAAGGCGCATCAAACGCGTCATGTTAAGCTGCATTTGGTCGTCTCTGTACTCTGGACCAAACTTTTGTCGTTTTTTCGAACAATCGATTTCCGTGTCTACCGACACGGAAACAGATTCTTCGCAAAACCGACATAAATATGTGATGAACTCCTGGGACCACCAAATGCAACTCATGAAGACGCGTTTGCTGCGCCATATTTCATCAGAATCCGGTGCGCGTTAAGGAAAATATAAAATAATACTAACAAAGGAGTGGGCGAGATTTCACACTTTCCGCTATTGGTGTTGTTGTTGTAACCACGTGATCATACACCATGAACTGGTGTCATGACGTATCACATGCAGTGCGACCGACCAGTACAGGATTTAATTATATTTGTGCATGCGGATAAACGATTTAGTGATCACTTTGTAAGACGACACCCATTGTCAAGTATGCCAGTTCCAGGTGAAAAATCTGCTTTTCTGTTTCACTGACTGAATGGCGAACAGTGTGGACCCAGTTTGGCGACCAGTGTGGACTCAGATCAGACTGCTTGTCCGCGCAGTTGTGGACTCAGGTCCGCACAGTCTGGTCTGTGTACACACGGGTCGCACATAGCATACACGCAATTCCAAAACGTGCAGTTGCACCCAAAATACGTGTCGTATTATTTTACATTTAATGTTCATACATGCACGACATGAGTCTGTATAATGTGGCTGTGACTGGAGAAATGGAGCTTATGTGATTTGTGACCAGTGTAGCTCCTGATGAAATAAAGATCACACTCATGTAACTTGATAACACTCTACATTGTTAAAAGCATGACGGGCGTTATATCGATGCAACAGCGAACAGTGCTGGGGGGGGGGGGGACTGCTGGGGCTGCTCTAGATCTACACTGATCTACACTGATCGCAATTCACTGATCGCCATTTCTCCAGCCACAGCTACAAATGTGACTCGCTATAACAATGGTGGGCTTATTGAGCAATAGGTTTGTGTAGCTCCTGTAGCCTATTTCACCAACATTGCAAAGTATACTTATCTAGCAAAGTATACTTTGAGGGAGAAATTTTCAATTTAATGATAAATGTATTTCTTATTATTATACTGAATTTATTACATTATCACAGCCATTTTGACTGTGATAATGAAATAAATTCAGTATAATAATTCTGAATACTTTTAATCATCAAATATATGCATTCATTAGTTCTATATAAAATTGAATCTCGTTATCTCGATATCGTTTATCTCGATATACCTGCTTATCTCGATATAAGTGCCAGGTCCCGGCAGAATTCCTTATATATATAATATATTTACTCCTGATAACTCTATATCGGATATGTCGATATATCGGTTTAGTCGAAGTGGAAATCGAGTCCCGATACATGTAGTATGTTACCTTCACATTTGTATTCTGATATGTCGATGAGAAAATTAAGCGCCCGGCGCCGCCATGTCTGAATCAGCGCGATTATCTCAGGTAAGTTTTCACACGTCTATACATGTAGAAACCAAAGACACCGCCACCGCTAAAATGCGTTTAAAGTTGCATGACCAGTTAAAACAGTGCCCTTAAAACCATAATTAAACAATAAAACTTAATGTGATATCAAATCTCTTTTAACAGAAAAATGAATTAAACGGTGTAGCAATAAGTAAATCGTCTGTTAATTACGAAGACAGCTTAGAATAAACTCAAGCAGCGATTTATGAAAACCCGGAAATAAAGTAAAGAGGCATTTCTGAAGCGATTTTGTTCAGATTTGTTTTCGAGAAATTTGGCTAATTGCTATCTCGAAGTTCGGATATGTCGATATATTTTCATCAGTCCGTTCGACTTCGAGATAACGAGAATGACCTGTAATGCATTTCGGGAAAAATAAATGATTACTCCCTCAAAGTATACTTTGCTAGATAAGTATACTTTGCAAAGTTGATGAAATCGGCCACTGATCATTTAGATATGTCATAATTCTACTTAGCCCCACAGGAATGAATTGTTCATTCGTGGGAACGAATTGTTATATCGTGGGAACGAATTGTTAATTCGAGAGAACGAATTGTTAAATTGAGGGAACGAATTGTCGTTTCGTGGGAACTAATTGTTAATTCGAGGGAACTAATTGTTATATTGTGGGAACGTATTGTTAATTCGAAGGAACGAATTGTTAAATTGAGGGAACGAATTGTTAAATTGAGGGAACGATTTTTTATATCGTGGGAACGAATTAATAAAACAAAAAATTCTACGTCCTCTGCCGGTCGACAGGTAATATATCGAAACTTTTGTTTTCTTAGTTACAAATTTTCAAGCTATCTCGCCAGGTTTCGGAGTCAATTTCCAAATTTTGGATATTTGGGAAATATTTTTAAATATAACCTCACTGACAATTACATTGGGCGTTGGGACGTGGGTTGTATGCAAAGCAAAGCACCATCCATAGACACTCATTGTGGCCACATAATATCAAAATCGATGAAGTGGTTCATATGTCATTGAAAAATGAAAAGTGAAAAGTGTTACTAACGCGCGCACTAACGCACGTACATACGTACGCTCGTACATTGACTAACGCTATATCCTCTCGTGTCTTTCGGAGAGGGGATAATAATAATTTAGTATTCATACTGGCTGTATTTACGCGGGAACATTACAGCTGTCCTTTATAGACATGCATCTTTCTCAAATTATAAGCTACCAAGAAGAATATATTCAATTATTTCAACGATCGTATGCATGCACACGATAGGCTGAATACTTATGTTGTTGCGAAATACATTACATTACCCGCTTTCGGTAATACGATTTACCCTATTATAATGTTGTATGGCCCTCACCGACATATGTGTCTGTGATTGGTGACATAGGGCTTATGGCATTCAAACGTCTGATCTTCTAACGAACTCCTGAAGCTTGGTAAGGGTCAACACTATGCGTTAGAAACATTATGTGTTTCATTGACTGAATGTCAGGCCCTGATGACACTGTACATATACACATGCCGTTTTTGGGCTGCCCTGGTCGCATGAGCAATATGTTGAGCTGTCGTGTACGATGTTGGTGATAATCACGTTTTCGACCGTATTGCTATGCATACACATGGCATACACCAGTAGCCCATTTCATCAACATTGCAAAGTATACTTTAGTAGCAAAGTATACTTTGAGGGAGAAATTTTCAATTTTATGATAAATTTATTAATTTTTATTATACTGAATTTATTACATTATCACAGCCAATTTGGCTGTGATAATGTAATAAATTCAGTATAATAATTCTGCATACTTTTAATCATGAAATACATGCATTTGTTAGTTCTATATGAAATAATGCATTTCAGGAAAAATAAATGATTACTCCCTCAAAGTATACTTTGCTAGTAAAGTATACTTTGCAATGTTGATGAAATAGGCTACAGTTCTAAAAATCACGAGTGCCCGCTATGCATATATAATAATTTTGTCACGTTTATTTTACTGATAGTGACGCGAGGAGATATCAGGCTATTGTCATAGTATGCAAACGAGGCATGATATTTTTTAAATATTTACTTCTTTGAATGCAACAAATATCATGCACAGCGTCTCATTCTACGCCAGTCACTGCAACGATTTCATAACCTGAACGCGCACATGTTTTTGAACGGCATACCTGAACAAAACAATGAAAACAATATTATTATCTTCAATTCTGTACAAAATTATATTAAAACTACAAAACGATTTGAGTAACTTCGTTGATAGATGTATGTAACGTAATCCAATATCCGATGTATTCCATTCGATTTGCCAATATCATCCACAACCACAGGTTATTAATGATCACTGAAATTTATTGCAACTAGTACTAATACATTGATGGATTTGCTCATGTAGTATATGTACTTGGTGACAAAAACAACTTTTATTCTTTCTCCAAATCTCATATCTCACTATCCACCTCTTCTCTACCTTTCTGTCCGTTTTCTTTCCATACATTATGTAAACATATATTTATCGCTTGATTATTGGTTTGTATCCGTGTTTATATGCCTGTATACATGTATTCATGTATCGCCATTGCTGTTGAATTATTGTACTTTGTAACACTTAGGTGAGGGCTGTAACTAATGTTGAGAGAACTTGTAGCCCGAGCCTATTGTATTTATATGCAATAAACTATGTTTAAACAAAAAACCCTTACCACAAGGTCAAGGTCGCAAACTTAGCATGTTCATAAACGTAGCGTTGCGGTAAATGTTGTGCAACTTCTGTTTGTTTAAAGGGAACGCCTTCATAGTTTATACATGCATTCATCTGATGATACTCTAACGTGCTATAGCAAATCCATGACCCACCGCCAACCCCTTACCCCAAGGTCAAGGTCACAAACTTAGCACATTCATAAACTTAACGTTGGAATAACATATATGTGAATACTGCCTTGTTACTGTATCCTATGCGGAACATGAAGTGGCCAAGTCGGCCATCTTTGTGTGTTCGAGCCATCAGCCAGTTTCACCTGTTCTGCCGTTTGACAAAAAACTCAAAAAGTGAAGTAGAACGTATGGTATAATGTAGCTAATCACATGTAGGAAAGCCAGGAGATCAGACTCGTATCAATTATATTACACCAAACTGTAAAATATGTCAGTTTTCTGAACAGGTTTGTGCCTGTGTTTTTAAAAACATGAACCACCATTATAAATACCCTCATACACAGAAAATAGTACTGTGTATCACTTTTACCTGGCTAGCCAACCACACAACACATACCATATAAACCCACAGGTTGAAGTAACGGACCGAGGTCTATAAATAAATTAAATATGCATAAAAGTGTAAATAAATGGAGAAAAATATTATATATAGAGTAAACAAAAAATTTAGCTTTTGTTTTTCTTCATTCAGGCTATTGATGCTTTTAGGCATATTTAATGTATTTATAGACCTCGGTCCGTTACTTCAACGTTTGTATATACCCACAAAACACACACCATATATACATGTACCCACTACTGTACTCTGTTATTAGCTATCAAATCCATTGATATGTAAGCAGTTACCTGAGTGTTTTGTCCCTGGTGTCTACTCACCTACTATGCGAGTAGATATGGCTTTACCTATGTATAATGTGTAAACTAACAATAGCCTGTGCATCAGATTGAAAAAAATTAGTTTGAGATTGATGGGAGAAATGCTCAGATATCTCGTCATTTGTACAGTTTGCTGGCATTATATTTATAGCTTGGCGTTGTCACATCTGTCTATTATGTATAGCAGCAGATGTTATTTGGTTTACTCTCATATTATTTACTGTATGTGTCAAACGCACAAAGTAGTGAAACTGTACGATGGCTTGTACATACAAAGATGGCGGAGATGGCAACTCAATGCTCCATATAGTATACAGTACAAGACAATATTCACATATGTAATATTCATATTCATGCAATACATAATAGACACATATGACAACGGCAAGCTATAAATATTATGCCAGCAAATTATACAAAAGACGATATATCTGAATAAATGTTGATGTGTATACTTCTCAATCTGATGCGCAGTCAATATTATTGTACATGCTACCATAGGTAAAGACATATTTACTTGCATAGTAGATGAGTAGACACCTGGGACAATACACTCAGGTAACTGCCTACATGTCACTGTATTTGATAGCTAATAACAGAGTGCAGCAGTGGGTATATATGGTATGTGTTGTGTGGTTTGCCAGGTAAAAGTGATACACTGTGCGATTTTCTGTGTATGAGTTATTTATAATGGTGGTTCATGTTGTAAAAAAACACAGGCACAAACCTGTCCAGAAAACTGACATATTTTACAGTTTGGTATAATATAATTGATAGGAGTCCGTTCTCCTGGCTTTCTCCACGTGCCGTATAGCATACAGTAACGAGGCAGTATTCACATATATGTTATACATATATTCTATTATATTTACGAAGCAATTATCTTTGAATCAAGCAATGATCATGTATATAACGGGTCCTCAAAGTTTTGTACCTCTCAATTTGGCAGGTTTTTCTAGCAGGATTGCTGTTCAAACGCTAATCAAAATAGAATAACGTATCATTGTCACAAAACATCTCACTCGGGCACCAATTCATTACAACGTACCCTCTCGGTATGTCATACATTGACCAATGTCACCAACGTTTATTAATCCAATATGCATCGTTAGAGGGAATTACAAACAGTGTATGTATGTAACTGATAATGTGTATAACATCATCGGTATTTTACAAAATAAAAAAGCTTATCTTCTATGTATTTTTTGGAGTGTAAGTGTAAGCTGACCATTTTTACGCCTTATCTTATTACGTGTAATGGGTTATGTAAAATTGTACTCTGTATTTCTGGTTACATGTTACGCTATTATAAGGGCATAACATAAAACTAACACAATGCGGTATATTTAATTGCATCACTACATCATGTATATCTTTGCTATATATTATCATGTAGTACAGGACAGTGCACTGTAGCATATTAAGCAAATACATACCGAACATATATAATTTTACATGTAGCAAAATAGTTTGGCCCCCCCAATAATTGAAACGCTCCTACGCCTATGTAAGTGCAAAATTATGATAGTATATAAATTTCACATTAATAATGTGTTCATGTAAACGATCATATGATTTACATTTATTGAGCATAGGCTATGCTCAATAAATGTAAATACATTAATTAAAATTTCCAGACGATCCTAAATTTGCATTTACGAACATTTACTTTTTGCAGCTCAAATATGTGAATTTTTAAATTTGTTTTATTTTGTTATCATTTGTTCCCTATTTAATAAGGAAGACAATCAATAAGACATTTATATGTAAAATACGCATTGAATTTGAAATATGGTGGTATAATACTCTTTATTATACCTCATCGTAAATTCGACGCTTTGCATTGGTCAATTCCCTACCACGTGGTATAAAGCAATTGGCCATATGTACCCTGAGGGCAATACTGCCATGACATAATATAATTATAGACCGTTTCACCCGAAGATAACCGAAGTCTGGTCATGGAAACTACCGAACATTAATTGGAGTACCTTGTAGTTTATCGCGCATCGAAACCGAAAGTACCGAATGAGATGAAAGCAGACGCTGACTGGTACCCCCGTTGTATTACCCCTATAACAGTAAAGCATTGTAAACCGGGCACCAGCTGCGCAGATGTAAACAAAGATGGCGGAAGCCAGTGGAAGTGATATTGTGTTTAATGTGAAATGTTAGTTATAATTGGTATATTAAAGTAAATGGTGCCCTTGGTTGAGGGGGATATTGTGGATTATCTCCCCTCGAGGTAATCGAGGCTGCGCCTCGGGAGATAATGTTCCCTCGGGGAGATAATCCCATATATATAGATTATGGTGCGCCTGCGATATAAATCGAAGTTTAGTACCAAAGTCCGGGTATGGAAGGTCTTCGAGCCATTTCACACCCTTAAATATAAGAAATATATACCAAAGTACTATATTTAGTACTAAACTAAACTATATAGTTTAGTACCAAAGCACTATATAGTTTGGTACCTTGTATAAAAGGCATAAAACCAGTTTAAAATTTTAACATTCTCAGCCCTTGAGACTAGGGATTTATCAAAACAATGCTTACTGTACACAATTATATAGTTGTTTTGTACGAAAAAATAATAATATTCAATATTTTATGTGCACCACACTGAACAAAAACTTGATATTTTGCATATGTACATAGATAACATCTGCAATGTTTACAAACACCCATATCAGACGAGTGAACTTGTACTAGGTCAGATTTGTGATGATCATATGACACATGTGGTATTTGGAACATAAACAATATACGCCCACACTGACAGAGTAAGATTACAGCGTAATCCTTAATCAAATACAGGGGGCATAACTATGTAGCACAGTTCTGACAGAGTATGATTACAGCGTAATTATCAATAAAGTGCATAGGAGTGTACTCACCATTTACCATTTCCCATGTATATGTCAAATATGCTTGTCGTACAAGACTATGTAGGTGTTTCGTACAAAAACATACTAATATTCAATATTTCTTATCCTGTGGCTAGGAATTGTATATATGTTTATATACGTTTGTACATCAAGCGCCTAATCATTGAATTGACACACATGTCACTTTATGGATCAAACGCTTGTGTTATCTCGTGGAGATAAAGAACACAGTGTTTGTAAACATAAACCAAAAGTACAAAGCCATACCATCCTATATGGACTTGTGATAACTTTACAAATTTGTTGTTGTTGGTTTTTAAGGATCCTCGCGCTTATTTGTATTCTCTAAATTAAGCCACTTTTCATTGAAACTTCTAATTGACTATTAAATCATTAAAATTAAGTCAATATATACGCAATGAACCCTACCACAACCATTCCACTGACAATACACACAATTTCTCTATCCTTTTGACTCTGTGAAGGTGTATAAAAATCACTCAATACCGGCTCTCCCCCAAACGATTGTAATTGTTGTGCACCTGTCACCGATGCCGTAACAGCACTATACTCCCTAATAGCTTCATCTACATCATCAAACGTCTTAGCAGCGTGGTTCTGCTTTCTAATTTCATTATTAATCCAATCTAATATCTGTTCTTTTTTCTACCCACTGCGCCTGAGCCTTTTCCAATTGCTCTACAGCATTCTTATGCCTTTTGCGTTCATCATTTGCAGAATTATTCCCCAATGAACTGAATAAGAAATTACTCCCTGTGAATGCTAACGTATTCACCAAAGCACCGCCAACCATCATAGCTACTCCCGCCATTTTATTTTAAATAATAATTTTATTACTTCAAAATATTATCAGGAATTATACCTTGTTTAACAAGCATATCCCTAGTAGCAATAGCAAGGCCTGTATCCAACATTAACATTGCCATATTATAACCATCAAGTTGCAGTTTTGGAACTACCTGTTTCATAATTTTATTCGTTATCTACGCATATCTGATTACAAGCGCCGTTATTACATCAGCATGATATGCAAGATTTCAGATTATCTTTCCATCTGTGTTAATCATCGTCATTTTTTTATTTTACATAATATAAATTTAATTTAATTTAATTAATTGTTTACTCCATAAGATGTGGATTGTGTTTTACATCACCGACACTAGGCATTTCAGGTTATTTGTTTCAATCTTATTCCGATTGAACAATTTACAGCCAAACACAAACCCACCAACTAAACTCATTCCCGATATAAAATATATTATATTCGAGGTTTTATAGACTTTCACTATAACTAGTTCTTCAGGTGGTATGTCTACTTTTTTCCTATGTACAATATGTAATAGACTTTCTTGTTTGGCTTTCCTAGCAGCAGCACCCTTTTTACCGGCCTCAACCCTCTTTGGATTATTTGCTGTTACTTTTTTAATCTCCTCTTTTTGTTCTGGAATTTCTTCGTTAGGAATCTGTTGTGTATTCTCCGTTTCCATTATCTTTATTTGTATCATTTATGTTTTTAAATTGACAATATTTAAATGTTGTTATCACTGCAGTAATAGGTGCCAGAAATGCTCCAAACCTAAAATACAACTCACAACAAGTACTAGTGAAGGCATGGTCAACAAAGGGTTCCCCTTCTAAACGAGTTTATTATGATTTCCTGCAGGTATATGCAAGATATCTCCTGCAGCTAGAGCTTACACATTCAAAATAGTATTACCAAGAGTTTTTGTCATAGAAGCACCCAATCTACTTTCATATCTGTTACACAATTTTAATATTTGTTCATTTGGTAGCTCTTCTAGTTGTGTGAAATAGTTATATTTTTACCCAAATATTGGACAGCTTTCCCGCCTGAAATAATCGAAGATAACCGTTGTTTTAAGTGATCATTATTTACTTCACCTACATCACTATCATTGGATACTTTATCATCACTTATTTGTTGTATAAGTTCCTCACAATTCATTTTTATTTTGCATAATATAAATTTCAATTTAAAATAAACCCAACCCGATCCAAATATAATAATCAATAATTGCATGAATATCAATATCTCAAATATTTCATATATTCATACAATTATTTAAGTTAATTTTGCTTAGAACAACTCAGCAATGTTAAGAAATACCTATTTGCTGAACAATTCTTAACATTGTTATCTATGAATTGCTTAGCTAAATCAAGTTAAATCAAGTTAAAATCCAGTAAAATAAGTAAAACAATTATATTAAGTAATACTAGGCAATTCCCAGCATTACTTAAGTAATTTATACTCCGTAGGCTGATTATTTATAATAAGCAACTTAGAATGTTTTGTATTCGATAACTCTTTACTTATTTTGTTTCTTTCCTCTAGTGTCGAAATAACATCATTTTCTCTCAAAAAGTCCTCAAAACTATCTCTGTATTTCGTATAAAACATACACAGCCATTGTGTCTGTTCTCTTAAGTCTTTTAATACTGAATTATATCTCTGTGATATAACCCAAACGCTTTTCTCCGCATGTCGTCCAGAGAATGCGAGTTGTGACAACATGTGCTTTTTCTTTGTCAATTGCTTTGTAGCTGAACAGTCGTCAATGATATATAAAGTTGGACTTCCAGCATATTTATTAAAAAATAATCTTAACATATCTTGCAGCTTCTCTTTTCCATTACTACCAACTAGATTAACAATCGATATTTTTTTGTCGATTGGGCGGTGCACATCCCTTATCCAACTTCTGTTTTTATAAGCCTTGTTCCATGCTATAGTTGGACAAAGTATAACTATATTATCAAACACCCCATCATACCCACCTTGTTGCTGTGAAAGCTCAAGTTGGTCAATGACAAATTCCGTTGTACCACATCCAGTTTGACCGCAGATAATAGCACTATATGCATACTTTGGCAAATCAATACAACGCCGATACAAATCTTCCATTTTCTATATTTAGTTGAGAGTCTTGAATTAAAAATAAATATATATTTATTGTACCTGCAGCTTCAGCTGCTTTAGAAATCTGAATTGTGATACCTTCACTCGCATTTTCTATTCTCCGTCCATTCCCATGTAAACAAGTATCATCTGTTGTTCTTAAGTCAAGCCAGAGTGCATAATGTTTTGTAAGATATTTGCCAATTGTCACACGGGCCACATGAAATTATTTACTGGCAACGTTCACTATTGGGTCATTAATATCTCCGCCGGCAAAGTGTTTGCGTATTTCATCCCACATATTATATGCTGTCATCCCTTGACTGTATCGTTGATTAGGTACACCCTCAATTTTCACTTCAACCTTATTTATTTTTGGATTATAGAATGTTTCACTTTCTCTTGCAAAAGGTCCTGATTGCTCTGCAACTACCATTACAATTCCCTTCGTGGATTTAGCAGGTGTATTCAAATTTATATTCCATATAGAATCACTTCTATCTTTAGTTATCTTTCGATGCCTAAGGATTCTATCATACACAATTGACATTTATTTGTCCCATATATTGATTTTTAATCATTGCCGTTAAATTAGGCTCTGTGACCATATCAAATTCTAAACTTATATTATTAATTTCATAATTAGCAGCTAAATCACCTGTGGCTATAATTACCCTTGAATAATCATTAAATGTAAGTTGATATTAGAGTCTATAACCCAAACCAGATTGATAATAAGGCATATGGGCTTCAAGAAGTTCAAAATCTAATGGTATATACAATCGATTACCAAATGTATCTGAAATAGCTTTATCTTCAGCGTTTGCAGAACTAGCATCTGCTGCTCCAATTCTTAATGTTGTTACATTTGAACTTGTAGTAGTATCTATACCTTGATAAACCATATTACTTCGCTGTGGGGGTGTTTTCCATAGGTCACGATAGATGTAATACACATCTGAATCATCGATTGATAAAATATCATTACCAGATATTTTAATAGCTGTTGAAATGAACCAATCTCCAATGGAGGTGTCGCGCAACGCGACACTTATAGAGTCATTTAGAAACTTATACTGGAACGATGTACAACTAACTCGAAAAGGACAATCAGGTTTATTCTTAAAACAATTTACGGGTAAAGGAGAGACAGAATTTAACAGGTTAATTGGTCGGACTGAAACCTCAGTAGAAGCTTCAAACCCACTACCCGTAGACGCCGTTGCTAGAATACAAATTATAGAAAACGAATTAACACATTTTGAAAACATAGAAATGACTGAATTACCAAGTACAGTTGATGAAACAGAAACACATGTAAAATAACTCATTGATACACCATCAAAAGATACATCAACTACAATTACACATGATTTTTAAACTTTGCCATTAAGAGAACATAAAGCCTTAAACAAAGCACTGCAGCCATCAAGAGGCTCACTAACCAACAACCTTGCCAAGATAAATTAATTGGATACATATAAAGATACTGCAGTGTTAAAGCTGGCAGCTGCAACTACCTTTAGTACTGATAGTCCAGATGCACAGCGTATCGAAAGAGAAATTGTTGATATTGCATCAGAGCGTGAAGCACGTCTTGAAGCGATTTCAGCGGATAGAGAAACTTTAACAATTCAAGTATCCAGAATAAAAGAGACCATTGATATAATATTACACAAATATACTACTTTAAGAGAAAGACTCAAAACCCTCTTCAAAGAACAGGGGGTAACTATTGTTTCATGTTTGACGGCTATAGTGTTTATAATCTCTACTTTAATTTTAAATATTATTGGAGGAGCAAGTGGTGCTGCGGCTATCCCAACCCCATCAGGAAAACGGGGGAGCTAAAGAATGGATAAAGAAACAATTAAAACATCTGGGTATGCTGGGTATGCTAGCAGGGAAGGCAGTGGATGCATTACCTGGAATTATTGCATCAATTGTAGCTTGGTTGTTGAATGAAGCAGGGTCAGCCGTTGGATGGTTAGCCAATAATGTATGGGTTTTGATTGTTGCAGTTGCTGGGCTTCTTTATATGGCTGCCAAGGATTATATTCCGTCTCGAAAGTAAAACAATAACAACCCCAACCCAACTGCAATACTACCAGTGACTAGTGCAATTTTATGATTTTCATGTTTGAATGCTTCTATTTTTGCAGGTATTGATACAGAAAATACTGCAGGGGTGTTATGTTTAAGAACTGTAGGAGGGGTGGCCTTAAGTGGTTTAATAATACTTGTTTCCAGTGTTTGTACAGGCGGTGGAACTGGTAGGTTATTTACATTATCATTAAAACCGACTGTTTGATCACCAGTTGCAATTATTATTAAATTATTATAATTTTGAATGCTTCCTATCTGTAAATCCATGTTGCTTGGAGCCATATACAAACCAATTCCATATACAAAGTCAACTTTTGACCTTGCATATTTTAATACATTCTGATAGTTTGAAATTATTGTGGGCAAGTCTACAGCTCCATTAATTGCATCATTAACATTGGCTAAATATTGTTTTTGTGCATCAAAAGCAGTCCCAGTACCTAAGAGATTGTTTGAGATTGAGCTCCAAGCATTGACCACACATACTATAATACTATCATTTAACCCTTCCACCCCTGCTAGAATGAACCCAACAGAGTTATCTAGAACAAAACTAGTTCAAGCACTAGTAATATCAACATTGTGGTAAATTAATCGTTTACATTAAACAATGGTGCAGTTACACCTCCATGACTTAACCTATATGATTCATTTGGCTGACAATTCATAGTAAAACTACACAGATTATGATTCCCATGGTCCATTTTTTGTCTGAAATCCTTGTTTGGATTAATACCAAATTCAGTGCATATTCGATGGTAGACCGAAATATCAAAATTATTATCATAACAGCAATAACTGTGGTGATCTGGTAAAGGAACTTTCATTTGAGCTAATATTCCAAGTGTTTGATACATAATATGGAATATGTATGAATACTTCACAAATTGGTCATCTAGTATTTACAAGTGCTGGTTATATGAAACACCAAACCTACATGTGGCACACCATATTGCAAAGTTTAATTGATTCTGATACCACCGCATCGGATTATTCATCCAGTTATTATATGCTTTATTATTGTTATCAACATTACCAGTTATGTTTGGGTTAGGATATCCTGCTAAGGCATTTGAATATGTAGCCTTGAAACTTTTGTCTTTTGTAACATAAACATCAACATTGTAAAACATTGGAACCGTTTTCAAAGCATATGTATGGTTATTATCGTAGTTTGCTTTCTTATTAAATTTGAATGCCATTGTTTTTAATATAAACAATTTTTTATATTAAAAACAATGTATATAACTTTAACTGACATTACAAAACCAATTGCATTACAAGAATATATTAATAATACAGATTCTAAGCGATACATTGGTTTGAACAGTCTTATATACTGGGTTGGTTGGTACAATATTTTGCAGGATGAAACATGCAAGTGGTCTACTGTTAGAGCTAAACCAACTGCAGTGACAATTCCCGCTGGATTATATTCATTTGATATATTGAGTAATGTATTAAGTAATGCCGCTTTGTCACTTAGCGTAAATAAATCTAATGGGAAATTGTACTTTTACTGTTGCAACCGGAAACGAGGTTAATATTCCTGAAAATATACTTAAAATACTAGGTTTTGACATAAATTCACACAAGTTTGGTAGTGGTACTTATACAAGCGCCAATCCAGTTGATTTTGCTACCAAATCTGTTTACATCTAAATCAAGTCAGTTCATCTCACAATCTATTAGATGGAAATATAAGTAACATTATTTGTACTGTACCCATCAGCAAAACTACGTTTGGGGAATCGGATACAATATCATTTCAAAATCCGGAATATAGAAAATTACAAAGTGGTATCATAGACGAGTTGGGAATTGAAGTTAGAGACAATAATAATAATTTATTAAATAATCACGGACTGCCAATTTTTATTGTATTTGAAATAAGATAAGCAATAAAGTAAAATGTCTATATATGGAAATTATCACACAACGAAATCATATAGTGATTCAGGTGACAAGTTGATTAAAGAGAATATCAGTGAGCTTGCTACTCTTTTTTTGTCATTTAATATTTTATTCTCTTTGCTACATGTACATGTACAAATACAATGATATTATTATACATACAGTTCATTAAGCATAGTACAGCTGTTCTGTCAGTTCAACAAAAACATGAATACATCATAGTCTGTATGATTAACCTAAGAATACATGTCTACATGTAACATTGAGTTTTAAACTAAATATAGGAGTCTATATAGGGAATATGGGCTATGATATTGGTATAGGTCGGAGAAGAAAATGTCCATAAGTGGGGGACGGGTGTCAAATAAATGGTCCGGGCTCATATATTTACATTCGTTGGTTCTTATATCAAATGATTGTGTCTACGTATTTTGTTCTATAAAGTCATTCCATTTTGAATGAAATGTATCTAATTTATTCTTAATAGTGGCAATAGTTTCTTCTATTTGTATTGTTTGCTTCATATATGTGTTAAAGCGGCCTATCGATGGCTGCTTTTAATCGTATTTGCACCTATACATTAAATACTTTGCTAGAATAATTAGGAAGCTTTTAATCATTGTTTTATTTTTGCAGTCGACCTTCACGTTACAAAATGATATGTTTTCATATGTTAAATTACTATTGTAGTCTAGTCTACTTGCTTGCAATAGTATGTTGATATCCGACCAAAACAACTGTATGACAGTGCATTCCAAAAACATATGCTTATTAGAATCCACATTCATATGACAGAATTCACATAAGTTTGAAGGTTTTAATTTGCATTTGAATAAAAAGCCATTGTTTGGAATTATTCTCATTAAATATTTGTACTGAAACGCACGAAGTTTTGTAATTATTGTGCTTTTATATGACAGTGAAAAAATACCTTTCCATTCGATATCTTGTTCATTTAACTCATTTTCCCATTTAATTATATGTTTTTGCTGTGTTAATTTAATGTTTTCAATCTGTATATTATATAACATTTTATTAATATGTTTTGATGATAAACATTGATTTATTTTGTATTTCTGTGTTTCATTATCCAATGGCACGGTTTTCATTTCTATTTTCCATTCGTTTTTAATATTACCTAGTAATTTGTAATATCTCCATTATTTATGTCATATATAGTTTTCATATCGTTGAAGCTGTAAAAGTATTTTATTCTAAAATCATATATGTGTTTCAAATAC
Organism: Conchocele bisecta; assembly: GCA_029237695.1. NCBI lineage: Eukaryota > Metazoa > Mollusca > Bivalvia > Lucinida > Thyasiridae > Conchocele > Conchocele bisecta. Next base: position 75,705,897 of record CM055270.1, on the reverse strand, counting down.
ATCATACCTCTATCATACCAGTCTTTATAGAAGAAGGTTATATTTATTTCATGTTTTATGTTTGAGTTATGCCTTAATATTTCATATGATATGTTGGTGTATGAATGCTTTTAATTGATTTTGCACCAATATGTCAACCTATTGTTTAGAAACGAATATTGTTTTACAAGGTGTTTTGTGTCATTTGAATTTAGATTGCTTTTAAATAGTACATTGCCACCATATTTACTTAGTTCCTTATTATATGCTTTTTTTAATTGATTCTGATTACCTTTTAAGCGTTTTATCCAGGAACATTTTAGTGAATTGATGAAGGCGAGTATGTTAATCATTTTCAAACCACAGTTTTCATAGTTTTGTATTATAGTTTTTCGTGCTATTTTATCGGGTTTACCATCCCAGAGAAAGGTGTACATTATGTCATTAATCTGTTTGATTGTTTCTTCAGCCGGGTTATCTAGGACTGTCAGTGGGTATATTAATATTTGGTAATAAATTTAGTTCATGTAGCTGTGTTTTATTGTTTGCGAATATTATTCGAAGTGTTGATGCATGGTCGTTTGACCACGTATATCGATTGCTATTACACCATTGACTTGGGTTATGCCTTAGTTCCCCAATCTGTAATGCTGTACATTTTGATTTATTAAGTTTTAGACCTGATATTATTTAAAAAGTGTCTAGTGTGTGTATTAGTTCTTTAAATGAATTTTCAGATACATCAAGTGTGAAGCTTGCATCATCTGCGAATAGGGTTTGTTTTATTTCATTTTCACCTAAAGATAAACCTTTTATTTCTACATTTGCATCTATTTGTCTAGATAAAATCTCTATACAAATAATAAAAATGTATGCTGATAGCGGACAACCCTGTCTAACACCTTTTGTTAACACTGAACAAGTTTGACAAATTGCCATTATTCGAAACACAACTTTTTGCATCGTTATAGAATAGCGATATCCATTGTATTAATGAATTACCAAAGTTAAGATTGTTGAGGCATTTAATTATAAATCCATGGTCTAGGCTATCAAAAGCTTTCTGGAAATCTGCAAAGAAGATTAAACCTGGTGTATTGTTTTCATTAGCTTCATTTATTATTTCTATAAGTGTCCGTACGTTTTCTCCTATATATCTACCTTTTATAAACCCCGTTTGATTCATGTTGATTATTGTGTTTAATATCTTTTTTATTCTGTTACCTATAACTTTTGTCGTGATTTTATAGTCTACATTCAATAGCAAAATTGGCCTCCAATTATCAATTGAGAGGGTGTTTTTATCTTTCTTTGGCAGTAACGTAATGATCCCTTGTTTTATTAATTCAGTTAGAGATCCATTTTCGTATGAATAATTTATCTATTTTATATAGTGCTCTTTTATATCATTCCAAAATAGCTTATAAAATTCAGCAGTTATACCATCTGATCCTGGACTTTTTGAATTTTTCATTTCTTTTATTGCTGCTACACATTCATACTCGTTTACGTAGCCTTCACAAGACTATTTTTCATTTTCGCTTAGTTTGTGATCAATGAAGTTGAAAAATGTATCATTGTTGTGATTTATATTAGTATCTTGTTCATAAATATGCATATAGTAATGTTCAACATGATTAAGAATATCTGTTTGGTTATTTTCCATTGTTCCATTTACCATCAGTTGTGTAATTGATTTTTGTTCACATCTCTTTTTGTTCAAGTTTGCAAAATATTTCGTATTCTTTTAAGACCCTTCGACCCATTCAGCCTTCGATCGTAATAGTATTCCATTTATTTTCTCATTAGTCATTTCAGTAAGTTTGTTTTTTTCGACATTTAATTCATCTAATGTATGTAGATTGTTTGGATAATGTGATAAATTTTCTTCTAACCTTTTTATATTGAGTACTATTTCTTTTTCATTTGCTCTCTCTTTTTTTTTCATCATACTTGAATATTTTATTGATTCATTTCTTATTGTTCATTTTGGTAGTTCCCACATAGTAATTGGATTACATCCCGTATTTTCATTTATTGTTTCCTGAATTGATAGTTTAATTTTTTGTTTGTATTCTTCTTGTAGCAATATACTATTATTCAGTTTGACAAATCCTGGCCCTCTTACTATTTCGTTCAAATTTAACTTTAGCGTTACTGCAGAATGGTCAAACAAAAACCCAGGTACTATTTCACAGTGTGTTGCTAGATTTAGTAAATTAGATGATATTAGGAAGTAATCCAGTCTACAGAATATTGGTGGTGTATGATTAGAATGCCAAGTGAAACGTTTACTGTCTGGATGTCGCAGTCAAAATATGTCATATAAATCATTATCGTGTATTATGTCATTTACTTTTGTTGAACATCCTTTGTTTGTATCTTTTCTTCTATTTATTTTATCTAAATTAAAATCAAGAACGTTATTAAAATCGCCTCCCAAAACTAGGGTTTCACTATTATTCTCAATAACTAAATGTTCCAGTGTTGTAAAAAATGCAATATCTTCAGTATTTGGCCCATAAATGTTCATTAATATTAATGTTGTATTATATGTACATATTTTTAGCAACTGCAGTCGTCCTGGAATTACATCTTTGTATTATATAATATTATATGAAGTGTTTAAATTAAGTAGGATTCCGATTGCTGTACATGGAGCTGTTACCAGAAAGAAATATTTCATTTTTCGATTCGTTTTTCCATTGGTCTATACATCTATGTGTACAATGAAGCTCTTGTAGAAAGCATATTGCAATTTATTTTTGATTCAACCGCAAAAATAGTTTTGTACGTTTGGTTTTATCCCCAAGCCCGTTTACATTGAAGCTACATAAGTGTGTGTCCATTGGTTGTATTGTTTATATGTTTGCATTCACAAACTACATGATTACTATACACAATATTGTATTGGCATATAAAGAATAGTGGCCGTTACCATGAAGTATCACATATAGGATGGTTAGTTTTATATTCATATAGGCTAGGATATAGTATATAGGGAAGAGGTCGGTATGGGTAATGTGTAGTAATAATTGAAATAGGTTGCATTCGGATTGAGGAAAATGCATTTACTACTCAAAGGTAAAAAATCAATAATATATATGTTTCATCAGTGATGAGGGATGTCAATTTTTAAACAAATATAACAACTAATCAGACTGCGCATGCCTCAATCAGGCCACACATGTGTGCATACCGATCAGGGCCTACACTGTCCGTCCACCCTATATATTCCAGGAAAAACGTTTGTGTCTGGCGACTCGTATATGTTAAATGTATTTTAAGATGTGAATAATTGCTAATTGAGAAGGACAGTCGTCAATAATTAACTACATATGTATACCAGTTGGAAGATCGCTGTATGTACCCATCATATAGAAAAAAACCCACCTTATCAGGAGCTGAATGTTACGAGTACACAGTCAAGAATGTATTTTAGTATATACAAATATATCAGCTGTGTTTTAGTAATGTTGACCTTTGACATATCAACACACGCACATACGGACACGTACACCCTCCCGCACACACCCACGCGCACGCACTCTCACACACACACGCACACACGCGCGCGCACACACACGCTCACGCACGCATGTACACAAGTAAGGCCAACATTATATGTAAAAACTTAACACGTCTTTTTGTTCATCCATATCTGTTGATTGTTTTCGTTTGTGAGCAGAATATGTGTGTGTGTTGTACATAATATCAACTTCATTTTCATTTTATTTAAATGCAATTATGAGTGCTTTTAGAGAAATATTTGCGAAATAAAAGCAAACATGTAATACAGATATGGATGTTCATACACAACATTGTATCCGCTTGCAAGTAGGTAAACATGTTGATACGTCATTTCTTAGATAATGGTATTATGAAATCCTGTGACCAGTATAGATCCAACATACATGTATAAGTGCTATGCGGGTTGTTGATAGTGTATCCGACATGTCTGCTACAGTTTCCATACATTTCTAAAAACACACCCCAGTAATGCACAGCGGCAATGTTTCAAGCTAATTTAAAAAAAGTGGAATAAAAAGCATGGCATTATACAAGTTATTTGTGTTCAACTGTTCGTAGTTTGCTCACCGTCTCTGAAAGATACTCCAAATAATATATAATCAGTGTAGGCTCGTATCAGCATGCACATCCGCGCATTCTGATCAGGGCCTACACCGTTCTCCTGTCAAGTATTTGACATTGCATCACATGTTTGAGATAATAAAAAACATCTACAGTACCTGTATTCCTACAACAAGAATGACCCAAATCAATACCGTATGTAATGAAAAACAGATGTCATAAGGTCCCATCTCTCGGACGGTGGCTATTTATATAGACCTTCCAACTCTCACAGTTCGAGAAACGAAAACAAATGTCGTCTGCTTATATTTATTTTTATCACCTTTTTTAATGAAAGATACTTTTTGACGGGACATAAAAATCGTCTCCAATGGCGGCGACTCTCGTGTGCTGCCAAAAAGCACACGTTTGTTAATATGTTCAAAGTAAGAGTTCTACACCAGACGACAAAATGTCATCCAGCGCAGTATAAAGGATTAAATGGTGTTTGTTTGCCAATAGTGATATGATGGGAAAGAAAAAAAAGATACATGCCTATTTAACTGGTTATTGTTAGTGGTGGATCTTGATCGGCATGCACATGCACGCACTCCGTTCAGGATTCACCACACTTCTGATCTGTAAAAATATATTTCGATGTCCGACAATCTTAGCAGACTAAGTAGTGCATATTCATGGACCGTTAATGTTAAAGTGGATTACTCTTCAATCAACCGGGGATGTTTTGATAATTGCATGTATGTGACATGTAACCAGTATATATCCAGCAGATTGTCGTTATATGTCGGACTTGTCTATTTCCGAGTTCATAATAATATAATTTATGATAAGAAACTGACATGGAATGCATAATAATAACACCTCACAATAGTAGGCAGCGAAAATGCTTCGTCAAAACATCAATAGCTTAAGCTGTAGAAATAATACGCATGACATTATACACACTATTTTAGTTCAACTATTTGAAGATAGGTCATCGGTTGGGGAAAAAGGGCATTGAGACGCATTCAATCGGTGTAGTTCCGGATTAGCATGCGCATTCGCGCAGTCTCATCCGGGTCTACGTCGACCTACTGTAAAATCATTGCCATTGTCTCACGTGTATACGACTTACTTATATTCTTACAACACGAATGATCAAAATGTATAGCTTATACAATTACTACATACGGCAAAATGTCCCTTTTCCCAGACGGTGCCCATATATATGGTCAATAGTGAACGGTTATTCGTCTGCCGAGAAACATGTTTTCTCCTTCTTGATGCGACAATGAAAGCACAAAACAATATACACTTGGTTAACTGGTTACTTATTGTTAGTGCTGTGGTTCCAGATCAGCATATGCACGTGCACACTCTAATCAGGCCCCACGACACTATCTAGGCTTGTAGAAAATATTTTGCTATGTTCGATAATTTAAGCAGGCCGTGTTTGTCATGTATTATCATATGATGTACTTTTCAGGGGTAATTGGTAGTAATATGTACTTGTGTTATTCTTGAGACTCAGATCATTATGATATATCCAACAGAGATAATACAGTGCGTGTGTATTTGTGTAAACTACAGAGTTATGGTTATTGTTTACATATTTAATTAATGTTCGGCTAACTAGAGCCCATTTCTCGGACTGTCTCTCCGGTTTGACGGAGTTGCGGGCCCTCTTGCTGGCCAGGGCAGATCTAGCCAGTGTTGGTAGTCGTTGTATAACACTGTATTCAGCTGATTTGTTTTTGTAATGTATTGTATAACACGATTTCGTGTGAAAACAGTTTCTACCTCGTCGGGCATTTATCTTTTCACGGACATCATCACTTGTTGGTTCAAATAGGTCAGGTTATCGTTGATGTATATTCCGGTACCTTTCAGTTTGCGTCGGTTACGGAGAATGTATTCCTTCACAAGTCTCGAATGAAGACGTACTATTGCCTTCTGGCTTCCGGCTGTAAATTTGTTTGTTCGGTGGGCCAAATCGATATCGTCTGTCCGCAGACCGATGTTAATTTTTTCATTTAGGGTTTTGATTACAATGTTGGTGGTCTCTTCCGCTGTTTGATATGCGTTTCTACTGACGATGCCGTGTATTCTGATATTATTCAGTCTACTGTACTGTTCATTTTGAGTCATTTTGATTTGTTGTCATTTGATCGTCAAATTGGTTAATTCTTTTGTTCAGTGTTTCCTTTTCTTCTTTGTGTTTAAGAACTTCCTTTTGAAGGTTTTTTACTTCTGATTTCAGCTCTTGCTACTCTTGTAAGAGATAAAATGTATGTCCCAAACCAAAAATAAACAATACATGACCTTAAGCAAGGTAAACCTATAATAACTGTATGGGCAGAAGAATCTGGGCCATTACGTGATGGCTCTTATGAATTTGCATTTGGAAATGGTGTTTCTGGTTCAGCACATGAAAACTGTGGTTTTACTATGTAGTGTAGTGGGAGAGTTTTACGCCTGGGATTATACAGTGTCACAAGAGATGGATTTGTAACCGATGAAGTAAAAATTGGGATTAGCATTAATGGCACCCCAAATGTGAATGCAACAAAACATAAAGGACACCAACTTCAATTGAACTTACCTCTGGAAGTGTATTAAATTTCGTTTCACTTACAACATATAGTAAAGCTTCCATTCAATTGTAAATGTATTGATTGAAAATAATATATAAAAATAAAAAAATTACAAAAAGTAAATAAAATTAATAGTAAACTGTATCCACCGCTACCAGTTGAGGAGAATAGAACAGAACATTATAGGCTTAGTGAAATAAGTGCTTTAAAATATAAGCTAGAAAATGAGGTTGAGACAAGGAAAACAATACGAAATAAATATAAAAGAGCCATGAACATATTAAATGGTGTTCAGTCTGGATTAACTGCTGTTGGTCTGGTAATGTGTGGGACGAGTGCCGGACTATTATTAACTGTTGTAGGAGTGCCTGTTTCCTTGGGCCTTGGTATTGCGTATGTGGTGCATTTGCATTTACAAGCAAATTTATGAATACTGATCTACTGAAAAAGGCTGAAAAACATGATGAGATACGTATGCTTGCAATGGCAAAACTTAATTATATTGCAAATAAAGTGTCTACTGCATTACAAGATGGTAATGTATCTGATGAAGAATTTAAATTGATTATGGGAGAGATGGATAAATATGAACAAATGAAAGCAGATGTTAGAAAACCTATAAAGTTTGAGATTTCTGTTGAAGAAAAAAAAATACTACGAGAGCAAATCAAAACAGACATGTTAAACAAATAAATAAATGGGCAGTAAATTTTGACTTTCATTTTAGTGCGGTGGGGTAAAAAAATAGGGCTTAAAAGTTTTTAATATTTGTTTTATCTTTTTCAATAGACAAAATCAAAAGCATGAATGCTTATTTTTCTTATTATTTTTACATGGCTTCAACCCTAATGGCCTTACATAGTATGGCAACTACTTATTTTTATATTTAGTTTGTTCAATTTTAGATTTAAGATAAAGTGGTGCCCATACTTCAGATTCATCATGTAATGTTAAAATCATAGCTTCACCATTACTAGCTTCCACACATTTGTAATCTGTAATAGTATAGATTTCATTCTGTTTTAAATCTGCCCATTTAATTGTCTTATATTCATTGTGTTTCTTGTGCCTTTCTTCAAACTTGGCTAGTGTGATTTGTTGATTCATTTTTGTGTTTTATGTTATAGAAATGTATCTTAAAAATAAATAAAAAATAGGGAATGGGTTAAGAGACTACCAGCGGTAATCGCTGCAATACATTCGGAGACGAAAAAACCCTCTCCAATTGAAATTAAAACATTAAAAGACGATCCCATCTGTCCTACTGTAAACTTAATATATTTATACCAACCTGGATAACAAGAAGGCGGAGGCAGACGTAGAGCGACTGACCCGATATGGATGGTTGATATTCACCAGATTGATTATCATTTTATTACCCAATGTATAAGAGTGTATTATTTTAAGGCACCGGCACCAAAGAGAGGCTTTGTGAAGGAAGAGCTTCTTATTGTTCCGGCTGATACCCAAACGCGTACGTCATGATTCCATCGGGTGCAATGCATCGTTTTGTTTCGAGTGGTGAGAGTATTATTTTGTTCATTGTTAGTGCGTATATTGTGTGGTGTATGGAACGTATCATATTCATGTTATGAGTGTATGTTTTCTTGTTGAAAAGTGCATCTTTGTAATTGTCAAATTTATTTCTTTATTTGTTTTTTTTTATTACTATTTCTTACTCCCTTTGCTTTCTTGATGAGTTGTTCGTCTGCTCGTAATATAGAGTATAGCTTTGGGCGTAGGCCAATATATTCTGCTATTGGAGTACGAACACATTCATATTCATCTTTCATCTTAGACATATCTTTGTATACATCTTTTGTTTTGATGTCAACTAATAAACTGTCAGTGTCTGTATACAACAAGGTGCAGTTTTCGTTATATTTCTTGTTTAATGTGTTATATTACCAGTCGTACATTATATGTTTTGATAAGTCTAAGACAGACATGCCAACATAGAGTGGCTTGTTTAGGGTTAGTTTAGTTTTGTTTACATGTATAGCAGATAATTAATCTGAGAATTTGACACGTCTATTGAAATTAGGTTTATCTATGATTTGTTTTAACCTTTCATTTTCGGTTCCATCTGTTCTTACTAGTTTGATGTCTGATCTTTTGCGTAGGTTCTCCATAGATTTTCCGAATACAGCGTTGTTCATTAGTTGTTAATTGCTTTTTTACGGAATTCAGTGTTTAGACGAATGTATGGTTCCATCCATGGTTTCTCATTGCATTCTAATACTCAATGTACTTTCTTGAGTTTCGTGCCAAGTGATAGGTAAAACTGTAGATTTCGGTAATGTAATACGTATTTCTTTTACGTACTTAAAGTATTAGGTTTTTGCCTGGTTTTGGATGGACAACTGTACCTCTGCTATTTAGGGTTTTCCAATGGAAGCCAGAGTATGGCAGTGATTGGCTCATTGCCGATCCGTATAAATTATTTGCATCGTAATACATGATGTGGTTGTTTTCTTTGATTGGATTGTAATCAGCCACATGTGGGTTGTTTGCTTTTGCATGTCTTTTGGATACCATACTTATGCCACCACGCATACCTTTCTCTATGAACAAATGCATGTCGATATCTGCTAGTAGTTCTAGGTTTCTTTGAGTGTCTTTTAGTAATGCATCCCATGATAGACCTGGAGCTACGTAGTAGTATAATGGGTCAAGTTTGTATGCATTTATACATGTTTTTCTAAATGTTTGGAATACATCAGCAAGTAGAACAGCATCAGTTTTAAGGTATACATCATGATAATCTCCAAGGGTTTTACAGTTGAATTCTTTCCATACCTTTAGTGCGTGTTAATAGTATTTTGGTTGATACTTTCATCTGTAAGACTGCTGAAAAATTTATCTATAGGTGGTAATTGTGCTTCATTCAATCTTTCTTTGATGTTCATATATTCATAAGGGTAAACTCCTTTACGTAAATGTAGATTTGTTTTATTGTTGAAGACAATGTTGATTATTTTGAAATCTGATTTATGTTGCATCTACTAACTTTTCAAGTGATGAAGACATGAATTGGAAACTGTCTAAGAACTTGAGTTGTCCAATGCTAAATGAGATGTACTTTTCAGCGTTGGTTGGAATACAAATTATGTTGCAGTTTGCTGAGTGTATGTTTTGCATTATAAGATGACTATCGTATTATTTTAGGTTATGGAATACTACAGGGATTTTAGTTGTGCCAAGTTTTATTTTGAGTTTTAGGTTGCAGTTTTTATGGGCTGCACCTCTATATTCACCTGTAAAATGGCAGTGATCTCTTACTTTTATATCGTTTAGCTCTGTTTCACATATCCAACAATGGGTTGCACTTTCATAATCTTTGGTGTTTTGTTCTGTCATTGTTATTTGAGTTGGATGGGTAAATGTGTTGTTGATGTTTCTTGTTTCACATTTCAAATCGTTTCAGAATGTTTGAACTACATCTTCACCTCTGTATATAACTGTTTTTTTCTGCTTTGCCATCATACCGCACAATTTGATATCCAAAACCACAAGCTTCATGTTCACTTGTTATTTCTGATTTGTCACCAGCAGGTTTGTTTTCAGGGATTATTATGCTTTCAAAGTCCGCATAGATTACATATGGAACTGGTAGTTGGTTTTGATGTTTTTTGAATGTTATATGTTTTGTATCTTTTGAGGGCATTTATATTGTGGTTGCAGTTTTGCTAATGCCTTCACAATCTTCTTTGTGCTTGAGTAGTAAGTCTTCTTGTGAGAGGCCATATAGACAACGTTCACAGAAATGTGTTTTCCTTATGCTTGTTTTGATCGACGAGTAGTCTGTTTAGGTTTTTAATCCAACAATAATGATATTGCGTTTCTTTCTTTGGTTCTTCACCTTCTTTATCAACTTTATCGTCTTGTGATATCAAAAGTAAATTAATTCTATTCAATTATGTTGGTTGATCTGATATGTAATATGGGAATATGCTTATTTTCTCCGTCTTTTTTGTTATTGTATATCCATAAACATTTATTGTAAGATTGTTTTGTTGTTCCACTTTTGGCATTTGGGATATTGATTTTGGAAAATCGATGTCCTTCAAGTTCAAATTGTCTTTGCCTTTTTGTATAACTAAATATTATTAAGGTTACTTTTTGCGGGATATACAGCGGATGTCAGAGCCCATCTCAAACACTCATTATCATCATTCTTTGCATTAATTATTGCTTTTTTGTTTGCCAATGATTTAGGTAAAGGAATATATGAAGAGCCTTTGAGTGGTTCATATTTTGCAATGTTTAAGTACAGTTTAATACAGTGTTCAATCTCTAGGCCTGATGCTGTATTTGTAAATTTCTCAATCCATGTTTGTAAATAAGAAGTTTCATTATTATAAAATTTAACTACTTTAGATCCATCAAGAACAGCGCTTTGTTCTCCATGGGTTTGTCCGATGCCATACTTTCTTTCTCCGCCGTTTTCATCTTTGAAGAATTTTAAAGAATTACCGATTGAAAACTTTATGCCCTTATATTCTTTTATATCTTGATTGATTTGATTTATTATAGTAGACTTGTTATCATCAAACAGAATATTAGGGTCTTTATATTTATGGGCATCTATTTCATATGACTCGAAATAAGCACACAATTTTTATGTTATTTTTATTTATTTAATAGAAATAAATAATTATATAAATACAAAATGGAAGAAATAAACATGATGTGCCAATACAGAAATATCCATTCAGAAGAGCCATGCACGATAAAATCAGTGAAAAACTCAAGATACTGTGCAATCCATAAATGTAGGGTGAAAAATAATAGTCCATTGAAACCATGCTAATTATGTGGAAAGGGTACTTATGCAATGGGACAAGTGTCTACTAAATGTGGTGCAAATATAATTTTGACCTTGAATATATATCATAAAATCGTTCGAGATTACAGAATAGAAACAAGGCGATTGAGAACAATAATATATATATAAGGCGTATGGTGGTAGGGTTCATTGCCGTACAAAACAACTATATAATTATGTACAGCAAGCATTGTTTTCATAAATCCCTAGTCTCAAGGGCTGAGAAGGTTAACATTTTAAACTGGTTGTATGCCTTTTAGACAAGGTACCAAACTATATAGTGCTTTGGTACTAAACTATATAGTTTAGTACTATATATAGTACTTTCGTACTAAACTTCGATTTATATCGCAGGCGCCCCATAATCTATATATATATCCTCAATATGCCCCTCAACCAAGGGCACCATTTATATATTACTGACTGTTTCACGAAACCTGCCCAAATTTTACGGCTATATAAACAACGCAAAAACAATTTTTATTTGGATATTAAAATAAAGAAACATTTAAGAATGATCCTTCTTTTTATTTAGTGAAATTTGGTCCTATATTGATTTTATTACGAAAATGTTTTCAGACATACTGGACCGATTTTCAAGATTTAACTTTTCTTTTCTTAGTTAGATCATTTATAAGCCATCTAGACAGGTTTCACAGTCACTTTCCATAAAAAGATAGATAAATCATTTTTTCTTAATAAAATCAATATTTGATCAAATTTCACGAAGTAAAAAGAAAGCTCATTGCTAAATTTTGATAAAACTTTATATTGTCGAAACAAAATGTTTTTTGTATTGTTTATATAGCCGTAAATTTCGGGCAGGTTTCGCGAAACAGACAGTAGATACACAACTTATCTGGATATCTGAAATGCCATAAGCTCCAGTCCTCCAGTCACAGCTAGATATGAGACAAGGAATGTGAGTGTGTAACCTCCGAAGGTATGTCTCATGAAAACTGGGGGCCGTTTCACTAAACTTCGTAACACTAAAAGTGCAATATTATGATAGTTTGTAATAAAGGTAAATCTAGCAATTGTAATTTCTAAACGATCCTAAATTTGTACTTACGAACATGTTAGTCCTACGAAGTTTAATGAAACGGGGCCCTGTTTTCCAATGTTACGATATTTTCGTAAATGTGCATTTGCTATGAACATGTCTTCAACTGTCGATGTCATTTACCGAAAATAGCACAGTTTCTGTAAATATTTTTGATGACAATTCGCACGTCTTCTTAAGTATAAAATCATATGGCTTGTCACACATATGGTATGGATTGAATGGTGAATCTATAGACTTGTAGCCCCAGTAGCATATTTCATCAACGTGGCAAAGTATACTTCGCTAGCAAAGTATACTTTGAGGGAGAAATTGTCAATTTAAGAATAAAATTGTTATTTGTTATTATACTGAATTTATTACATTATCACAGCCATTCAGTATAATAATTCTGCATACTTTAATCGTCAAATATATGCAGTCGTTAAGTTATATATGACATAATGCATTTCGGGAAAAATAAATGATGATTTCTACCTCAAAGTATACTTTGCTAGATAAGTGTACTTTGCAATTTTGATGAAATCGGCAACAGATCAGACACTGCATGCTTGAATAATGATTCGGAGATATGTTGTTCACCAATCAGTCACTGGCTAACGAAACAATTCGATTGATCGAATGGGGCTTTACGTCCTTACAATAACAAGGTTATATACAGGGGAAAGTACCTATCTGAGGGAGCACAGCGCATTCAGCGCTAAAAGTACAAGAACAACCTTCAGTACGCTAAGACAGTGTCCTTGTGTTCGTTTCACTAAACTTCGTACGACTAAAATGTTTGTAAGTGCAAAATTATGATAGTCTGTAAATTTCATTCGATTATTCGATTATTGGTTTTACATTTATTTGCACTTACACACATTTTCGTCGTACGAAGCTTAGTTAAACGGGCCCCTTTTCTGGTGCTAGGTACTAATACACCGGAGAGAGGGGCACTAAACTTCGTATAAAATGTTCGTAAGTGCAAAATTATGATAGTCTGTGAATTTAACATTAAAGGTACATGCCGACTCTGTAGGCACAAATTGTTCTTTATAGGAATTAAATAAGTGTATAATTGTGTCACTATTCCACCAGCTCTAAAAATTACAAGTGCCCGGTATGCAGATATAATAATTCACAAATTAATATTTTACTGATTGTGACGCGAGGTAGATATATTACTGGGTTGTATTAATAGTCAAAATATATGTAAAGCTCCGACTTATATTAAATTTACAAATAATTAAAGTCAAGGTGCACGACCACGTGGTTACAACAACAACAACAATAATGGCTGAAAGTGTTGACAGCTCGCCCACTCCAAAGTAAGTATTATTTGATATGTTCCTTAATAGGCAACTGATTTTGATGAAATATGGCGCAGCAAAAGCGTCTTCATGAGCTGCATTTGGTGGTCCCGGGAGTTCGGCACATACTTATGTCGTTTTTTCGAAGTTTGATTTCCGTGTCAGTAGACACGGAAAACGATTGTTCGCAAAAACGACATAAGTTTGGGTCAAAGTACCGAGACCACCAAATGCAGATTAACAAGACGCGTTTGATGTGCCATATTTCATAAAATTCCGTTACATAATAAGGACAAAAAAAAAGCAGGTGCAGGCGCAGAAACGAATATGTACAGGCGCAGAAACGAATATGATGTCCAACGATCACGCTTACAATACTAATGACAACGTATTTTCTGAATAATTCGCTTGCAAACCTTTTTGTACGTGAATTTTGAATCAAGGGAGCGTGATCAAAGTGCCAATTCCTGGATAACTAACGCGTGTTATTGTCCCTTTCCGGTGGTGATATCGAGTAAATATAGTCTAATTGATTCATGGATAGTGTCAGCTCTCTACATGCAGGATATGACATGTTTTTATGGCATTTTCTGATTTATCTCGTTACGGTTTGTACCGTCTGTTGCGGTGCAGAGTTTATGTAAGCAACTTCATAAAAGGATACGGTGTTGCGCGAAAACAAGCTACGGTTTGTACGGTGAGACAAAATAGATACGGTGTGTCGCACATTTCTTTTCAGAGCCAGCTGGCATAAGGTGCGTTTATTATCATTGACCGCCAGTTGCTCGTTTTGGTCGTATTATAATTATAAATAAAGGTGAAATGTCCAATCATGCTGACAGTCCCACCCGCTCCCGCAACTAGCTGTTCGGTAGGAATTTATATTTAGAAATGATCTAAAACACCTAACTTGCTGAATACACGGGCATTGCTGAATGCAAAAAATATTCCCGCGCATATATACTGAGCCTATGAACAATTTAATTCGTATGATGTACAAACAAAATAAAAACATGCAAGCATTGCATAAAATAAAAAGTATATACTGAAGCGATTTAAAAATGCAACAAGGAGTTCAACATGTTAGTATTCCCCCATTATATAATTTGGCAAAACCTTTTACTGAGGAAAAATAGCAATTTTATTATATATCCAAATATTCCGGGATCGATACATGAACGTGATACACTGCGGTCACATGGTTGATCATACATTGGTGTTCAATAACATGACCACCTT
The DNA here is from genome assembly GCA_029237695.1 of Conchocele bisecta. Classification (NCBI taxonomy): domain Eukaryota; kingdom Metazoa; phylum Mollusca; class Bivalvia; order Lucinida; family Thyasiridae; genus Conchocele; species Conchocele bisecta. The sequence continues at coordinate 75,690,831 of CM055270.1, read as the reverse complement.
CTTGTTGCGTGTTTACATCATTTCAGAATATTTCTGACCATAAATACGTAAACAAATTAATCTTTTTAAATCATTGTTTTAAAATGAAGTGTCCATGGATATCGATACATGAACAAACAACATGTATTGCTTAATTTCCCAAATTACGATGTTCAGTGTTTGCAAGCAACTGGAAAATAAGCATTGTCACACTAACAACATGTCATAACCATTTCTTACATTTCAGCCCGTAGTTTACAGAAATATAACGGTGAATTACACCACTCGGCAACTGTAGTTTATACAACTCTCTTGTTTACCACATATGGAGATATGAGGTCAGTAGCGTCACTATGACGTGTTTCTTTCCAATAATGAAATCGTGTTCTCGCACACACCCTCTGAATCGCGAGACAGTCACCGTCACTACGGCCCGCCTCCAGAAAGTATTTTACATAACTCTAGGCCATATTTTACTCTCGAGTCGCTTTGTTTTTATGAAGAAGCATACGTGAAATGTAAGAACATGTTTATTTAACCAGGTGAGCTTATTATCTTGAAATAATGCCCTCGTGATTGGGTCAAAATGCAAAACAAACTCGATTCGCTATGCTCACTCGTTTGTTTCGCGTAAGGACCCAATCACTTGTGCATTATTTCACGACAATCAGTTCGCCTTGTTAAATAAACGGCATGTATTCACACATAAAATGACCAAAACCAATATATGATAATCGTATTCCTTGTAACAATTTTGTTATATGAAACTATTGAAAATACATAATTGTTGCATAAATATTTGAAATTATTTAAAAAATGGTCTAAAAATATAAAATCTCCAGACATTGTATAATATGGTGATTTTTAATTATTCCACAATATAGACAAAAGGATGGTATATTACACGTATTGATTATATGAAAGTTATACTAATAAATTTTATTATACTTCGTCGGAATGCAATATATTTTAATAATTATTTTCAAATAACATTTCCATAAAGATCCAGAAAGATAGACACAATTATAAAAAACAAAAACAACAATGGCAAATTCATTGCATGTACATGTACATGTATTCCCAAATTTCAATTTGTTCAGTGTTTGCAAGCAACTGGTGTATCAATAGTTTATGCTACTAACATGTCATAATCATTATTCACCCATGAAGTGACAAAAGACAATATCTAGTACTCACATTCCTCAACATAATCATACTATATGAAATTGTAAAAATACATTGTTGTAAAACTATTTCCAATTGAATTGGACAAACGGTCTAAACATACAAAATCTCTACTATTGTATAACATGTAAATCTTTTATTATTCCACAATATGATAAACAAGAGGGGTGTTATCTACATTTATTACATGTATTAGTTATATGCAAGCTATATTAACAAACTTTATTTAAATTTGGTCGGAATCACAAAGTCTTCCACCATTGCAATGTAATTTATCCATTTTAGCTTAATTATGTTCTTGTTATTGTAAATACATGTAATGTATAATTCTATACCCAAACATTTCTGAGCACACAGAATGAAAAACTAACACATTATACCATAGTAACATGGTAAGTGTAAAACCTTTTTATGTGAAATATGTTTATTACTCATACTATCAGTATTATGTTCAATATAACATATACGACTGTGTATTATTGGGTCATATATCTCATATAGAAGTAGTTGTGGCATGTCGTAATTCGTAACATATATATTAGAAAAGAAATGATGTTCTTTTTTATTTTAAAGTTTACCAATGTAGTAATCATGAGTGTTACTATCTACCAGTCTTTTTAGATATATTTCAACACTGATTCCACATATTATGTACAGGCTGTGTGAGCTATTTGATAAGGAGCTACATGTATATTGATAATAATTTAGATCACTCTTATGATGCCATTATATCGATCATCGGGAATTTTCGATTAATACATTTTGTCACAATTAAGTAGCTAATACATGTTGTGTTGAGGATACATATACCCCATTGAATTCAGTTATTTAAAACTAGTGAATATGGCTGAAAAGGAATATGATAAACTATACAATTGTTTTGAACATTTGTTTGTCAGACCGCCAAGTTAGGTTTGTTCCGTTGTATTAAAGTTATCTAACGAACAGAATATATATATATATGTGTGAAAAAAACGAAACATTCTTCGATCTGTCATGGATCCTGTCTGAGAATGTATTGGATGAACGTTATACTGCCGTATTAACGGTCGTACGATCGAAATCCACCATTTTTATTCGAAACTGGCACATCTTATATTATGTTTTTATTAACAATAATGGCGTAAGGTTAATTTTCTTTTATTATTTTGCTGCTGATATCACATATACAAATGTTTGTCTGTTATTGATATGTAAGTTTTATGTTCCGTTATTTTGACATATAATATTTTCGTTGACACAGTTTACAGACAACTGTCCACATTAACTGCTATCGACCACCATTTACAGGTAAAAACTCTGTGTAAGCTACATTTTTTATTTACATACAGATGGTCGGCAGAATATTTGTAGACCGTTGTAGCCTGGGCCCGGTTTCCCGCACAACTATATGTTTCAGATTTGATTAACTCGACGCAAAGTTTCAGTGTATTGCTCAATTCATTCTTTCTAATATACATCATGTACATGTATTACATGAAATGTATATTTATTTAATTAACATTTAGCGCAACCTCTACCTGCACAAACAACAAAGCCATGTACATGTATGTTACGATGTCTCATCTGTGCATATGCACCGTCTGATCAGAACATAGTATGTCCGCCATTCACTCACTAGGGAATCCTTTCTCAATTACCGACATGATATGGGTTGCCGATCTTACATATATTGCAGATATTGTAAGGTCCGTTTTTTCAGCAGGTGGTACAAGTACAGCTGTAAGAGGGGCGATGCCGTGAACATTCGACATTTCTGTTGTCTGAATATGAAAAGCTTAAATCTGAATGCACACTGACGTGTGTGTCATGTTAATATAAGAAATAGATACGTTGGGATGATATTTCAAGATAACACATGTTGGAGACATTAGTATCATGGACCGAGATCTGCACCACTTGAGGATATTTTTTTATTTTTAGCAAAATGACCCCCTTTTCTGCATAATGGAAGTCTCAAACTTAACATGAAACAGTTCATTTCAGTTAGTTAGGGGTTACGTGTTAATCGTCAAATGTTATAGCAGCATTGTCAATGAAAATATAACAGTATAGACAAACTCTAATATCATGTCCACAGGAATCTTCGGAATGTCAAACTCTTGGTGGATTAACTGTGCAATTGATCATAGACATGCACAGACCGACGAATGGATTGATGCATCCACACATGCACAACGTGTGATAACTGACATTTAACTCATTTAATTTATGAAGTATCTCCCCTGTGTATCACAGTCTATTATAGTATACATATCAAGTGAAAAAAAAATACAAAGTCCTCGAATTTTGATCAAATACAATAGTGTGTATTGTGATAATATAAATAGAACATTTGCATTATGGAAAGCAAAAAAAGATATAAAACTTCCTGACACATCATGAGTGCCGTAACCAGGAAGCCAAAAACGAGGAGGCAGTGGTCATGCCCCCCCCCCCCTCCACCCACACACGGAAAGAAAATTACGAGTATTTATTATAAAATCTAAACAATATTTACAAATAGAGTAGATTCTGATGACACGGCTCGTTATGAGTTGGCTCATCTGTGTCTACACGTTTTTGTTGGATCACGTTTTTGTATGAATAATATCGTCTAGCATTACTGTATCCGGACCCGGATACGTATACAAAAACGTCTGGTCGAATATCAACATGATTAATGGAAGAAACTGTTCTTAGTTGAAATTAACATGAAAATAAGACACACTACACTTATTTTCACGACCATGACTATTTGAAAAGCAGAATAAAGGGGGTTGAATAAATGCTGTTTATATCTGAAGTAACCTAATATGTTATACCTGAAGTAGCCTAATATTAGTCAGTCTGAACAGCAAATTCAAGATAGCGGCGAATTTTAAAATCGAAGTCGGTGTCGGTGCAGCTGAATTTTGTCCATTTTTACAGTAACATTATTTGCGACGTAACCAACGACACGGACATGTCCATTATGATTGCAATGTTTATTATGACAACTGTATAGTCTAACTCGAGCCAATATTGAAGCGCATCGTAAATAAATCGGAGATTTAATCAGATACAATACCGAATCTACCTAGCGTAGACGCCGCCATTTTGCTTTGAATCACGTCACTGGATTTGTGACGCATGGCGAGGGAATGACGTCAAAACATGACGTCACGCACGTTCAAGCAATTATAGTATGCGGTATGTATTAAATAATTGATTAGTGCCGTAGAATATAAAATATATTCGGTTTCGCCGCGACAACTATATAGGGGCTCGCTCAAGCTCACCCCAATAAAGCTGTATAAGGCTCAACGGAATATATTTTGTATTCGACGGCACTAACCATGTATTTCCTATATACTGTAACGTCGTTTTTCGTTGGGGTTTGAGAGCCTAAACCATGGTTTAGACTCTCAAACGGGGGTTTAGTGAATTATTGTGCATTTGGCGAGCCTAAACTAGGGTTTGGGCAGTCCAAACTGGGGTTTGAGCTCAAACCGTGGTTTAAGCTATCAGAAACCATAGTTTGAGCGTCTAAACCGTGGTTTCTGCCGCCAAGTGCACAATAATTGCTCAAACCAGGGTTTAAGAAAACTACCGTTTGGGATCACGATTGGCAGTTTTTTTCTTAAGCTGTGGTTTGGGTCCAAACTAGGGTTTAGGCTTTTAATTCGATTACGACGTCAAACGGCAGTTTCTGGCCAAATGCACAATAATTGCTCAAACTGGGGTTTGAGAGCCTAAACCCTGATTTAGACTCTCAAACTGGGGCTTAGGGAATTATTGTGCATTTATTGTGCATTTGGCGAGCCTAAACTAGGGTTTTGGCAGTCTAAACCGTGGTTTAAGCTATCAGAAACCCTAGTTTGAGCGTCCACATTACGCAAACACGTCTTATTTGGAATTAATAAATCACTGAACTACTTTCGGCAAGGGAGATAATCAATATCACGCGAACTATTTTCATACGAGCCAAGCGGATTGTTCATTTATGATTAGTATATATAGTTTTAAGCTATCTCCTGTGATATATAATGATACATTACTTTGTTATGTTATGGGTACTAATACATGTTGTTTCAATAGCGTATCTCTGTAACGGTATCGTTGTAGATGGAGTTGCAAATAATTAAATAATTATTACGTTCAAATGGTTGAGTAATACTGATAGCACTTCTGTATAACTGTGATTGTCGTAAATGGCGCAATAGTCGTGAGGTTAAGGTCGCCGACTTCAATGATTTAATTACCGATTCCCGAAAGGGTCGGGGGTTCAAACCTCGACGTTGTATACTTTTTTTTCTCCATACATATTATTTGTGTGATTTTAATATTTTCACAATTTTATGATTTTAATAAAAATACCTATAAATTGATAGAAACTTAACAACAATGAAAGTGTCTGTCTTTAAGTAATATATACACAGACAGTTTGTTACTTTTTTTTTAAGTTTAAGTAATATATACACAGACAGTTTGTTACTGTTTTTTTTAAGTTTGAGGTACTGTCTATACCATATAATGTTTTAATGTCCCAAAAGCTATTTTTTTGGCTGTCACAATTCATTAATTTTCGGACAGGAAACATTTTTTTATGAATTTGAAATAATTATTGTCCTCCATCTGCTCACAACACTGTTCGAACTGCGCCTGTGGCTACCACGACCAGAATTCACTGGCCGCAAACACAGTAGCCATCGGCGTCTATTTATTAAATTATTATTTTTTATTTTATTTGAATTCCGCGTGAACGCTGCATTTTGTGTCAACACCATTTACAGAAAATATTGGTGATTTTCTAAACGAATATCGGAGAAATGCGGCTATATATTTTGTCAATTTTCAACACCATTTACGGAAAACAATTACTGATTTTTTAAAATAATATCGGCACAACTAAATACGGTGATAGAATTTTTGTCAACTTTTCAACACCATTTACGGAAAATATTACGGATTTTCTAAAAACAATATCGGCGAAGGTGTACTGAACTACTCTTTATTTTAAATAACCAGCCGTCTAATAGGTCTGTGTATAATCGAGAGTATATCGTTAATGGTCATGTTGTCTCCGACAGCGAGGTGTTGCGGCACACATCAAAACGACACGTCAATTTCAAAACATTGCCTAAGGGTCACAGCTGTGTGGTGTCATCAGGTCATCACCCACACAAAGCGACGTGTATTTACAACTAGATCTGTGTAATGTGTCGGGTGTAGCCAAAGACCATACATAAATTCGTAATTAGTCACAGATGTAGCCTTAAAATATAATCGATTTCCTTAAATTACGTCCGCAAGTTGACAGATATTTCAGAGCAGACGTCATCGTAATTTGCCGTTATTTATTTCCAAAATTAGCCATATATTCTGTAAATGGCGTTGAAAGTTGACAATAAATTAAGACCATATCAGTACGTTAAATCGCTATCGACGACAACTGACGATCCGATGAGAGAGTAATACCGTTTACGCGTATCCAATGTTAAATATACATCGTTATTTTGTATGACTTTCGTATTTTTTACCGAGAAATTCAAACCGTTTCCAATTATTGGGGAAAATAATATCATGATTAGCACACCGTTTCACTAAGCAGCGGCTACTCAGGGAATGGGATCACACGGTCTATTGTTTACACTGGATTAATGGCGGCCCCCATGAGGTCTCGGGTAAATCTTATTTTTAAATAATACGACTGTGGTTTCTTCCTTTTAGTGATGACCATGTTGCAGCCGTTAACACTTATTTAGCAGCATTATTTATGTAGTTAGTCTGAACATTCTGCAGAGAAATTTGAATAGGACGGAATCGAGCGTTGTTTAAACTTAGTCCTGTTCATATGCACAGGTCAAAATATGAACTGAAAATGGCGCTTTGTGTGACAGAAATCCGTACGCGGACGAATACAAAAATTATTTTGTTATAAATATCACATATAGCGAAACAGCGGTAGCACTTACTGTTTTAATAATATGCATACATATTGTAATTAATGTTTAATAGTGATATACTGATAAATAATATACGATACTATGGTTTATACTCCAGCACTATGTTTTAAGGCTGTGTGATTTGCCTCAATATAAGCTGGATTAATTAATACTTATATTTATGCGCTTCATGAGAACATCAATACATTTAAAATATACAAATATTACTTAAAGGGGTATCGATATGATACATTTTAATAATATAAATATTGAAAATACACATTACAATCGCTTACAACATAAGTTATTGATCGAAAATAGTCACTGCATCGTGATCTATTTGACCGAATTACCTATTGCGCGGCTACCTCATCATACCCCTGTTTACATAGGTAACTGGGTGTATAGTGAGGTATGCTCGCTAATACAATGTTTGCGTAATGCAAACGGTGGTTTCTGCCGCCAAGTGCACAATAATTGCTCAAACCAGGGTTTAAGAAAACTATGGCAAGCCAAATGCGCAGTAATTCCTTAAACCATGGTTTGGAGCTCAAACCCTAGCTTAGGCTCCTCAAACCCTAGTTTGGGCTGAAACTGCCATTTGAGATCCCAAATGGTAGTTTTCTTAAACCCTGGTTTGAGCAATTATTGTGCACTTGGCGGCAGAAACCACCGTTTGGACTCTCAAACCAGGGTTTCTGATAGCTTAAACCACGGTTTGAGCTCAAACCCTAGTTTAGGCTCCTCAAACCCTAGTTTGGGCTCGCCAAATGCACAATTATTCGCTAAACCACAGTTTGAGAGTATAAACCAGGGTTTAGGCTCTCAAACCCCAGTTTGAACAATTATTGTGCATTTGGCCAGAAACTGCCGTTTGAGGTCGTAATCGAATAAAAAGCCTAAACTCTCGTTTGGACCCAAAACGTGGTTTAAGAAAAAAACTTCCAATCGTGATCCCAAACGGTAGTTTTCTATGGCAAGCCAAATGCACAATAATTCCTTAAACCATGGTTTGGAGCTCAAACCCTAGCTTAGGCTCCTCAAACCCTAGTTTGGGCTCGCCAAATGCACAATAATTCGCTAAACCCCAGTTTGAGAGTCTAATCCAGGGTTTAGGCTCTCAAACCCCAGTTTGAACAATTATTGTGCATTTGGCCAGAAACTGCCGTTTGAATCATCATATTTGTTATATAAATGACAATGCCACACATAGACATACTATTGATTTTTCAATTACGGCAGCAGTACTCCCGTGTGATTATACAAACACAAACGCTGGCGGTAATGTAGCTTTCTGATTTCAACGTGTCGAAATAAATAGATAGCAAAGAGGTAATAAGTTGATTAAACTGGTTAAAATTAGGCAAGTAGTATGGATAAATATGTCCGCTAAATTGCTGAGAAATTTATGTACACATATCGTTATTTCTCTATGTAAAATTCCTGTATTGTAATTTGCAACTAGTAGTGGACATTTCGTTTTCAGTGAGTAAATAACGGGTGGAAATATGACTTAGCGAAGTAAAATCGTAGGTAGGTAGGAATCGCATTTATTTGACTACACCCCATCCTGCTGTAAATGGTACAATATCCGATAATAACCGTGAAACTCGATTTATTTAATTCTATATATGAATAAAATATGATGCTGTACATAAATACCGAAAGGGCCGTTGCAGTATACGAAGAAAGAACAAATTGTTGCGGCAGCATGTTAAGGACTGTCATCATGATTGGACACTTGACCTCGTTTTATAATTATAATGCGAGAACACGAGCAACTGACGGTCAATGGTGTAATCAACGCCGCAACATATGTCAACTGCCTCTGAAGAGAAATGTGCGACAGGCCGTATCTTTTTTTCACACCTGTACAAACCGTAACGTGTTTTCGCGCATTACCGTAACCGTTCATGACCTCATAAATCTGTGTCACCGCGTCTTTCATTTGTTACAGCATTCGCGTTGTTTGTCCGAAACCAATAACCATCCTGTAGACAGACATTGTGGCCTACTATTAAAATCGATGAAGGCATTCATAGGTTATTAAGAAATAATAGGAGTCACTACCGTATGTACCATATATATGCCTGTACGTACTGTATGCATGGACTATCACAATATCCACTTCTGTCTATCGGTGAGGAGATAATATCCATGTACTGTTGCCGACGGTGAGACCTTGTTTGACCTTGTTATACCCACTTTTTTTGGGGAAAAAAAATGGGTATATTGTTTTTGTCACGGGTGTCTGTCCGTCCGTACGTCCGTACGTCCGTCACGTTTATTGTAACTCGAAAAACGTTTCCACCTTCATACCTACTCGCCTCCTTCGTTATCATGTGCAGATGCGCAAAAAGTGAATTCGGATTTTTGATCCGACCCTCCATCATGGATTATCTCCCCCTTTCGGACTCAGAATTTCCCATTTTTTCCTTGTAACTCGAAAAACTTTTTCACCTTCATACCTACGCGCCTGATATTTGGTATGTAGCTTCATTATCATGTGCAGATGCGCAAAGTGAATTCCGATTTTTGATCCGACCCTCCATCATGGATTATCTCCCCCTTTCGGACTCAGAATTTCCCATTTTTTCCTTGTAACTCGAAAAACATTTTCATCGTTATCATGTGCAGATGCGCAAAGTGAATTCGGATTTTTGATCCGACCCTCCATCATGGATTATCTCCCCCTTTCGGACTCAGAATTTCCCATTTTTTCCTTGTAACTCGAAAAACCTTTTCACCTTCATACCTAAGCGCCTCATATTTGCTATGTAGCTTCGTTATCATATGCAGATGCGCAAAGTGAATTCGGATTTTTGATCCGACCCTCCATCATGGATTATCTCCCCCTTTCGGACTCAGAATTTCCCATTTTTTCCTTGTAACTCGAAAAAAATTTTCACCTTCATACCTACGCGCCTCATATTTGCTATGTAGCTTCGTTATCATGTGCAGATGCGCAAAGTGTATTCGGATTTTTGATCCGACCCTCCATCATGGATTATCTCCCCCTTTCGGACTCAGAATTTCTCATTTTTTTCTTGTAGCTCGAAAAACTTTTTCACCTTCATACCTACGCGCCTCATATTTGCTATGTAGCTTCGTTATCATGTGCAGATGCGCAAAGTGAATTCGGATTTTTCATCCGACCCTCCATCATGGATTGTCTCCCCCTTTCGCACTCAGAATTTCCCATTTTTTCCTTGTAACTCGAAAAACTTTTTCACCTTCATACCTAAGCGCCTCATATTTGCTATGTAGCTTCGTTATCATATGCAGATGCGCAAAGTGAATTCGGATTTTTGATCCGACCCTCCATCATGGATTATCTCCCCCTTTCGGACTCAGAATTTCCCATTTTTTCCTTGTAACTCGAAAAACTTTTTCACCTTCATACCTACGCGCCTCATATTTGCTATGTAGCTTCGTTATCATGTGCAGATGCGCAAAGTGTATTCGGATTTTTGATCCGACCCTCCATCATGGATTATCTCCCCCTTTCGGACTCAGAATTTCCCATTTTTTCCTTGTAACTCGAAAAACTTTTTCACCTTCATACCTACGCGCCTCATATTTGCTATGTAGCTTCGTTATCATGTGCAGATGCGCAAATTGTATTCGGATTTTTGATCCGACCCTCCATCATGGATTATCTCCCCCTTTCGGACTCAGAATTTCTCATTTTTTTCTTGTAGCTCGAAAAACTTTTTCACCTTCATACCTACGCGCCTCATATTTGCTATGTAGCTTCGTTATCATGTGCACATGCGCAAAGTGAATTCTAATTTTTTATCCGACCCTCCATCATCGATTACCTCCCCCTTTCCGACTCAGAATTTCCCATTTTTTCCTTGTAACTCGAAAAAGTTGTTCACCTTCATACCTACGCGCCTCATATTTGCTATGTAGCTTCGTTATCATGTGCACATGCGCAAAGTGAATTCGGATTTTTCATCCGACCCTCCATCATGGATTGTCTCCCCCTTTCGGACTCAGAATTTCCCATTTTTTCCTTGTAACTCGAACAACTTTTTCACCTTAATACCTACGCGTCTGATATTTGGTTCGTAGCTTCGTTTTGATGTGCTGATGCGCAAAGTGAATTCGGATTTTTTATCCGACCCTCCATCATGGATTACTTCCCCCTTTCGGACTTAGCATTTGGGGAAAGTGGGTATATTGCGATGGCGCGCCATCGACTTTTTCTAGATTTATAATTATTATAATACGAGAAAACGAGCAACTGGTGGTCAATGATGCTGTAATCAACGCACCTTATGCCAGCCGGCTCTGAAAAGCAATACACCGTATCTATTTTGTCTCACCGGTACAAACCGTAGCTTGTTTTCGCGCAACACCGTATCCTTTTATGCAGTTGCTTCCGGAAACTCTACACCGTAACAGGCGGTACACACCATAACGAGATAAATCAGAAAATATCATGAAAACATGTCATATCCTGCATGTAGAGAGCTGACACTTGCTACGAATCAATTATACTGTATTTACTCGATATCGCCACCGAAAGGGGACAATAACACGCGTTAGTTATCCAGAAATCGGCACTTTCATGACGCTCCCTCGATTCACGTACAAAAAGGTGTCCTCTTTGCAAGCGAATTATTCAGAAAATACGTTGTCATTAGTATTGTGAGCGTTATCGTTGGACATCATATTCATTTCTGTGGCTGTTCATACCAGATACGTTGCTGATAATGTCCTGTAAGCTGTAAAATATTTAATTAAACTGACATTCACCTGCTGTCATTCCGCTACGCCATCTTGGTGACTTGTATATACCCTGTCTGCACCGTATCACGGAAACTCTCCACCGTATCACAATACCGACAGTGGTCCTTGGGAAACAGAAATACTTGTTAAACGTTTTATACGTGCACGAACCCTCCACGCCGCCGCAAGTTAATTTGTTTTGCAACTTCATAGATTTATATTAAATTTATGGATCCATGAACACACTTTAAAAAATTACAAAACAACAGAAGTTAAAAATAATAAGCATGTATACAATGAAACATCTAGGCAGGGGCCATACGAGCTAGTATTCTAATGCCAAATTATTAATATTAAAATTGTTGCCAAATTAGCAGCAGAAAAAAACAGTTTCATAGACTTATACACATTCACCTTCAGGAACTTTCATAAAATTATAATAAGGTATTAGTTATTACAATGTTTAATGTCGAATATCGATATGGCACCAACTTGTATTACTTAATGTAATTGTAGACTATAATCAATGGGTTTGTAAACATTCGCTTTCCATACAGTCAATGGTTACTAATATAATGTAAAGCAAACCAACATAACACACATCTAGATGTGTATTTATTTGCCAAGGCAGACTGTACCTCCAGGTGTTTATACGTTCTCATTAAAATGCAATGCAATAAAATTATTACATACAGAGACAACATCTTTAAATATACACCTTTATTTAAATTTCACGAACCGGGACAATACCCTTAAATACTTGCTCAGAACAACAAAATAAAAGTTATAATATAATATCAATTACTGTATAGATCTATACCTTTATCGATATTTATTACACCGAGAAAACACTTTTAAATACTTACATTGTATGAAGATGTCAACCCTTTCACCCCTAAGTAACTGAATGGGCTGCGATATGTTAATTTTGCAACCGATCCAATCATCGCAAAATTATTTTCAGACTATTTCATTTATAAAAAGGGGATATTTGTTGTTCTCAAAAATATGAAAATTACTTTCAAACAGTGCAGATCCTGATGAGACGGCTCGTTACGAGCCGGCTCATCTGGATCTGCACTGTTTGCATAAACCGATATAGCGGGCTTTCGGGTTCAAAGGGTTAAGTTTAGTTTCTTGTAAATATGATTACACTGTGTGGCGTACGAACATGTTTAGTAGTTTCTAGTATGTAACTGCAATGGGTGGGGTAATGACTGAATTCAATTCATTTTACAAATTTAACTCGTTTGAAAATACCTGTTTTTATGCTTAGATAAAATAATATTAATTACATACATCTAATTAAACGACATCTCGTAATGTATTAAATGGTTTATTTCAAGAAGTTTCTGACAGCTTAGGCATCAAGGGACGGTTGAAAATAGCCAAAATGTACTAATGTTCTGAGGGCGGCGGGTGACTTATAAAAATAACCGCCTCTCACAATCATTTAAGGAGGCTCTTGCGACAAGTATTGAAAAGTACTCGCAAATGAATTACAAATCGTGCGCCACAATCAAGATGCAGTAACCGCATCACATGTGTTTAATTATTTTTTTACAATGTTACCCTACCCACGACTAAATTTGTTTGAATTGTTCTCATGAAAACATGAGGCACAGAGACTTTGCTATGTCTTGTTCTATCACTTGCAACATCACACCATTTCTTGAAAATGATTCCCAAGCGGGGTCATAACCACCTCAAACCTCGCTACAAATGTCCGAAAAATACATGTACCTTAAATTGTGACGCGAAACCGTACCGGCGAGACAGCATGGCATGCGCCATTTTCCAAGATATCGACTGCAAAATACCATGCTTACCTCTAGTCCTGCTGAACCCTGCATATTTGAGTGCAGTAAACTAAAACTGCTGGATGTTATCTTGGGACACCTTGAACAATCAAACTTTTCCCTTAAGGAAAAATCTTTTTCCCACGAAACTGCTCGTCGCGCTCTATATTGCTAATTTCATCAATTTTAAGCAAAACACAACCAAATAATAATGTACGAAATGAAAGCTGCTGTCGAAATGGGGCGCGGATATCGCCCACTCCAACAATGGCAAAACGCGAAGTTTCCTTTCGGTGTATCGACTGCAAAATACCATCATTGATGCTTACCTCTAGCATCAGACTTTCCCTTAAGGAAATGTTTTTTCCCCGAAACTGCTCGTCTCCCTCTATATTGCTAATTTCATAAATTTACCAAATAAAAATGTACCAAATGAAAGCTGCTGTCGAAATGAGGCTCGGATATCGCCCACCCCAAAAATGGCGAAACGCGAAGTTTCCTTTCGGTGTATCGGCTGCAAAATACCATGCTTACCTTAGAACTGTCGTCTGCATTGTTTTGTTGTTGTTGTTGTTGTTGTTCAGCATAGTGGTAGGTTCCAGCCGCTGATTTTTCACATAGGGTAAACCTATGTATTGCGATCGCCTCCGACAGTTAATCACGACCCAGACCCCCCTCGATGCGATGGTCCGTAGTGATATCTTGGAGTAACCATAAAAACAAAATGCATTGTGTTACTCAACGTTTCACTGTCATACGCAACCGCTAATTGAAAATAATATTATGAAAAACTACTTGCCCTGCACAATATCAACAACGGATGTTCTACGTACAAAAATACATCGGATTATTTTGTTGCGCGTGATGTGCCCCCATTTGTGGCACAAATCGTGCGGTCATCGCTAAATTTAGTAACAGGCTATATATATAGTTTACGGCAAAGTTAAATCCCCATCCGAACACTCTCCGAAATACGCGACGCGTTTAACACACAAATGACATCAAGTTTGACCTTCCGACAGTCTATTTTTAAACTCACCCGACACCTGTGCGAAACAAATCTCGCACGTGTGGGTCTAACTGATGTTTAATCCTCATTCTATCGATGGAGTAAAATCATTTACAGCGGATTTTAGTGACATTCCCGAATTCGGCCTGATTGACATTTGTCTATGGTGGCCAATACACGCCAACATGAGTGTCAATTCTATGTTCAGGGAAAGGGGTCAATAAGTCAGTATTTAAAGTGATAAATTACAGTCAGGGAACAAACTAACAGTATAACACATCCCAGCGTATATAAACAACCATATTAATGCAAGTACCGAAAATACGAAGAAAACAAATTCATTCAAGTTTGGGCTTCCATACATTGAACATTTTGTCAGCGGTTTCCCCAATGACGTAATTTGTATGTCTTAATATACTCGATCCGGGGCCAACTATTTCATTCACAAAACTGAAGTAAACATGGCGATGTACCGACAAGGCATTTTCAGGCGCGACACCGCTTCCGTGGCGGAATTCTTGTAACTATTGCTATTCAATCAGTTTTTAATATATCTATAATGATCATAGATATCTTGAATGTGTATTTATACTTGAATTGATGATGTCTTGTATATGCGTTACCGTATCTTTCTGATATTGCTATGCATAATCTGTAATGTTGTTGAATGTTTGGTACATACTGTAGCAGTAAAATGTCATTTAAAGGAATTAAATAAGTGTATAACTGTGTCACTATTTCACCAGTTCTAAATGTTACAAGTGCCCGCTATACAGATATAATCATTTAGTAATATTTATTTTACTGATAGTGACGCGCGGTGGTATCAGGCTATTTTCATATACAAATTAGGCATGATATTTTTCAATTATTTATACTAAAGAAATGCGTAACCTGAACAAATAATATTTTCGACAGATTTTAAAGTATGATCATTGTACATCATAAAATAAATACAGAGATTACATAGTAATGTCCGTTAACATTTTAAGCAATAACGGTTATCGCCCCTGATATCAGTGTGTAAATTTACGTCTGATATAAAATGTATAATAATGCAAATCAGTACGTGGGATAATGTTGCATGAATGTTTATTTTGCCAGGAAATGTCTCAGATGATGTCTCTGATGTAAAGAACATTTTGTACCTACTGAGTGGGCATGTACCTTTAAGGGTTAATGAAACTGCAAAACCAACAATCAATCAATCAATCAATCTAGTTTAATCTTGTAGTACCCTATGTTCAGTACTTTCAGTACTTTGATTTACTAGTAGCAACTGTTTGGCACCCTGCCAGAATGAATATGCAAACAAGGGAGCAGGGGCCCGTTTCACTAAACTTCTTTCGACTAAAATGTTCGTAAGTTCAAATTTAAGATCGTCTGTAAATTTCAATTTATGGATTTACATTATTGAGCATAGGCTGCATATGCAGCCTATGCTCAATAAATGTAAATCCAATAATTATTTACAAGAAAACATTGTTAATATGAAATTTACAGACTATCATAATTTTGCACTGACGAACATTTTAGTCGTAGGAAGTTTAGTGAAACGGCCCCCCGATGCCTGGATAAGGCATGGCTAGGATAGGAAACGCGGCCTCGGGCAATAGTTCATCGGGTCGTTCACAGCATCTCGGGGCAATAGTTTTGACTGTTCCCCGAATGGCAATGAAATAGTTGTATTACCCAACAAAGTTCTAAAACGCTACAAGCCACAACTGCCAAATATGGGCACAAATGTATTACCCAAACAATTTGAACCAACTTATAACACACATAATTCGAGTTCTGTATAATGTTTTCTCCTTTTTGTTGACGTTTGACAGTTGTGTGCAATACCATTGTTTACATCTGTCCGCGTTCCATGTAAAAGAAATGACGATTCGCGTGCTCAAACGCGTTTTCATTGGCTCGATTTATCATGTGATTCGATCACAGGCAAAGCAAGTCAAATGACCAGTCAATAGTAGGGTGAAGAAATGAAAGTACTATTGCCTGCGCGTGAAACTGTTTCATAGTCAAGCGGCCGAATGTAAAAAAATGATGAACACAGTCAAAACTAACGAATTACAATTTATATAGGAGGTTGGGTAATAATAATAATTATAACAGGGCATGTGTCAAGTAACATAGGTAGGGATAAGTCTTAGGGGATGAATAGCACTAGGGTTAGGTCAGCAGTCAACAGTGGCATTTCATTTGTGGCTTATCCCAGTTATTAGTTACATTGGTTGGGGGTAAGCCCAAGGGGATGGATAGTACTAGGGTTAGGTCAGCAGTTACTAGTGCTGCTTGATTTTGGTTTTAGCCCAGTTATTAGTTACATATGTTGGGGGGTAAGCATAAGGGGATGGATAGCATTAGGGTTAGGGCAGTCAACAGCGGTACTAGCCTGCATTCCACAGTTGTTCTTGTAAGGAGCCCGCAGGGGACGTATACATTTTTTTTTATTAATTCTGGAACGAATTGTTAATTCATGGGAACGAATTGTTATATCGTGGGAAAGAATTGTTAAATTGAGGGAAAAAATTGTAATTTCGTGGGAACGAATTATTAATTTGATAGAACGAATTGTTATATCGTGGGAACGAATTACTAATTCGAGGGAACGAATTGTTAAATTGAGGGAACGAATTGTTATTTCGTGGGAACGAATTAATAATAAAAATATAATCCATGTCCCCTGCATGGCTCCGTACACATGCCTCGATAATCTGGTGATAGCTACACGAAATAACAATTTGTTTCATGAATTTAACAATTAGTTACCACGAAATAACAATTCATTCGCACGGGAACGAATTGTTAATTCGTGAGAACGAATTGTAATTTCGTGGGAACGAATTGTTAGTTTTATGGAACGAAATGCTATATCGTGGGAACTAATTTCTAATTCGAGGGAACGAATTGTTAACTTGAGGGAACGAATTGTATCGATGACAAATACGTTATTGTGATTCTACACAGGCTATATGGTGTAATATTGCCCGTCTGGAGGTATGTTCACCCGAGGCGATAGCATGTTATAGCATGACATGTGTTTCATTGATGTTCTATTTGATCAGGATATACACTGGTGACAAATCCTATAAACCCCATGTCTCCAGTCACAGCCACAAATAGATCAGGTACTACATATATATATAAATTTAGAAAAATGGGGAAAATAGACAACTTACAGAAATGGACGTTTTTGGTACATTTGGCATAAATGGAGCTTAATGGTTTTGCAGCCAGTGTATATCAAGATCAGCCTGTGCATCCTCACAGTCTGATCAGGAACTGCACTGTTCGTCATTCCAGCAATGAAACACATGTCATGCCTCACACTCACAAATGTAACATTGCCGTAACATCTCATACATACCACAGGGATTCTGTGGGGCCATAAATCACAGTCATGAAAATACACACTTTTTAATTAGAACAGAAGGGTCTGCCACAGAATGATTTGACTTGAGAATGGACATTTAATCTGTATGATGGACTTGAAAACACATGTAAACACATTATAGTCTATCATATAGACTTTGTCACTATTGTAATGGCTCATACCCAGGCTCATACACACTTTAGTCTGATGAATGTGCGTGAGTGAGTGAATAGGGTTTAACGTCCGCTTTTCTGACATAGAGGTACAAGCCTCAGGGAGTCTA
Organism: Conchocele bisecta; assembly: GCA_029237695.1. Taxonomy (NCBI): domain Eukaryota; kingdom Metazoa; phylum Mollusca; class Bivalvia; order Lucinida; family Thyasiridae; genus Conchocele; species Conchocele bisecta. The sequence goes on along the minus strand of CM055270.1, from coordinate 75,672,554 downwards.
CACGCAGACGGGTCAACGGGGTCGTGTCCCGTATCCACCTGTCCGGGGGGGGGGGGGGTAAATCCCAATTTCAGAACTCAATATTTTCAATCAAAATATATATTCAGTCCTGAAATTAGAACAACCTGATCTGGTGCCAGGCCCTCGCCACACAAAACACAAAACGAACAAAATGGGACATATTGCAAGTCATGTTTAATAAAATATTTGAACAAAATAACATATAATAGATCCGTCTACATGTATACACACCAGCTACAAAAGACATTTTCATAGCGCAGATAAATTTCTCGCATTTTGATTGGTCAGTTTGACATGTACTATGAGCCCATATAGTCAAACCCGTCACCATGGCTCAAATCAAAATGGTGCCGGGTTGAGGAAAAGTAAAAAACATTTTAGTAATCACCTCATAAACATAGCCAGTTACTGGAAATTATCTCAGAAAATAAACTAAGTTGCATTTTGAAATTTTGTCTAGAATTTGCCAAGTTATAAATTATAAACTTGTTTATGTCGAACTGTTTACAGGCGATTTTTGTAATGTCAAACAATTTGTCGTCTTATATGTCTACAATGTAATTCATGTCCAACTTTTTTCTTTTTGGATAAAATATTAATTAAGATCAGTGCTATGACAAATACGTTCTGCAGTCGATATCGTGTCATATTGCCCATATGAATCTATATTAATCCGAGGCTTACGAGTCTACAGATGATTCATTGCCTCGGATTAATATAGATTCAGATGGGCAATATAACACCATGTTGACTGTGTATATCACATTTACATGCTATCTGTCACACTTATATACAATGTGGTGTGGGTATTCATGTGACCAAAACGTTTTGGCAATTTCAAATTATTTGTCAGAATCTGCCCAAAAAAAAGGAGTTAAATTATTCTTATTTTACAGCTCAAACTTGAATTTGCTGCATATTTGTTAACATTTTTAGTGCAACCGGTTACACGTTTCACTAAGTCAATGGCCACAGCTCTGCGAATACTGGATGAATCCGCATCTAAAATCCCAGGTGCGCAACTTCACATGATGACAAATATTCCTGTAAAATTTTGCGACTCAAATACTATTGGAGAAAGTGCGACACAAATTTTGTGACGGACGGACAACAATGCCAAAAACAATGGCCCCTTCCCTTAAAATAGGATTACGAATAATCGTAATACTCGATGAACCCCAATCGTGAAATTACCCGTCGCATGCTCCCACTGTCACCCACTGAGAATAACATGATCTGGTTGGTGGAAGGATCTCGCCACGCCAGAGTCATTTAGCCCCATTCCATAAAAGTAATAAGATTAGTATTAATCTTACGACAATATTGCAGAATAAAAAATATATTTTTGCCACGCTCGCTTGCGGACAGTGCGATCGATATAGTCGTCACATTGGCGTATGTACGTACATGCGTCCGGGTTAAAATTTTTGGTTTAAGTTTTTAAGATATCTCTCAAACTGCTTTGCCAATTCACTTGGAACTTCACATGGGTCTTTATCATGATCCATATTTTCATTCAACGCCCCACCCGTGCGGCCCCTGTTAAGGTCAGATTACTTTGAAATTTACCTTAAACATTTTATTTAGCATTTCAGAGATAGTGTTTAATCTTTAATGTAAATGCCAAAAAAATGTAACATGACATTGGGCACAGGGGCCGCATGGGTGGGGCGTAGAAAGCCTGCCGAGGCTTGATAGTATATCGAACATTTTAAGATTATTTTTAACCCGGACGCACATACATACGGACGGACGGACATACCTACGTACGTGCCAACTATATCACGCTGTCCACAAGCGGGCGTGACAAAAATCAATTTTTTTTTTACATTTGCCATATAGTCGAGTGATAACTACAATTCTTTCTGTTTCTTACTATTGCACTGAAGGCAAAATCAATCACCCTGTGGTTCTGCCTTCAGGCCCATGCACCGGAAAGGAAACCATTCAATCGAGTACTCTGCAGCTTCGCATGCCACCATGCGGCCACTGGCAATCTTCTTGCAGATGCAATATGTTTGCTCCTGAAATGAAAATAGTGGTAATAATGTAATTACGTTATGATACAGCACTGATGCCCCTCACAGATAATTAGTAATTCTGTATAATTTAAAGGTACATGCCCACTCAGTAGGCACAAAATTAAATAAGTGTATAATTGTGTTACTATTCCACCAGGTCTAAAGATTACGAGTGCCGGCTTTACCGATATAATCATTTAGTAATATTTATTTTACTGATTGTCACGTGCTATTTTCATATGTAAATGAGGCATGGTATTTTTTAAACATTTATACTAATTAAATGCGTGACCTGAAAAAATAATATTTTCAACAGATTGTAAAGTATGATAATTGCACATCAAAAAATAAATACAGAGAATAAATAGTAATGTCCGTTAACATTTTAAGAAAACAAGGTTATCGCCCCTGATGTCAGTGTGGAAAGTTACATCTAATATAAAATGTATACTAATGCCAATCAATACGTGGGGTAATGGTGAATGAATGTTTGTTTTGCCAGAAAATGTCTCAGATGATGTCTCTGATATAAAGAACATGTTATGCCTACCGAGTGGGCGTGCACCTTTAAGGACTGGTTTCAATTAACGTATTGAACGTATTGGCTTAATTTGCATTACATCATGTGATAAAATTAATTTCCTGTTTGTCACGACAAAAAACATGTGCTGTTGCATTTACTGTTCATGCTAAAGTAAACTCAACGGCCCATGTTTGTATTACTTATATTTACATTGAATTTTCTGATAGTTTCAAAAATGTAAATAACCACATCTGGCGTTGAAATTATTGAAATCTTATTGTTTACGTCATTTGTCGCAATATTATAAGTTATTGTGATTCTACACAGGCTATATGGTGTAATATTGCCAGTCTGGAGGTATGTTCACCCGAGGCGATAACGTATTTGTCATACTGCAGATCCTGTATTTGGCCGTATTAACATATCCCTTCTTCTGATATTTGCGTTTTTTTCAGGAAGAAAAATAATCCGAGATTCGATTTTCTACCGTCAGTCTTAATATAAAGGCGTAACGACTCTATGACAGTTCTTTTATATCGTGTAATTTAATTTATATTCCACTGCTCTATCGATCTGCTCTCCCTTTGGCGCCTCTAGAATAATGCGACTGGTTCCCAAACATTCGCTGTCATTGCTACGCCGCGGTTTCGTGCGTGGAACCCATAGTTTGTGACCTAAATATAGCCGTGTCACGAAGGCAAGCGTGTTGAGATTTGAAAAGCAATTTTCGTTATTTTGGCTATTTTTTCGCTCATATTTTGATGAGCGAAGAATATTTATGGAAAAATGAACAATAAAGACTGGTTTTCAGTGTACAATTTGTTACTTGTATTGATCAATTCGGGGTTTTATTGTGCTTAGTGAGGAATACAATTCGCAATCGGTAGACGCTTGCAAAATGCGTCTTCATTGGACGCGAGGCGCCGGAGGGAATCGCAATTCCTGTATGTCCGACGGCCTTGGCAGGTCATATAATAATATATGACCAGGCAAGCTAGCCAATCAAAAGCCGAGAAACTTATCTGCGGTATGACAATATAAGTTATTGTGATTCTACACAGGCTATATGGTGTAATATTGCCCGTCTGGAGGTATGTTCACCCGAGGCAATAGCCGAGGTTGAACATACCTTCAGACGGGCAATATTACACCATATAGCCTGTGTATAATCACAATAACGTATTTGTCATACCGCAGATCCGTTATTTGGCCGTATAAACATATCTCTTCTTTTGATCTTTGCGTTTTTGTCAGGAATAAAAATAATCCGAGATTCGATTTTCTACTGTCAGTCTTAATATAAAGGCGTAACGACTCTATGACAGTTTTTTTTATATCATGTAATTTAATTTATATTCCACTGCTCTATCGATCTGCTCTCCCTTTGGCGCCTCTAGAAGAATGCGACTGGTTCCCAAATATTCGCTGTCATTGCTACGCCGCGTTTCGTGCGTGGAACCCATAGTTTATGACCTAAATATCGCCATGTCACGAAGCCTAGTGTGTTGAGATTTGAAAACACTAAACGGGACAGTTTGTGGCATTTTTCGCTCATATTTTGATTGGCGAAGAATATTTATGAAAAAATAAACAATAAAGACTGGTTTTGAGTGTACAATTTGTTACTTTTATTGTGTTTAGTGAGGAATACAATTCGCAATCGGTAGACGCTTGCAAAATGTGTCTTCATTGGACTCGAGGCGCCGGAGGGGAATAGCAATTCCTGTATGTCCGACGACCTTGGCAGGTCATATAATATATATGACCAGGCAAGCTAGCCAATCAAAAGCCGAGAAACTTATCTGCGGTATGACAAAGAACTGTGACGTTGCCCTCAATAACTTGACATTATTGACAACAACGATGAACGTCATATATTTTGATGATGTCAAACAAAGTTTAACTACGTCATGTGGGGCTAATGTAATGTACTGTGATATAAATGCAATATGTTGAATCAGCGCTTCCATTATGAATGCAAGGAAGGTGGAAATATTTAAAATATGAACACGTAAACAAATTTCTCGGCCAGCTAATTGCACCTGCTCAGCTTTTGTTGTGTGATTATATGCAGGTAGTACTTACCTCGGGGTCAATGGCTTGTAACACATGTTCTTTTCTTCTCGTCTTGGTCTTGGTTCTTGTTCTTGGCACCACATGGACTGTAAATGTACAGACAGTTCCTTGTAAAAAGAAATTCTTAATTGAAGAGAACCATTCAAATAGTTCATCAATATTCAATATGAGTGGTATATATCTATTGATTAGGCACCAAATGTTTGTTATTCATTTAGTAATATTTATTTTACTGATAGTGACTCTATGGTATTATGCTATTTTCATATGCAAATGAAGCATGCTGTTGGTTAATTATTTATACTACTTAAATGATTCACCTGAACAAATAATATTTTCGACAGATTATAAAGTATGATCATTGCACTCAAAAAATAAATAAAGAGAATAATTAGTAATGTCTGTTAACATAGGACACGGTTAATAACACAGTTATTGCCCCTGATATCAGTGTGGAAATTTAAGTCTGATATAAAATGTATAATAATGCCAATCAATACGTGGGGTAATGGTGAACGAATGTTTATTTTGCCAGAAAAATGTTATATCTACCGAATATACCGAATATACCAAACAATCTGTCTCCTTATATTATAACCTGGCATGTCCGACCCCAGCTTTAAAGTTACGAAGCACATGTTTTTTTATTATTTTACTTATCACCTGTGTGACATTTGTATACTATTATCCTAGCAGCAGTGGCCTCGATATACTGTGATTTACATTTCTCTTGTACAATGTTTCGTAAACTGGTTGATGAACAAACTGCCAGTTAGATCAGACACTACATACACTACATACTTGTTTATATTTCTGCTTGGTAATCGCAAAAGCACATGACAATATACATACAGATATTTACTTTTTGATAATAAGCCTGCGTAATATAACATTATTTCAAATCATTACGTAGAACCTCTCTAAACTGAACACCCTTGGAAGCAAATTGCAGCTCAACGAAGTAAATCTTTACTTAATTATAGTTTTTAGCCAGGTTTTTTGAGAAAAAAATTCAGGCTATTGGATTGGCGAAAGCCGGGCGGGCGGCGGGCGGGCGGCGGGCGGCGGGCGGCGGGCGGCGTCCACAATCAATGTTAAGTTTTCGTGTTTGAGTCCATTTCTTTGTTAGTGTACCACCTAGGACCTCCAAACTTTCACAGCTTCATAATCAAGGGGTGCCCACCACATATCACTATCCAACATGTTACTTTTATTTGACTTCACCCATTTTTTCCGCGCAGTCGACTTAGCCATTTTCAACGTTAAGTTTTCGCGTTTACAATGTTAAGTTTTCGTGTTTAAATCGTGTTCTACATAATGTACAAGAACGGCATATATCCAATCTCTGGAGTGGTTAGATCATATTAAAGAAATTATAAGAGAATGAAGCAATGTATGTCATGGTATGTAACTCACTATGGGGAGGAAGAGTGTATTCGTGCCCAGTTAGCTCAGTCGGTTAGAGCGATGGTATGGTAAACCAGGTCCCGGGTTCGAGCCCTGGGTCGGTGCACATTTTTGTCACGCTGTGAAACAAAAATGCATCTTCTGGACGGAAATAAAATCTATTAGAAGTTATTTGGGCATGGTGGGAGCATAAGCGGGCGGGTAATGAACATATGGATGACAATAAACTTTGCAGTGTAGTGCATATTAAATCTGAGCCTAGACCTGGAATTACTGGAAGACATAGCGTGATGATAGGCACGTGATATCTTTATTTGCATATGTTAATAAGAAAAATAAAATGGCACAGTGTATCGACTGATCATATTGTTTCATGGGTGAATAAAACAAATCATACTGGTTAAATGATGAAAAGCATGGGCACTGATTATTTTATTTGTATGGGTAAATAAGATAAACATAATGGCAAACAGTTTAACGACTTATCAAACTACTTTCATTGAGGAACAACACAAATAAATATCTACTTAACGCAATATCATAGCTCATTAATGAGGTTTGAGTTATGACTGTTTCACATTGATTGTTTGTGACTAGGTGTGATAACCAGGGGATTATTGTCAAGTGGTGATTACAGAAGAAGAATAGGTATTGACTTAAACAAAAGAGTATCTGTCAACTGAGTGTAACAAATGTGTTGTCTAGTAACTGGCATCATATTGCATTGAAGGAAAAATGAAAAACACTGATCATTTATTTAATGATTTAATAAGAGACACAGATTGGCAAACTATATTGTGACTGATCATATTGTTTCATGGAGAAATGGGCATAAAGTATATCAGTTAATATAATAGATGACAAATGTCGTTGGCAATTATCATATTATTGGCATGAGTAAATAAGAGAAAATAATCTGGGCAAACATTGTAGCGAATTATCATATTTTTTCATGGCAAAATTAAGAATAAAGCATATTAGGTTTAGATGGCGAGGAGTGTAGGTACTTATCATGTGTTCGGCATGGTTAGGTATATGGGTAAGATGACAGAGAATGACAAGCAGTGTAGAGACAGTTGTGATCATACTGTTGTTTCCAGGAGGAATAAGATAACAGCATAATGATAAATTGTGGACAAATAAAATGCAATAAGAACATCATGATAAGACTCTGATTCAATTTTTGTTGGCATGGGTAAATAGGACAAATTAAATGGAAAAATGTTACGGTAATGACTTGTTGGATGGAGAAAGAATATAGCATATCAGTTAGATCGCGATTATGATGAAATTCATTTGCATGCAGTTGTATTCATGCGTAATTCAGAAAGCAATTAATAGTACAATGTAGTAGTCTAGAGACTCTAGATAATAAAGACCATGTCCCAAAACAGGTGTAGTTCTGATTGTCCTACTTTTGCTTGTTAATACGTTACATGCGGAAGACATCTTTACGGGTATGAATTTTTAAATTTTATGTTCATTTTTGTTATTTCTCAATGAAAGTATATGTTATGATACACCATAAGGAAGGCACACTTCAAGTTTCAAGTCCCTACCTAGTTAACCTAGAATGGATAAAAAGTTTTACTTCTTATAATTAGGGCAAAATTGGGAAATTGTGAGTAAAAAATGGGGAGATAATCCATGACCTGGGGTCAAAAGAAATATCGCAATTAACATTGCACATCTACACATTATAAGGAATGCACACACCAAGCTTCAAGTGCCTACCTATTACTGTTAAACATTTACTTCATACAAGGCAAAATTTGGAAAAGGAAGAGATAATCCATGACCGTGGTGGGGGGCAAATAAAAATTTGCTTTGCGCATCAATACACAATAAGGAAGGCAAACACCAACTTTCAAGTATCTACCTATTACGGTTTCAAAAGTTTCACTTCTTGCAAGATACAGGATATGGATGGACAACCGTGACGAAAACCATATACCCTTTTATTTTCAAAAAGTGAACATAATAAAAATAAAATTTTAGGAAACAAACACTGTGTTACAAAATTGGTTACAAAAGCCAGCTTGCCAATTGTAACTTTACCACAGGCTAGGACGTTATCCCTGGCATGTAAAAATATGTACAGTACATTCTGAAAGGGTTCTGCAACAGGCAGGCATCTGATCTGTCAATTACATTAATATCTGCAATCTACACTCAATATGAATGCTTCCATCTTTCTTTTCATCATGTTCATCATAAACATGTATTCCCTGACATCTTAATTAATTGCTTATTGCGACTCCGCCTTTTGCCAATATCTATAACATTTAATCATTAATTGTTGCAATAAGTACAACTCTACATTTAAAACTGATGTCACATCTTATTTTCTTAACACTTTCACCCCTAAGTACTAAGTAACTGCAATTGACTTGGATATGCTAAGTTTGTAACCAATCCAACCTTTACAAAATGATTTTCAGACTAGTTCATTTATGAAAAGGGGGTGTTTTTGTTAAAAAAATATGAAAATTCTACGTCACGAGCCGGCATCTACAGTTTTTGCCAATACCACTATACATGTATTTGGTGTTGAAAGTGTTAATTTCACCGAGAGGTGAACCAAATAACTATGTGTGTACTTGTACACGCTTCGGTATGTCTGATTTCACACCAACAATCACATGAATCACATAATAGTATTGCAATTCGAAAACGCATTTAGCGACGGGTATGCTACATTTAACCGAAGATGTGCACGCGACAAGATGGGCCAAGCAATAAGTTAATAACTTATTGCTTGGCCCATCTTGTCGCGTGCACATCTTCAAGAGTGTTAGCGAGCGAGTGAAGACATTAGTTTATTATAACAAATTCAATGTGTGAACTATAACTGTTATAGTTCACACATTGAATTTGGCCAACTATTTATGTCATCAGAGATCCAGATAAATTTTGTGTCTAAAGAATATCATAACCCCATAAGTCAAATTCAATGATATTTTACTTTTACAAATGTATTATAGATTTTTTGGTTATTAAATGGGGAATAAATAATAAAAAAAATTAAAAATTAAATTATTGGAGCTGCAAAAGCAAACACTGTTTTTGCTTTTTGCACCTCAACTAAGTAAATTTCTATTTTATTACATTATTTTCATTAATATTAATCGATTTGAAAATGAATGCGTATTTTGTACTCCCACTTTTAATAAACAGTTTCACTATAATTATGTTTATAATCAGGACCTACTGTGGTGGCACTTAATTAGTATCAACCAGTGGCCCATATATCACAATCTATCAACAAAGAGATACTTATACATGTAAAAGTAGAAAAAAAACATTATAATTATTTTCTATGTGAAAGATGGTAATAGCAAACAAATCATTTTATCAATTTTAAAATGTTTCATTTGTCCTCAAAAGTGACAGAAATGGTTTAAATGACAGATGAATAATACAATTGATGCTCCAATATTTATCCTTTCATCGAGATATAAAAGAATAATTTAATTATCTCTCTTTCTCTAATATGTTATACTCACACATACCAAGGTGGTTTAAAGTAGCTCAACTCATAAGTTGTACTTTTGAAAAGAAACAAGAAAAAACTAAAATAAACAAATATATCAAACAAGAAAATAAATGTTTTTACATCAGAAGGATATATTGTATGATTGCAGTACATTTTAGTTCAGGAACAACCAGGAAACTTAACTTATGACCATTGTAGATCGATCGGTCTGTGTAAATTGACCGCATGCACCTATAGCTCAAAGGTACATGCCCACTCAGTATGTACAAAATGTTCTTTACATCAGAGACATCATCTGAGACATTTCCTGGCAAAATAAACATTCATGCGCCATTATCCCACGTAATGATTGGCATTATTATACATTTTATATAGGACGTAAATTTACACACTGACATATCAGGGGCTTAATATGTTAACGGACGTTACTATTTAATCTCTGTATTTATTTTATGATGTGCAATGATCATACTTTAAAATCTGTCGAAAATATTATTTTTTCAGGTGACGCATTTCTTTAGTATAAATAATTAAAAAATATCATGCCTCATTTGCATATAAAAATAGCCTGATACCACCGCGCGTCACTATCAGTAAAATAAATATTACTAAAATGATTATATCTGTATAGCGGGCACTTGTAACGTTTAGAACTGGTGGAATAGTGATACAGTTATACACTTATTTAATTCCTATAAATTACATTTTGGGCTTACTGAGTGGGCATGTACCTTTAATCGTGGATCTACATTTATTATGGATGTTACAAATCCCTGTTTTCTTATGATGCATACCATGTGGGGTCTGATCATATATCACAATCAGAAAAATACCCTGGCATAAATATACATAGCTAGGAACTAATTTTTCAATTTAAGAACACAATATTTAAAAAAAAAATCATTATATTGTTGATTTCTTTGTAAATGTATATTTTGTTTTGTTTCATTTGAACTGTACGTTAAATTTAAGGAAAATAGTGAAATGTTTCTTAGTTCTATTCCACTAAACATAAATTGTATATGATTGTAGAATTGGTTTTCCTTTTTTTTGTAAAGAAAATGGTGAATTGCAGGTATTATATAATAATAAAAGGAATGAACGTCCTGAAATGTGTTTTGTGGATGACTCATAGACTAATAATTAATTTAGCTATTTAATAGTGGGCTGCAACCGACATTAGCTCATTTGCACAAGGCTGAAATACCTCAAATTTGGATGTTGGTTGTATAATTCTTCGCTAGCGTTCAAATAATAAATATATAATTTATAAATGATTAATAAAAAATTCCTTATTTTTGTTATTTCTTTTAAACATAAGTAAGAACTGAACACTGATGTTTAAATTATTTGTTTAATGGTATATATATAGTAGTGGTGCTAACATGCTGACAATAACTGACAAAACGGGACTTATGTATTTGTTATCTGATCTGATGATAGATACACAGTTTTTATGCATAGATGTTTATGCATATTAAACAGTTTAGATGTGTGCTGTATGAGTGTTACCAGTCAGGAGTTTATATCTTATCTGTGTGTGTTACTGTATTTGAATCTTAGCAGATCAGCAGCTTTTCAATAAAAACAATTGCCAGTATTATAGTCGGGTCTGTAACATTTAATTAGGTGCACAATGCTACTATCATCATTTGATGTATAAATTAATCAGAAACACATTGAATAACTATACAGCTTATTAATTGCCTACTCATTTACTGAATAATCAAATTAAACAAATATTGCATTGTAAAATTGATAATGTCCTGCAGTCATGCATCACTGACCATACCTATGCAAATCTAAAGTGTGAGCAACAGGAATCATGACTAGACACTAGAAAATTAGGAGAATGTGAGGAATGAACCGAACACCTTTGGTGTGTATTTTGGGTCATTTATAAAGTAATTACCACACAGTATGTTCAGGTGACATCATTTCGACATACTGGGTCCCAGGAATGCATACTTTTCATAGAACCTGGCTTCATATGAGGCATGTGACAGTATTTTTTTTTTCTGGAATTTGTATGCCTCCACAATTTATTTATTATATTATAATTTACCCTTGTCCGTCCGTACATATATCGTGGGTGTTTGGAAAACTATAAAATGTGTTCATAGAACACGGATGCCCCACATATCGCTTTGATAGTGAATGAGGAAAAAATACCAAGTCCCAAAGGGGGAGATAATCCATGGTACATATATCGTACATATATCGTGGGTGTTTGGAAACCAATAAAATGTGTTCATAGAACACGGATGCCCCACATATCGCTTTGATAGTGAATGAGGAAACATCCAAGTCCTAAAGGGGGAGATAATCCATGACCCGGAGGTCAAATCAAAAGTCGAAATAAACTTTGTGCATCAACTCCTCATAAGGAAGCTACATACCAAGTTTCAGGTCTGTAGCTAGTACGGTTGAAACGGTAACACTAAATGCCCCCTCCACTATCGTGGTGGGGTATGAAAATGAAGAAAACAGCTTATCCGGCCGGATGGATGGGTAGATAGACGGACACACTGTCCAAAGACTATATGCCTCCAGGCTCTACCGAGACAGTGCCATAAAAAGAATATTATGGAAAATAAACAAACAAGTCCATAATTTAGTTAAAGGTACATGCCCACTCAGTAGGCACACAATGTCCTTTATATCAGAAACATCGCCGAGACATTTCCTGGCAAAATAAGCATTCATTCACCATTCCCCCACGTATTGATTGTCATTATTATACATTTAATATCCGACATAGATTTCCACACTGATATCAGGGGCGATAACCTAACCGGGTTTCCGTAAAATGTTAACAGACATTACTATATATTCTCTGGATTAAATTTTTTATGTGCAAGAAATTTAATTTGTATAAATAATTAAAAAATACCATGCCTCATTTGCATATGAAACTAGCATAATACCACCGCACGTCCCTATCAGTAAAATAAATATTAATAAATGATTATATATGTCTCGTAATTTTTAGAACTGGTGGGACACAATTATACACGTATTTTAATTGCTATAAAGAACAGTTCGTGCCTATGTG
>CM055270.1:75590221-75659455 GCA_029237695.1 Conchocele bisecta | reverse complement strand
ATTTTCATGTGCCTCACTGCGCCCTATTTCCTGTGTTTCTACAGGGTATCTCGATCCCTATTTCACTGTGTTTCTACAGGGTATCTCGCTCCCTATTTCACTGTGTTTCTACGGAGAATATCGCTCCCTATTTCTCCCTATTTCCTTGTGTTTCTACAGGGTATCTGGCTCCCTATTTCACTGTGTTTCTACAGGGTATCTTGCTCAATATTTCACTGTGTTTCTACAGGGTATCTTGCTCCATATTTCACTGTGTTTCTACAGGATATCTTGCTCCATATTTCACTGTGATTCTACAGGGTATCTCGCTCCCTATTTCACTGTGTTTCTACAGGATATCTCACTCCCTATTTCACTGTGTTTCTACAGGGTATCTTGCTCCCTATTTCACTGTGTTTCTACAGGGCATGTCGCTCTCTACATCACTAACCCGAACCCTATTTCACTGTGTTTCTGCAGGATATCTCGTTCCCTATTACTCTTTGTTTCTACAGGGTATGTCGCTCCCTATTTCACTGTGTTTCTACAGGGCATGTCGCTCCCTATTTCACTGTGTTTCTAAAGGGTATCTCACTCCATATTTCACTGTGTTTCTACAGGGTATCTTGCTCCCTATTTCACGGTGTTTCTACAGGGTATCTCACTCCATATTTCACTGTGATTCTACAGGGTATCTTGCTCTCTATTTCACTGTTTCTACAGGGTATCTTGCTCCCTATTTCACTGTGTTGCTACAGGGTATCTTGCTCCATATTTCACTGTGTTTCTACGGGGTATCTTGATCCCTATGTCACTGTGTTTCTACAGGATATCTCGCTCCCTATTACACTGTGTTTCTACAGGGTATATCGCTCCCTATTTCACTGTGTTTCTACAGGGTATCTTGCTCCATATGTCTCTGTCTTTATACAGGGTATCTCGCTCCCTATTTCACTGTGTTTCTACGGGGTATCTTGCTCCCTATTTGACTGTGTTTTTATAGGGTATCTTGCTCCATATTTCACTGTGTTTCTACAGGGTATCTCGCTCCCTATTTCAATGTGTTTATACAGGGTATCTTGCTCCCTATTTCACTGTGTTTCTACAGGGTATATCACTCCCTATTTCACTGTGTTTCTACAGGAAACTTGCTCCCTATTTCACTGTGTTTCTACGGGGTATCTCGCTCCCTATTTCACTGTGTTTCTACAGGGTATCTTGCTCCATATTTCACTGTGTTTCTACAGGATATCTCGCTCCCTATTACACTGTGTTTCTACAGGGTATGTCGCTCCCTATTTCTCTGTGGTTCTACAGGGTATCTTGCTCCAGATTTCACTGTGTTTATACAGGGTATCTCGCTCACTATTTCCCTGTGTTTCTACGGGGTATCTTGCTCCCTATTTCACTGTGTTTTTACAGGGTATCTTGCTCCATATTTCACTGTGTTTCTACAGGGCATGTCTCTCCCTATTTCACTAAACCTAACCCTATTTCGCTGTGTTTATACGGAGTATCTCGCGCCATATTTCACTGTGTTTCTACGGGGTATCTTGCTCCCTATTTCACTGTGTTGTTACAGGGTACCTTGCTCCCTATTTCACTTTGTTTCTAATGGGCATGTCGCTCCCTATTTCACTAACCCTAACCCTATTTCACTGTGTTTCTACAGGGCATATCACTCCATATTTCACTGTGTTTCTACAGGGTTTCTTGCTCCCTATTTCGCTGTGTTTCTACAGGGTATCATGCTCCCTATTTGACTGTGTTTCTAAAGGGTATCTTGTTCCCTATTTCACTGTGTTTCTACAGGGTATCATGCTCCATATTTCACTGTGTTTCTACAGGATATCTCGCTCCCTATTGCACTACTGTGTTTCTACAGGGTATGTCGCTCTCTATTTCAATGTATTTCTACAGGGTATCTCGCTCCATATTTCAATGTGTTTATACAGGTTATCTCGCTCCCTACTTCACTGTGTTTCTACGGGATATCTTGCTCCCTATTTCACTGTGTTTCTACAGGGTATCTTGCTCCCTATTTCACTGTGTTTCTGCAGGGCTTGTCGCTCTCTACTTCACTAACCCTAACCCTATTTCACTTTGTTTCTACAGGATATCTCGCTCCCTATTACACTGTGTTTCTACAGGTTATGTCGCTCCCTATTTCAGTGTGTTTCTACAGGGTATCTTACTCCATATTTCAATGTGTTTATACAGGGTATCTCGCTCCCAATTTCACTGTGTTTCTAACGGGTATCTTGCTCCATATTTCACTGTGTTTTTACAGGGCATGTCGCTACATATTTCACTAACCATAACGCTATTTCACTGTGTTTCTACATGGAATCTCGTTTCCTATTTTACTGTGTTTCTACGGGGTATCTTGCTCCATATTTCACTATGTTTCAACAGAGTATGTCGCTCTCTATTTCACTGACCCTAACCCTATTTCACTGTGTTTTTACAGGGTATCATGCTCCCTATCTCACTGTGTTTCTACAGGGCATATCGCTCACTATATCACTCACCCAAACCCTTTTTCACTGTGTTTATACAGGGTATCTCGCTCCCTGTATATTTCACTATGTTGTTACAGGGTATCATGCTAACTATTTCACTTTGTTTCTACAGGGCATGTCGCTCTCTACTTCATTAACCCTAACCCTATTTCACTGTGTTTCTACAGGATATCTCGCTCCCTATTACACTGTGTTTCTACAGGGTATGTCG
Source organism: Conchocele bisecta (assembly GCA_029237695.1). NCBI lineage: Eukaryota > Metazoa > Mollusca > Bivalvia > Lucinida > Thyasiridae > Conchocele > Conchocele bisecta. The sequence goes on along the minus strand of CM055270.1, from coordinate 75,656,743 downwards.
CTCCCTATTTCACTTTGTTTCTACAGGGTATCTTGCTCCATATTTCACTGTGTTTCTACAGGGTATCTTGCTCCCTATTTCACTGTGTTTCTACAGGGCATGTCGCTCTCTACTTCACTAACCCTAACCCTATTTCACTGTGTTTCTACAGGATATGTCGCTCCCTATTACACTGTGTTTCTTACTGGGTATGTCGCTCCCTATTTCACTGTGTTTCTACAGGGTATCTTGCTCCATATTTCACTTTGATTCTACAGGGCATGTCGCTCCCTATTTCACTAACCTTAACCCTATTTCACTGTGTTTCTACAGGGTATCTCACTCCATATTTCACTGTGTTTCTACAAGGTATCTTGCTCCTTATTTCACTGTGTTTCTACAGGGTATCTTGCTCCCTATGACACTGTGTTTCTACAGGGTATGTCGCTCCCTATTTCGCTGTATTTCTACAGGTTATCTCGCTCCCTACTTCACTGTGTTTCTACTGGATATCTTGCTCCCTATTTCACTGTGTTTCTACAGGGTATCTTGCTCCCTATTTCACTGTGTTTCTACAGGGCATGTCGCTCTCTACATCACTAACCCGAACCCTATTTCACTGTGTTTCTGCAGGATATCTCGTTCCCTATTACTCTTTGTTTCTACAGGGTATGTCGCTCCCTATTTCACTGTGTTTCTACAGGGCATGTCGCTCCCTATTTCACTGTGTTTCTAAAGGGTATCTCACTCCATATTTCACTGTGTTTCTACAGGGTATCTTGCTCCCTATTTCACGGTGTTTCTACAGGGTATCTCGCTCCCTATTTGACTGTGTTTCTACAGGGTATCTCCCTCCCTATTTCACTGTGTTTCTACAGGGTATCTCGCTCCCTATTGCACTATGTTTCTACAGGGTATCTTGCTCCATATTTCACTGTGTTTCTACAGGATATCTCGCTCCTATTACACTGTGTTTCTACAGGGTATGTCGCTCCCTATTTCACTGTATTTCAACAGGGTATCTCGCTCCATATTTCACTGTGTTTATACAGGGTATCTTGCTCCCTATGTCACTGTGTTTCTACTGGTTATCTTGCTCCCTATTTCACGGTGTTTCTACAGGGTATCTCGCTCACTATTTGACTGTGTTTCTACAGGGTATCTTGCTCACTATTGCACTGTCTTTCTACAGGGTATCATGCTCGATATTTCACTGTGTTTCTACAGGATATCTCGCTCCCTATTTCACTGTGTTTCTACAGGGTATGTCGCTCCCTATTTCACTGTTTTTCAACAGGGTATCTCGCTCCATATTTCACTGTCTTTATACAGATTATCTCGCTCCCTATTTCTCTGTGTTTCTACAGGGCATGTGGCTCTCTACTTCACTAACCCTAACCCTATTTCACTGTGTTTCTACAGGATATCTCGCTCCCTATTACACTGTGTTTCTACAGTGTATGTCGCTCCCTATTTCACTTTGTTTCTACAGGGTATCTTGCTCCATATTTCACTGTGTTCCTACAGGGTATCTTGCTCCCTATTTCACTGTGTTTCTACAGGGCATGTCGCTCTCTACTTCACTAACCCTAACCCTATTTCACTGTGTTTCTACAAGATATGTCGCTCCCTATTACACTGTGTTTCTTACTGGGTATGTCGCTCCCTATTTCACTGTGTTTCTACAGAGTATCTTGCTCCATATTTCACTTTGATTCTACAGGGCCTGTCGCCCTATTTCATAACCTTAACCCTATCAATGTGTTTCACAGGGTATCCTTCACTCCATATTTCATGTGTTTCTACAAGGTATCTTGCTTATCACTGTGTTTCTACGGGTATCTCGCACCTATTTCACTGTGTTTCTACAGGGTATTGCCCTATCACTGTGTCTAAGATATCTCGCTCCCTATGACGTGTTTCACAGGGATGTCGCCCTATTTCACTGTATCACAGGGTTACTTGCTCCCTCTTCACTGTGTTTCACGGTATCCTTACTCTATTTACTGTGTTTCTACAGGGTATCTTGCTCCCTATTTCACTGTTTCTTTCAGGGCATGTCGCTCTCACATCACTAACCCGAACCCTATCACTGGCAGGATATCTCGCTCCCTATGACTACTGTGTTTCTACAGGGTATGTCGCTCCCTATTTCATCTGTTTCTACAGGTATCTTGCTCCTACTATTCACTGTGTTTATCAGGGTATCTACTCCCTATTTCACGTGTTTCTACAGGGTATCTTGCTCCCTATTTCACTGTGTTTCTACATTCGCCTTATTTACATTTTTACAGTCGCTCTATTTCAGTTCTACAGGTATCTGCTCCCGACACGTATTTCTACGGGATGTCGGCCCTTTCACTGTTTCACAGGTTTTTGCTCCCTACTTCACTGTTTCTCTGTCTACTCCCTATTTCACTGTTTCTGTATCTTGCTCCCTATTTCACTGTGTTTCTATCAGGGATGTCGCTCTATTTCATTGTGTTTCTCAGGTACTGCCCTATATCTTGATTCTCAGGGTATGTCGCTCCCTATTTCATTGTGTTTCTACAGTACTTGCTCCATTTCACTGTGTACAGGGTATCTCGCTCCCAATTTCACGGTGTTTCTACAGGGTATCTTGCTCCCTATTTCAATGTGTTTTTACAGGGACTTGCCCTAATTCAGGGTATCTTGCTCCCTATTTCACTGTGTTTCTAAACGGCATGTCGCTATATATTCACTAACCATAACCCTATTTTACTGTGTTTTCTGGGGTATCAGTCCCATTTCATGTGTTGTTACAGGGTCTTGCTCCCTTTTAACTTTGTTTCTAATGGGCATGTCGTCCTATTTCACTACCCTAACCCTATTTCACTGTGTACAGGTATTTCGTATTTTATGTCACTCACTATTTGACTGTGTTTTACTAATTTCATTTTTGGGTCCTATTCACGTACTCTTGCTCTATATTTCACTAACCTATACTGTGTTCTACATTCGGGCTCCCTATTTACCACTCAACCCTATTTCACTGTGTTTCTACAGGCCCTTCATCACTCCCTATTTACTGTGTTTCTAGGGTTTACTTTTTGCTCCCTATTTCACTGTGTTTCTACAGGGTATCTTGCTCACTATTTGACTGTGTTTCTACAGGGTATCTTGCTCCCTATTTCAATGTGTTTCTACAGGGTATCTTGCTCCATATTTCACTGTGTTTCTACAGGATATCTCGCTCCCTATTGCACTACTGTGTTACTACAGGGTATGTCGCTCCCTATTTCACTGTATTTCTACAGGGTATCTCGCTCCATATTTCACTGTGTTTATACAGGTTATCTCGCTCCCTACTTCACTGTGTTTCTACGGGATATCTTGCTCCCTATTTCACTGTGTTTCTACAGGGTATCTTGCTCCCTATTTCACTGTGTTTCGGCAGGGCTTGTCGCTCTCTACTTCACTAACCCTAACCCTATTTGACTTTGTTTCTACAGGATATCTCGCTCCCTATTACACTTTGTTTCTACAGGGTATGTCGCTCCCTATTTCAGTGTGTTTCTACAGGGTATCTTACTCCATATTTCAATGTGTTTATACAGGGTATCTCGCTCCCAATTTCACTGTGTTTCTAACGGGTATCTTGCTCCAAATTTCACTGTGTTTTTAAAGGGCATGTCGCTACATATTTCACTAACCATAACGCTATTTCACTGTGTTTCTACATGGAATCTCGTTTCCTGTTTTACTGTGTTTCTACAGGGTATCTTGCTCCATATTTCACTGTGTTTCAACAGGGTATGTCGCTCTCTATTTCACTGACCCTAACCCTACTTCACTGTGTTTCTACAGGGTATCTCGCTAGCTATTTCAATGTGTTTCTACATGGGTATCTTGCTCCCTATTTCACTGTGTTTTTACAGGGTATGTCGCTCCCTACTTCACTAACCCTAAGCATATTTCACTGTGTTTCTACCGGGTATCTTCCTCCATATTTCACTGTGTTTCTACAGGGTATCTTGCTCCATATTTCGCTGTGTTTCTACAGGGTATCTTGCTCACTAGTTCACTGTGTTTCTACAGGGTATCTTGCTCCCTATTTCACTGAGTTTCTAGAGGGTATCTTGTTCCCTATTTCACCGTGTTTCTACAGGGTATCTCACTCCATATTTCACTGTGTTTCTACAGGGTATCTTGCTCCCTATTTCACTGTGTTTCTACAGGGTATCTTGCTTCCTAATTCACTGTGTTTCTACGGGGTATCTCGCTCCCTATTTCACTGTGTTTCTACAGGGTATCTTGCTCAATATTTCACTGTGTTTCTACAGGATATCTCGCTCCCTATTAGACTGGGTTTCTACAGGGTATGTCGCTCCCTATTTCACTGTGTTTCTACAGGGTATCTCGCTCCCAATTTCACGGGTATCTTGCTCCTTATTTCACTGTGTTTTTACAGGGTATGTCGCTCCCTATTTCACTAACCCTAAGCATATTTCACTGTGTTTCTACCGGGTATCTTCCTCTATATTTCACTGTGTTTCTACAGGGTGTCTTGCTCCATATTTCACTGTGTTTCTACAGGGTATCTTGCTCCCTAGTTCACTTTGTTTCTACATGGTATCTCGCTCCCTATTTCACTGTGTTTCTACTGGGTATCTCACTCCCTATTTCACTGTGTTTCTACAGGGTATCTTGCTCCCTATTTCTCTGTGTTTCTACACGGCATGTCGCTACATATTTCACTAACCATAACCCTATTTTATTGTGTTTCTACGGGGTATCATGCTCCCTATTGCACTGTGTTGTTACAGGGTATCTTGCTCCCTATTTCACTTTGTTTCTAATGGGCATGTCGCTCCCTATTTCACTAACCCTAACCCTATTTCACTGTGTTTCTACAGGGCATGTCACTCCATATTTCACTGTGTTTCTACAGGGTTTCTTGCTCCCTATTTCACTGTGTTTCTACAGGGTATCTTGCCCCCTATTTGACTGTGTTTCTACAGGGTATCTTGCTCCCTATTTCACGGTCTTTCTACAGGGTATCTTGCTCCATATTTCACTGTGTTTCTACAGGATATCTCGCTCCCAATTGCACTACTGTGTTTCTACAGGGTATGTCGCTCCCTATTTCACTGTATTTCTACAGGGTATCTCGCTCCATATTTTACTGTGTTTATACAGGTTATCTCGCTCCCTACTTCACTGTGTTTTTACGGGATATCTTGCTCCCTATTTCACTGTGTTTCTACAGGATATCTTGCTCCCTATTTCACTGTGTTACTGCAGGGCTTGTCGCTCTCTAGTTCACTAACCCTAACCCTATTTCACTTTGTTTCTACAGGATATCTCGCTCCCTATTACACTGTGTTTCTACGGGGTATCTTGCTCCATATTTCACTGTGTTTCAACAGAGTATGTCGCTCTCTATTTCACTGACCGTAACCCTAGTTCACTGTGTTTTTACAGGGTATCTTGCTCCCTATCTCACTGTGTTTCTACAGGGCATATCGCTCACTATATCACTCACCCTAACCCTATTTCACTGTGTTTATACAGGGTATCTCGCTCCCTGTATATTTCACTATGTTGTTACAGGGTATCATGCTAACTATTTCACTTTGTTTCTACAGGGCATGTCGCTCCCTATTTCACTGTGTTTCTAAAGGGTATCTCACTCCATATTTCACTGTGTTTCTACAGGGTATCTTGCTCCCTATTTCACGGTGTTTCTACAGGGTATCTCGCTCTCTATTTGACTGTGTTTCTACATGGTATCTTGCTCCCTATTGCACTGTGTTTCTACAGGGTATCTTGCTCCATATTTCACTGTGTTTCTACAGGATATCTCGCTCCTATTACATTGTGTTTCTACAGGGTATGTCGCTCCCTATTTCACTGTATTTCAACAGGGTATCTCGCTCCATATTTCACTGTGTTTATACAGGGTATCTTGCTCCCTATTTCACTGTGTTTCTACAGGGTATCTTGCTCCCTATTTCACGGTGTTTCTACAGGGTATATCGCTCCCTATTTGACTGTGTTTCTACAGGGTATCTTACTCACTATTGCCCTGTGTTTCTACAGGGTATCATGCTCCATATTTCACTGTGTTTCTACAGGATATCTCGCTCCCTATTTCACTGTGTTTCTACAGGGTATGTCGCTCCCAATTTCACTGTATTTCAACAGGGTATCTCGCTCCATATTTCACTGTGTTTATACAGGTTATCTCGCTCCCTATTTCACTGTGTTTCTACAGGGCATGTGGCTCTCTACTTCACTAACTAACCCTCAACGTGTAGGATAATCTCGCTCCCATTACACTGTGTCTACAGGAGGTATGCTCGCTCCCTCAATGTGTTTCTACAGGGTACTTGCCATTTTTCCTGTGTCTACAGGGTATCTTGCTCCCTATTTCAATGTGTTTCTACAGGGTATCTTGCTCCATATTTCACTGTGTTTCTACAGGGTATCTTGCTCCCTATTTCAATGTGTTTCTACAGGGCATGTCGCTCTCTACTTCACTAACCCTAACCCTATTTCACTGTGTTTCTACAGGATATGTCGCTCCCTATTACACTGTGTTTCTTACTGGGTATGTCGCTCCCTATTTCACTGTGTTTCTACAGGGTATCTTGCTCCATATTTCACTGTGATTATACAGGGTATCTCGCTCCCAATTTCACTGTGTTTCTAACGGGTATCTTGCTCCCTATTTCACTGTGTTTCTACAGGGCATGTCGCTACATATTTCACTAACCATAACACTATTTCACTGTGTTTCTACAGGGAATCTCGTTTCCTATTTTACTGTGTTTCTACGGGGTATCTTGCTCCATATTTCACTGTGTTTCAACAGGGTATGTCGCTACATATTTCACTGACCCTAACCCTACTTCACTGTGTTTCTACAGGGTATCTCGCTCGCTATTTCACTGTGTTTCTACATGGTATCTTGCACCATATTTCACTGTGTTTCTACATGGTATCTTGCTCCATATTTGACTGTGTTTCTACAGGGTATCTTGCTCACTAGTTCCCTGTGTTTCTACAGGGTATCTTGCTCCCTATTTCACTGTGTTTCTACAGGGTATCTCACTCCCTATTTCACTGTGTTTCTACATGGTATCTTGCTCCCTATTTCACCGTGTTTCTACAGGGTATCTCACTCCCTATTTCTCTGAGTTTCTACAGGGTATCTTGCTCCCTATTTCACCGCGTTTCTACAGGGTATCTCACTCCATATTTCACTGTGTTTCTACAGGGTATCTTGTTCCCTATTTCACTGTGTTTCTAAAGGGTATCTTGCTTCCTAATTCACTGTGTTTCTACGGGGTATCTCGCTCCCTATTTCACTGTGTTTCTACAGGGTATCTTCCTCCCTATTTCACTGTGTTTCTACAGGGTATCTCACTCCATATTTCACTGTGTTTCTACAGGGTATCTTGCTTCCTAATTCACTGTGTTTCTACGGGGTATCTCGCTCCCTATTTCACTGTGTTTCTACAGGGTATCTTGCTCAATATTTCCCTGTGTTTCTACAGGATACATGTATCTCGCTCCCTATTAGACTGTGTTTCTACAGGGTATGTCGCTCCCTATTTCACTGTGTTTCTACAGGGTATCTCGCTCCCAATTTCACTGTGTTTCTAACGGGTATCTTGCTCCTTATTTCACTGTGTTTCTACAGGGCATGTCGCTATATATTTCACTAACCATAACCCTATTTCACTGTGTTTCTACAGGGAATCTCGTTTCCTATTTTAATGTGTTTCTACGGGGTATCTTGCTCCATATTTCACTTTGTTTCAACAGGGTATGTCGCTCTATATTTCACTGACCCGAACCCTACTTCACTGTGTTTCTACAGGGTATCTCGCTCGCTATTTCACTGTGTTTCTACATGGTATCTTGCTCCCTATTTCACTGTGTTGTTACAGGGTATGTCGCTCCCTATTTCACTAACCCTAAGGATATTTCACTGTGTTTCTACCGGGTATCTTCCTCCATATTTCACTGTGTTTCTTAACAAGGGTTCTTGCTCCATATTTGAACTGTGGTTTCTACAGGGTATCTTGCTCCCTAATTTCATGTGTTTTCTAAAACAAAAGGGTATCTCACCCCTATTTCACAGTGTTTTCTACAGGGTATCTTGGGCTCCCTATTTTCACCGTGTTTATCACAGGGTATCTCACTCCATATTTCACTGTGTTTCAACAGGGTATTTTGCTCCATATTTACTGTTGTACAGGGTATTCTTCACTCCATATTTCAATTTGTTTTCTAACAGGGTATCTTGGCTTCCTAATTCACTGGTGTTTCTAAGGGTAATCTCGCACCTATTCACTATTGTTTATACAGGGTATCTGGTCCATATTTCACTGAGTTTATACGGGTATCTTGCTCCCTATTTCACTGTGTTTTACAGGGTATCTTGCTCCCCTATTTGACCTTTGTTTCTACAGGGCATAGCGCTTCCCTATTTCACTACCCTAACCCTATTTCAGTGTTTTAGACAGGGTATCTGCCTCATGTATTTTTCACTTTTTTTTTTTTACAGGGTATCTTGCTTTCATATTTTTCACTGTCTTTTACGTGGTCTACAAGGGGTATCTCACTCATATTTCACTGTGATTCAACCGGGTATCTTCCTCCATTTCACTGTGTACAGGGTATCTTCCTCCCTATTTTCACTGACTGTTGTTTCTACAGGTATCATGCTCCCTATTTCACTGTTTCTTACAGTATTCTCACTCTATTTCACAGTGTTTCTACAGGGTCTTGCTCCCTATTTCACGTTTCTACAGGGTCTTCACTCCATATTTCACTGTGTTTCACAGGGTAATTTTGCTCCATATTTCACTGTGTTTCTACAGGGTATCTCACTCCATATCATGTTTTTCTACAGGGTATCTTGCTTCCTATTTCACTGTGTTTCTAAGGTATCTCACCTATTTCACTGTTTTTATCAGGGTCTGGCTCCATATTTCACTGTGTTTCTACGGGGTATATTGCTCCCTATTTCACTGTGTTTTTACAGGTATCTGCACCCATTTGACTTTGATTTTCTACTGCATATCGCTCCCTATTCACTCACCCTAACCCTATTTACTGTTTATACAGGGTATCTCGCTCCCTGTAGTTTCACTTTGTTTTACAGGGTACTGCTTCATATTTCACTGTCTTTAGACATGTATCTCGCTCCCTATTTCACTGGTTTCTGCTGTACTTCCTCCCTATTTCACTGTTTAGTTACAGGGTATATGCTCCCTATTTCACATTTGATTCTACAGGACATGTCGCTCCCCTATTTCACTAACCTAACCCTATTTCACTGTGTATTTCTACAGGGTATCTTACTCCTATTTCAGTGTTTCTACAAGGTACTTGGTCCCTATTTCACTGTGTTTTCTACAGGGTACTCGCTCCCTATTTACTGTCTACAGATCTTGCTCCCTATTTCACTGTGTTTCTACAGGATATCTCGCTCCCTAGACACTGTGTGTCCTACAGGGGTATGTCTCCCTCATTCAATGTATTTCTACAGGTTATCTCGCTCCCTACTCACTGTTTCTATCTGGATATCTTGCCCTATTTACATGTGTTTCTACAGGGTATCTTGCTCCCTATTTCACTGTGTTTCTACAGGGTATCTCACTCCCTATAGTTTCTATAGGGATCTTGCTCCCTATTTCAACCGTGTTTCTACAGGGTATCTCACGCCATATTTCACTGTGTCTACAGGGTATGCTCATATTCACTGTGTTTCTACAGGGTACTCACTCCATATTTTTCAATGTGTTTTCTACAGGGTATTTTGCTCCATATTTCACTGTGTTTCTACAGGGTATCTCACTCCATATTTCAATGTGTTTCTACAGGGTATCTTGCTTCCTAATTCACTGTGTTTCTAAGGGTATCTCGCTCCTATTTCACGTGTTTATACAGGGTAATCTGGGCTCCATTTATCACTGTTTCTAACGGGGTATCTTGCTCCCTATTTCACTGTTTTTTACAGGTATCTTCTCCCCTATTTCACTTTGTTTCTACAGGGCATATCGCTCCCTATTTCACTCACCCTAACCCTATTTCACTGTGTTTATACAGGGTATCTCGCTCCCTGTATGTTTCACTTTGTTTTTACAGGGTATCTTGCTTCATATTTCACTGTCTTTATACAGTGTATCTCGCTCCCTATTTCACTGTGTTTCTGCGGGGTATCTTCCTCCCTATTTCACTGTGTTGTTACAGGGTATCATGCTCCCTATTTCACTTTGATTCTACAGGGCATGTCGCTCCCTATTTCACTAACCTTAACCCTATTTCACTGTGTTTCTACAGGGTATCTCACTCCATATTTCACTGTGTTTCTACAAGGTATCTTGGTCCCTATTTCACTGTGTTTCTACAGGGTATCTCGCTCCCTATTTGACTGTGTTTCTACAGGGTATCTTGCTCCCTATTTCACTGTGTTTCTACAGGATATCTCGCTCCCTATGACACTGTGTGTCTACAGGGTATGTCGCTCCCTATTTCAATGTATTTCTACAGGTTATCTCGCTCCCTACTTCACTGTGTTTCTACTGGATATCTTGCTCCCTATTTCACTGTGTTTCTACAGGGTATCTTGCTCCCTATTTCACTGTGTTTCTACAGGGCATGTCGCTCTCTACATCACTAACCCGAACCCTATTTCACTGTGTTTCTGCAGGATATCTCGCTCCCTATTACTCTTTGTTTCTACAGGGTATGTCGCTCCCTATTTCATTGTGTTTCTACAGGGTATCTTGCTCCATATTTCACTGTGTTTATACAGGGTATCTCGCTCCAAATTTCACGGTGTTTCTACAGGGTAGCTTGCTCCCTATTTCAATGTGTTTTTACAGGGTATCTTGCTCCCTATTTCACTGTGTTTCTACACGGCATGTCGCTACATATTTCACTAACCATAACCCTATTTTACTGTGTTTCTACTGGGTATCATGCTCCATATTTCACTGTGTTTCATCAGGGTATGTCGCTCTCTATTTCACTGACCCTAACCCTACTTCACTGTGTTTCTACAGGGTAACTCGCTCCCTATTTCACTGTTTTTCTAAAAGGTATCTTGCTCCCTATTTCACTGTTTTTCCACAGGGTATGTTGCTCCCCATTTCACTAACCCTAACTGTCGCTCCATATTTCAAAGTGTTTATACAGGTTATCTCGCTCCCTACTTCACTGTTCTTCTACGGGATATCTTTCTCCCTATTTCACTGTGTTTCTACAGGGTATCTTGCTCCCTATTTCACTGTGTTTCTACAGGGCATGTCGCTCTCTACTTAGCTAACCCTAACCCTATTTCACTGTGTTTCTACAGGGTGTCTCGTTCCCCATTTCACTGTGTGTCTACGGAGGTATCTTGCTCCATGTTTCTCTGTGTTTCAACAGGGTATGTCGCTATCTATTTCATTGACCCTAACCCTACTTCACTGTGTTTCTACAGGGTATCTCGCTCCCAATTTCACTGTGTTTCTACAGGGTATGTCGCTCCATATTTCACTAACCCTAACCCTATTTCACTGTGTTTCTACAGTATATCTCTTTCCCTATTTTAATTTGTTTCTACGGGGTATCTTGCTCCACATTTCAATGTGTTTGAACAGGGTATGTCGCTCTCTATTTCACTGACCCTAACCCTACTTCACTTTGTTTCTACAGGGTATCTCGCTTCGTATTTCACTGTGTTTCTACGGGGTACCTTGCTCCCTATTTCACTGTGTTTCTACAGGTTCCCTTGTTCCCTATTTCTCTGTGTTTCTACAGGGTATCCTGCTCCCTATTTCACTGTGTTGCTACAGGGTATCTTGCTCCATATTTCACTGTGTTTCTACTGGGTATCTTGCTCCCTATTTCACTGTGTTTCTACATGGTATCTCACTCCCTATTCCACTTTGTTTCTACAGGTTATATTGCTCCCTATTACACTGTGTTTCTACAGGGTATCTCACTCCATATTTCATATATCTCGGTCTCTATTTGATTGTGTTTCTAGATGGTATCTTGCTCACTCTTTCACTGCGTTTCTCGCTCCCTATTTCTCGCTCCCTATTTCACTAACCCTAAACCTATTTCAATGTGTTTCTACAGTGTATCTCGCTCCATATTTCACTATGTTTCTACAGGGTATCTTGCTCCATATTTCACTTTGTTTCTACAGGGTATCTTGCTCCATATTTCACTGTGTTTCTACGGGGTATCTTGCTCGCTATTTCACTGTGTTTCTACAGGGTATCTTGCTCAATAGTTCACTGTGTTTCTACAGGATATCTCGCTCCCTATTGGACTGTGTTTCTACAGGGTGTGTCGCTCCCTATTTCACTCTGTTTCTACAGGGTATTTTGCTCCATATTGCACTGTGTTTATACAGGGTATCTCGCTCCCTATTTCACTGTGTTTCTACGGGATATCTTGTTCCCTATTTCACTGTGTTTTTACAGGGTATCTTGCTCCCTATTTCACTGTGTTTCTACAGGGCATATCGCTCCCTATTTCACTCACCCTAACCCTATTTCACTTGTATATTTCACTGTGTTTCTACGGGGTATCTTGCTCCATATTTTACAGTGTTTATACAGTGTATCTCGCTCCCTATTTCACTGTGTTTCTGCGGGGTATCATCCTTCCTATTTCACTGTGTTGTTACATGGTATCATGCTCCCTATTTCACTTTGTTTCTACAGGGCATGTCGCTCCCTATTTAACTAACCCTAACCCTATTTCACTGTGTTTCTAGAGGGTATCTCACTCCATATTTCACTGTGTTTCTACAGGGTATCTTGCTCCCTATTTCACTGTGTTTCAACAGGGCATGTGGCTCTCTACTTCACTAACCCTAACCCTATTTAACTGAGTTTCTACAGGATATCTCGCTCCCTATTACACTGTGTTTCTACAGGGTATGTCGCTCCCTATTTCACTGTGTTTCTACAGGGTATCTTGCTCCATATTTCACTGTGTTTCTACAGGGTATCTTGCTCCCTATTTCACTGTGTTTCTACAGGGCATGTCGCTCTGTACTTCACTAACCCTAACCCTATTTCACTGTGTTTCTACAGGATATGTCGCTCCCTATTACACTGTGTTTCTTACTGGGTATGTCGCTCCCTATTTCACTGTGTTTCTACAGGGTATCTTGCTCCATATTTCACTGTGTTTATACAGGGTATCTCGCTCCCAATTTCACTGCGTTTCTAACGGGTATCTTGCTCCCTATTTCACTGTGTTTCTACAGGGCATGTCGCTACATATTTCACTAACCATAACCTTATTTCACTGTGTTTCTACAGGGAATCTCGTTTCCTATTTTACTGTGTTTCTACGGGGTATCTTGCTCCATATTTCACTGTGTTTCAACAGGGTATATCGCTCTCTATTTCACTGACCCTAACCCTACTTCACTGTGTTTCTACAAGGTATCTCGCTCGCTATTTCACTGTGTTTCTACATGGTATCTTGCTCCCTATTTCACTGTGTTTTTACAGGGTATGTCGCTCCATATTTCACTGTGTTTCTACAGGGTATCTTCCTCCCTATTTCACTGTGTTTCTACAGGGTATCTCACTCCATATTTCACTGTGTTTCTACAGGGTATCTTCCTCCCTATTTCACTGTGTTTCTACAGTGTATCTCACTCCATATTTCACTGTGTTTCTACAGGGTATCTTGCTTCCTAATTCAATGTGTTTCTAAGGGGTATCTCGCTCCATATTTCATTGTGTTTCTACAGGGTATCTTGCTCAATATTTCACTGTGTTTCTACAGGATATCTCGCTCCCTATTAGACTGTGTTTCTACAGGGTATGTCGCTCCCTATTTCACTGTGTTTCTACAGGGTATCTTGCTCCATATTTCACTGTGTTTATACAGGGTATCTCGCTCCCAATTTCACTGTGTTTCTAACGGGTATCTTGCTCCCTATTTCACTGTGTTTCTACAGGGCATGTCGCTACATATTTCACTAACCATAACCCTATTTCACTGTGTTTCTACAGGGAATCTCGTTTCCTATTTTACTGTGTTTCTTCGGGGTATCTTGCTACATATTTCTCTGTGTTTCAACAGGGTATGTCGCTCTATATTTCACTGACCCGAACCCTACTTCACTGTGTTTCTACAGGGTATCTCGCTCGCTATTTCACTGTGTTTCTACATGGTGTCTTGCTCCCTATTTCACTGTGTTTTTACAGGGTATGTCGCTCCCTATTTCACTAACCCTAAGCATATTTCACTGTGTTTCTACCGGGTATCTTCCTCCATATTTCACTGTGTTTCTACAGGGTATCTTGCTCCATATTTCACTGTGTTTCTACAGGGTATTTTGCTCCCTAGTTCACTGTGTTTCTACAGGGTATCTTGCTCCCTATTTCACTGTGTTTCTACAGGGTATCTCACTCCCTATTTCACTGTCTTTCTATAGGCTATCTTGCTCCCTATTTCACCGTGTTTCTACAGGGTATCTCACTCCATATTTCACTGTGTTTCTGCTGTGTATCTTGCTCCCTATTTCACTGTGTTTCTACAGGGTGTCTCACTCCATATTTCACTGTGTTTCTACAGGGTATCTTGCTTCCTAATTCACTGTGTTTCTACGGGTTATCTCGCTCCCTATTTCACTGTGTTTATACAGGGTATCTGGCTCCCTATGTCACTGTGTTTCTACGGGGTATCTTGCTCCCTATTTCACTGTGTTTTTAAAGGGTATCTTGCTCCCTATTTCACTTTGTTTCTACAGGGCATATCGCTCCCTATTTCAGTCACCCTAACCCTATTTCACTGTGTTTATACAGGGTATCTCGCTCCCTGTATATTTCACTTTGTTTCTACAGGGTATCTTGCTTCATATTTCACTGTCTTTATACAGTGTATCTCGTTCCCTATTTCACTGTGTTTCTGCGGGGTATCTTCCTCCCTATTTGACTGTGTTGTTACAGTGTATCATGCTCCCTATTTCACTTTGATTCTACAGGGCATGGCGCTCCCTATTTCACTAACCTTAACCCTATTTCACTGTGTTTCTACAGGGTATCTCGCTCCCTATTTGACTGTGTTTCTACGGGGTATCTTGCTCCCTATTTCACTGTGTTTCGACAGGGTATCTTGCTCAATAGTTCACTGTGCTTCTACAGGATTTCTCGATCCCTACTGTACTATGTTTCTACAGGGTATGTCGCTCCCTATTTAACTGTGTTTCTACAGGGTATTTTGCTCCATATTGCACTGTGTTTATACAGGGTATCTCGCTCCCTATTTCACTGTGTTTCTACGGGATATCTTGCTCCCTATTTCATTGTGTTTTTACAGGGTATCTTGCTCCCTATTTCACAGTGTTTCTGCGGGGTATCTTCCTTCCTATTTCACTGTGTTGTTACATGGTATCATGCTCCGTATTTCACTTTGTTTCTACAGGGCATGTCGCTCCCTATTTCACTAACCCTAACCCTATTTCACTGTGTTTCTACAGGGTATCTCACTCAATATTTCACTGTGTTTCTACAGGGTATCTTGCTCCCCATTTCACTGTGTTTCTACAGGGTATCTCGCTCCATATTTGACTGTGTTTCTACAGGGTATCTTGCTCCCTTTTTCACTGTGTTTCTACAGGATATCTCGCTCCCTATTACACTGTGTTTCTACAGGGTATGTCGCTCCATATTTCACTCTATTTCTACAGGGTATCTCGCTCCATATTTCACTGCGTTTATACAGGTTATCTCGCTCCCTACTTCACTGTGTTTCTACAGGGTATCTTGCTCCCTATTTCACTGTGTTTCTACAGGGTACCTTGCTCCCTATTTAACTTTGTTTCTACAGGGCATGTCGCTCTTTACTTCAATAACCCGAACCCTATTTCACTGTGTTTCTACAGGATATCTCGCTCCCTATTACACTTTGTTTCTACAGGGTATGTCGCTCCCTATTTCATTGTGTTTCTACAGGGTATCTTGCTCCATATTTCACTGTGTTTATACAGGGTATCTCGCTCCCAATTTCACGGTGTTTCCACAGGGTATCTTGCTCCCTATTTCACTGTGTTTTTACAGGGTATCTTGCTCCCTATTTCACTGTGTTTCTACATGGCATGTCGCTACATATTTCACTAACCATAACCCTATTTCACTGTGTTTCTACAGGGAATCTCGTTTCCTATTTTACTGTGTTTCTACCAGATATCATGCTCCATATTTCACTGTGTTTCAACAGGTTATGTCGCTCTCTATTTCACTGACCCTAACCCTACTTCACTGTGTTTCTACAGGGTATTTCGCTCCCTATTTCACTGTGTTTCTACATGGTATCTTGCTCCCTATTGCACTGTGTTTCTACAGGTTATGTCGCTCCCTATTTCACTAACCCTAACTGTCGTTCCATGTTTCACTGTGTTTATACAGGTTATCTCGCTCCCTACTTCACTGTGTTTCTACGGGATATCTTTCTCCCTATTTCACTGTGTTTCTACAGGATATCTTGCTCCATATTTCACTGTGTTTCTACAGGGCATGTCGCTCTCTACTTAGCTAACCCTAACCCTATTGCACTGTGTTTCTACAGGGTATCTCGTTCCCCATTTCACTGTGTGTCTACGGGGGTATCTTGCTCCATGTTTCTCTGTGTTTCAACAGGGTATGTCGCCATCTATTTCACTGACCCTAACCCTACTTAACAGTGTTTCTACAGGGTATCTCGCTCCCTATTTCACTGTGTTTCTACAGGGTATCTTGCTCCCTATTTCACTGTGTTTATACAGGGTATCTTGCTCCATATTTCACTGTGTTTCTACGGGGTATCTTGCTCCCTATTTCACTGTGTTTCTACATGGTATGTGGCTACCAATTTCACTAACCCAAACCATATTTCACTGTGTTTCTACAGGGTATCTCGCTCCCTATTGCACCGTGTTTTTACAGGGTATATCGCGCCCTATTTCACTGTGTTTCTATGGGGTATCTTGCTCCCTATTTCACTTTGTTTCTACAGGGTATGTCTCTACCTATTTCACTGTGTTTCTACTGGGTATCTCGTTTCCTAGTACACTGTGTTTCTACTGGGTATGTCGCTCCGTATTTCATTGTTTCTACAGGGTATCTTGCTCTCTATTTCACTGTGTTTCTACCGGGTATGTCGCTCCCTATTTCACTGTGTTTCTACATGGTATCTTGCTCCCTATTTCACTGTGTTTCTACAGGGTATCTTGCACCATAGTTCACTCTGTTGATATAGGATATATCGCTCCCTATTACACTGTGTTTCTACAGGATATGTCGCTCCCTATTTCACTGTGTTTCTACAGGTTATCTTTTTCCCTATTTCACTGTGTTTCTACGGGGTATCTTGCTCCATATTTCACTTTGTTTCAACAGGGTATGTCGCTCTCCATTTCACTGACCCTAACCCTGCTTCACTGTGTTTCTACAGGGTATCCCGCTCCCTATTTCTCTGTGTTTCTACAGGGTATCTTGCTCCCTATTTCACTGTGTTTCTACAAGGTATATTGCTCCATATTTCACTGTGTTTCTACGGGGTATCTAACTCCATATTTCATTGTGTTTATATGGGGTATCATTCTCCCTATTTCACTGTATTTGTACAGAGTATCTTGCTCCCTATTTCACTGTGTTTCTACAGGGTATGTCGCTCCCTATTTCACTAACACTAACCCTATTTCACTGTGTTTCTACAGCGTATCTCGCTGCCTATTTCACTGTGTTTCTACGGTGTATCTTGCTCCCTTTTTCGCTGTGTTTCTACAGGGTATGTCGCTCCCTATTTCACTAACCCTAACCCTATTTCACTGTGTTTCTACGGGGTATCTCGCTCCCTATTTCTCTGTGTTTCTACGGGGTATCTCTATCTCGCTCCCTATTTCACTGTTTCTTCATGATATCTCGCTCCCTATTTCACTGTGTTTCTACAGGATGGCCACAGACTCCAGAAAATAGGGAAAATGGAAAAATAAATGTCCTGCCGGGAAATATCCGGGAATTTTTTTTTCGAAATTCTATGGCGACCACGATGTCACGTTCAGATTTTAGTTGAAATATCTGCCAAAATAAGCTCTAGTTATCAGAGCTCCAGATAGGTTTTGTGTCTAAAAAGTATTATACCTCCAGATTTCAATTTCAATGCATATTTTACTTGTACAGATATATTTTTGATGTTCTCCCTTATTAAATAGGGAACAAATGATAAAAATATAAAATTTAAGAAATTGCTTATTTGAGTTGCTTATTTGTTTGCTTTTTACAGCTCAAATAAGTAAATGTTCAATTTTATTACAGTATGTTTGCTTCTCAGTTTGAAAATCAATGCGTATTTTCACATTGCTGTAAGTATTTTGTACTCCCAATTTTAATATCAATGCCTATTCTGCTAAAATAAGTGCGTAAAATACGCCAATACACACCTTATCTGGAGCTCTGTAGTTACTATGTTAGACATAGCTACATATGAGACCAGCCATGAGACCAGTTCTGTTTAACCCGAATTTAAAATTCAGTTTAAGGTAGTAGGTCATAGATGGATACACTCAGCTTCAATGATAATTGCTTCATAAGAGTGATGTGATATATGAATATAACATATGTAAATATTGTCTTGTTACCGTATACTATATGGTACATTGAGTTGTCATCTCCGCCATCTTTGTATATACACGCCATCGTACAGTTTCACCACTTTGTGCGTTTGACACATACAGCAAATAATATGACAGTAAACCAAATAATATTTGGTGCAATACATAATAGACATATATGACAATGGCAAGCTATAAATATTTTGCCAGCAAACTATTCAAAAGACGAGATATCTGAGCATTTCTTCCATCAATCTGAAAATCATTTTGTATGTGTAAACTTTTCAATCTGATGCACAGCCTATGTTAGTGTACACATTGCCCATAGGTAAAGCCATATGTACTCGCATAGTAGGTGAGTAGACACCAAGGACAATACACATATTAAATAATGTTGAAAGTTGATAGCAAATGCGAAATCATATTGCGCATTTGCTCTGAACATTTCGTCAACTCATTTATGGAAAATATAGTAAATTTTGTAAATATTTTTTATGAGATATCTTCGTAGGTACAAAATAATATGGCTGGTCTCCTATGCAGCTATGACTAACATAGTAACTACAGAGCTCCAGATAAGGTGTGTATTGTCGTATTTTACACACTGATTTTAGCAGAATACGCATTGATATTAAAATTGGGAGTACAAAATAATATTGTAATAATAGATAGGAGTCCGTTCTACTGGCCTTTCTACATGTGATTAGCTGCATTATATCGTAAGTTCTACTTCACATTTTGAGTTTTTTGTCAAACGGCAGAACAAGTGAAACTGGCTGATAGCTGGAACACACAAAGATTGCCAACTTGGCCACTCCATGCACTGTATAGGATACAGTAACGAGGCAGTATTCACATATATATTATACATATATGCTATCACATTTACGAAGCAATTATCTTTGAATGAAACGATGATCATGTATAGAATGTGTCCTTAAATTTCTGTAAATAATTTTCATGCAAACTTGCACATGTTCTTAGGTACAAATTCATCTTCTGAGGTAAAAATTCACATGGCTTGTGTTGGCGTGGAGATTTATCAAAATCTTCATTTTGTGTATGCAATGGCAAATGTTCTCTTCGTTTATTTAATTCTTGTTTTGCTTTGTAGCTGTAGAGCGATTGTTGGAGCTCTACGTTTCGCTGAACTATACAATCCCTGCCACTAATTACCTCAACGTGACTATGACATACAACAGTTATTTACTGAAGATTCAAGATGCGGTATGTACTGTATTGTAATAACACTAAATATTCGGACACCATTTATTCTGGCAAACACATAAATCTATGGATTTACATTACAAATAGTGTCCCAATAGATAGGGTTAGTATGATTGTACTGGTTTATCACAATAGCGTGTATTTCGATACAATTTGTTTTTGATATTTATAGGAGTTTTCCAAAACAAATTGTGTCCGAATACTTAGGGTCATTACGGTCCTTATTTGTTTTTATATTTTTTAATTGACTGACACGCTTCCTTAATCTACAATTCTTGTGACAAATGTACTCCCAGATCAGTCTGTTTATCCAGTCAATCTCGTCAGAGGCTTTGTTGTGCACATATTGACAGGCCCGTATGCAGGAATTAATTTAGGGGGTGTGGTATCGACAGCGCTAGTTGCTGGACTTGATTGTTTACGCCCGACTTTCAGTAGTGCGCTTTTTCAATTTTTTATAATGCGTATTTGTACTCACTTATTTGTATTTTAGTTCTTTCTTAGTCATTTTTAGCTCTCCTGCACGAAGTGCAGAAGAGCTTATGGCATACCCCCGGCGTCATCGGCGTCGGCGTCCAGAAACTTAACGTTGGGGTAAATGTCTTATAACTTCTGTTTCATTTCATGGAACACCTTGTTATTTGATACATGCATCCCTCTGATGACCTTCTATCATGCTGTACCAAATCTATGACCCACCCCTTTCCCCAAGGTCAAGTTCACAAACTTAGCACATTCATAAACTTAACGTTGGGGTAAATGTCTTATAACATCTGTTTCCTTTCATGGAACGCCTTGATATTTCATACATGCATTCATCTGATAATACCCTATCGTGCTATAGCAAATCGATGACCCACCGCCCACCCCTTTCTCCAAGGTCAATGTCATAGACTGAACTTTGGGGTAAATGTCTTATAACATATGTTTCCTTTCATGGAACGCCTTGATATTTCATACATGCATTCCTCAGATGACCCTCTATCACGCTGTAGCAAATCCACGACCTACCACCCAACCCTTACCCAAGGTCAAGGTCACAAACTTAGCATGTTCACAAACTTAAAGTTGGGGTAAATATTGTGTAACTTCTGTTTATTTAAGGGAACGCCTTCATATTTCATACATGCATTCATCTGAGGATACTCTATCGTGCTATAGCATATCCATGACCCACCCCTTTCCCCAAGGTCAAGGTCACAAACTTAGCACATTCATAAACATAACGTTGAGGTAAATGTCCTGTAATTTATGTTTTGATTACAGGGAAAGCTTTGATATGTCATACATGCATTCATCTGATTATCCTCTATTATACAACAGCAAATTCATGACCCACCCACCCCCACCCCTTTCCACAAGATCAACATCATAAACTTAACGTTTGAGTAAATGTAATTTTATAACCTCTTTTTCATTACAGGGAACACCTTGATACGTCATACATGCATTAATCTGATGATTCTCTATTGTGCTGCAGCAAATCCATGACCCACCCCTCCCCCACCCCTTTCCCCAAGGTCAAGGTCACAAACTTAGCACATTCATACATGCATTCCTCATGTGAAT
Source organism: Conchocele bisecta (assembly GCA_029237695.1). Lineage (NCBI taxonomy): Eukaryota > Metazoa > Mollusca > Bivalvia > Lucinida > Thyasiridae > Conchocele > Conchocele bisecta. The sequence continues at coordinate 75,635,376 of CM055270.1, read as the reverse complement.
AGCTATCATGCTGTAGAAAATCACCAAATTGTGCGTTCATAAACTGAACGTTTGCTTAAATTTTGTATAGCTTCTGTTTTCAGGGAGCGCATTGATATTTCATACATGCATTCATCTTAATATGCTGTATAATGCTATAGCAAATCCACGATCCACCGTCCACCACTGACCTCAATGTCAACGTCCACCACACACTCCTTAACCCAATGTCAAGTTCTAAAGTATTCACGTTTTTTATACAACTGTGCCAAGTTTGAGTGAAGGCTGTCTTCTGTCAACTCTTGCAATGCGTTATTACGCCAATACGCACCTTCACTGGAACTCTAAAATATTTTACAAACATTTACAATGTTTCCTTAAATGACATCGAAAGTTGACAAAATTTCATAGAAAAATCCATTCCCGCATTTTCTATGAATATTTTGTCATCTTTCGACGTCATTTACAGGAAAATATCACAGTTTTTGTAAATATATTTCATGAAACACTCCACATGTTCTAACAGTCGAACCTCCCCGAACAGCCGCCTCTACAGCAAACACCCTCTCTATAACAGCCGTTATTTTATATCCAAAATGGATGATTTCCTCTGTATCTAACCCTTAGACTGATGAGCACGAAACTTGTTGTCTGCTGGTGCTTTGCCTTCTTTCTCAATACAAACATGTTTTGACAGCATTTTATAATCATTTCCATTGGAAATGATTATTAAATGTTGCCAAAACATGTTTTTCATGATAATTATGGAAGAAAATAGATAAACAGCGGACAAGAAAATTGTATTCAGCATTAACCACCCTACAACAGCCACGTCTCTACAACAGCCTGTTTTGTGTCTTCCCATGGGTGGCTGTTGTAGAGAGGTTGTACTGTATTTACAAAATCACATGGCATGTCTCATATGAATGTAACCATCTTCTACATCATCCAAGGGCTTACACTCACAGTTAGTGTTGTGTTTGTTTCAGTTGTTGGAGTTTTACATAACAAGAATGGACAACGATGTTGTGAGAATAATTGTAACGTTTATTTCGTAAGTATTTTAACCCTTACAATGTTGAATTAATTTGTGTATTCTGCTGAATATTTTTTATTTTTCCATTTTTCTCATCAGAAACTTGGTTTGGCAGCACTTTAGAACCATTTCCAATGGAAATGATTCTAAAACGCTGCCAAACCATGTTTTCACTGAGAGAAAAGACAAAATATTAATTATCAGCAGACAACTATTTTCGGTTCCCGCATTCTCGCGGGTGAAATTTCACATTCTACTTGCTTTGCATTTGTAACTTCTATGTTTTCTAACAAACATTAAAATCATTTTCTGTATGCAGCGCCTGTCGTCTGAGGTTTTTTTAATGGTTTTACCCGTGTACTAAAGTAAATTTATCTACAAGTTGCTTTTGGCTCTTGCTAATAAAATTCATTAATTTACCTAGTTTTTGTTATGCCTGCTGTAGCAGAAGGCGCGACTGTGATCGCTTTTTTTTCCGTTGTCGTCCTACGTCTTTGTCGTTCGAAATGTCAAAAAGTTTGTAGAAGCTTCGTCATCATGGTATAACTTTAATATTACTTGACGGCGTGCTTCAATATTTGGAAACTTTATACTGTGAACATTTGGAACACACTCATGCCACCATTAACATGGCCTTGCCCTTTTTTACCTTCACATTTTTGCCGAAACACTTAGCCATTTGTTGGCGTCAAAAAGTTTGTGCAAGTTTCTTCATCATGATATATCTTTAATATTACTTGACAGATTGCTTATATTTGGACACTTTATACATGTGAGCAATTGGAACACACTCATGCCCCCATGAATATGACCTTGAACTTTTGTACATTCACATCTTTGCGGAAAGACTTAGCCATTTTTTCCGTCAAAAAGTGTGTACAAGTTTCTTCATCATCATATAACATTAATATTACTCGATGGATTGCTTCAATACTTGGAAGTGGTCACTTGATACATGTACGCATTTGGATCACATTCATGCCGCCATCAACATAACCATTTTGACCTTAACATGGTTGTGGTTTCTTCAACCTTGACCGTTTTCGTGTTTTTAACATGCACTTCTGACGGTTTTTGTGATGCTTACTTTAGCACATGCCCATGATCATGTTACGGTTAAATGCTTAGGCAGGCGCGACTTCGTTTCCGTGGCGGAATTCTTGTTGTGTTTTCCTGACTTTTCCAATCCTGGTTAACCCTTAGAAGACGGGAACCGAAAATTTGTGTCTGCTGCTCTTTCTTATTTTGTATCTTTTCCAAATAAAAGCATGGTTTGGCAGCATTTTAGAATCATTTCCATTGGAAATGATTATAAAGTGCTGTAAAATCATGTTTTTGATAAGAAAAATGGAAAATAGAAAGCAGACGACAAATTTTAATTCAGCACTTTAAGGGTTAACACTTGTGTTAAGGTGATGTACTCCAATTCCTTGGCTTATGTTGATAATCATCGTTATTGTAAACATGTTTGTATGTACTTTATGTTTTTAATGTGTGAATTTAGTCGCCACCCTACGAAGCCCTGCAGGGGACGTAGAATTATTTTTTTTAGTATCTAATTGTTCAATTGAGGGAACGAATTGTCATTCGTGGGAACGAATTGTTAATTCGCGGAACAAATTGTTATATCGTGGGAACTAATTGTTAATTCGAGGGAGCGAATTGTTATATCGTGGGAACGAATTGTTAATTCAAGGGAACGAATTGTTATATCGTGGGAACGAATTGTTAATTTGAGAGAATGAATTGTTAAATTGAGGGAATTAATTGTTATTTCGTGGGAACAAATTGACGCGGGTCTCCGTACATTTAGTCGCCATCTCATGTCTGACTGTATTTTACTATCACTGTATCCACAAGTTGGATTGGCTTGAAGCTTCATATGCTTATTTTGTTAATCCTTAGACAGCTACTAACAACAATTGCCGACTGCTGTTGCTTTTATATCTCGCCTTACTGCGTTATGCAAAACATGGTTTGACAGCATTTCAGAATCATTTCCAATGGACTTCAGAATCATTTCCAATGGAAATGATTCTGAAGTGCTGTCAAAGCATGTTGCAAATTATTCTAAAGTGCTGTCAAAGCATGTTGTTGAAGGGATGAGAAATTGGTGTCAACGTTTTTGACGGGCATATGTACATCACCCATTTAGTGTTACAGATTTAATGTTTTTCATATTCATCTTTTTAGCTCACCTGAGCGAAGCTCATATGAGCTATTGTTACCGCAATGAGTCCGTCGTCCGTCGTCCGTCGTCCGCCGTCCGTCGTCGTCCGTCGTAGTCCGTCGTCCGTCGTCCGTCGTCCGTCGTCGTCCGTGAACATTTTCAAACGTCTTCTCCTCGGTAACCATTGGGCTTATGTTCACCAAACTGCATGGTCAATGTCCTTAGGTAGGGGATTACAAAATTGTTAAAATTACATCATTACGTTATCCAAGATGGCCGCCGTCTAAAAATAGCACAAATATTTCAAAAATCTCTTCTCAAGAACCGCCAACCGGATTTCGACAAAACTTGGAAGGAATGATCGATGTACAATGCTCTTTCAAAGCTGTTGAAATGGTGACCCCGGGGTCAAAAATGGGCGTGGCCCGTGGGGTCAAATTGGGATCAAATTTTATTTTTGACCGAATATAGTCATGTCATATATCAAATCGAAGGTATCAACCAGGCCATCACTCTGGTGCATTTTTTGGTCGAATTCGGATGGTTATGTCATCCAAGATGGCCGCCGAAATGTCAAAAGGTCGTTCTTTTATTAGAGATTTCAAAATTCTTCTTCACATGAACCGCTTGGCCCATGGTAGCAAACCTTAAAAGTTATAGTCCATGGGTGAAGCTTTTTCAGAATTTTTAAAATGGAGGTCAGCGCTAATCCAAGATGACCGCCATCTAAAAATAGCATAAATTCATAAAAAAATCTTCTTCTGATGAACAGCTTGCCGGAATTCGACGAAACTTGGTTGGAATGATCGATGTACATTGCTCTTTCAAAGTTGTTAAAATGGTGACCGCGGGGTGAAAAATGGGCGTGGGCCGTGGGGTCAAATTAGGGTCAAATTTTATTTTTGACCGAATATGGTCATCTCTATATCAAATCGAAGGTATCAAAGAGGTGATCGCTGTGGTACATTATTTTGTCGTAATTGGATGGTCATTTCATCCAAGATGGCCGCCGAAAGGTCAAAATGTCGTTCTTTTATTAGAGATTTAAATATTCTTCTTCACACGAACTGCTTGGCCCATGGTGGCCTAACTTCAAAGTTATGGTCCATGGGTGAAGCGTTTTTAGATTTGTTAAATGGAGGTCATCGCTAATCCAAGATTGCCGCCGTCTAAAAATAGCAGAAATTCTTAAAAAATCTTCTTCTCATGAACCGCTAGCCGGATTTCGACGAAACTTGGTAGGAATGATCGATGTACAATGCTCTTTCAAAGTTGTTAAAATGGTGACCCCGGGGTCAAAAATGGGCGTGGTCCGTGTGGTCAAATTGGGGTCAAATTTTATTTTTGACCGAATATGATCAGGTCATATATCAAATCGAAGGGATCAACCAGGCGATCACTCTGGTGCATTTTTTCGTCGAAATCGGATCGTTATGTCATCCAAGATTGCCACCGAAATGTCAAAAGGTCGTTATTTTATTAGAGATTTCAAAATAAATTCTTCTTCACATGAACCGCTTGGTCCATGGTAGCCAAACTTAAAAGTTATAGTCCATGGGTGAAGCTTTTTCAGAATTGTTAAAATGGAGGTCAGCGCTAATCCAAGATGACCGCCATCTAAAAATAGCATAAATTCGTAAAAAAATTCTCATGAACCGCTAGCCGGATTTCGACGAAACTTGGTTGGAATGATCGATGTACATTGCTCTTTCAAAGTAATTAAAATGGTGACCCCGTAGTCAAAAATGGGCGTGGCCCGTGTGGTCAAATTGGGGTCAAATTTTATTTTTGACCGAATATGGTCATGTTATATATCAAATCGAAGGTATCAAAGAGGCGATCACTCTGGTGATTTTTTTTGTCGAATTCGGATGGCTATGTTATCCAAGATGGCCGCCGAATGGTCAAAAGGTCGTTCTTTTATTAGAGATTTCAAAATCCTTCTTCACATGAACCGCTTTGCCCATTGTAGCCAAACTTAAAATTTTGGTCCATGGGTGAAGCCTTTTCAGATTTGTTAAAATGAACGTCATCGCTAATCCAAGATGGCCGCCATCTAAAAATAGCATACATTCTTAAAAAATATTTTTCTCATTAACCACTAGCCGGATTTCAACAAAACTTGGTTTGAATGATCGATGTTCAATGCACTTTCAATGTTGTGAAAATGGTTTACCCCGGGGTCAAAAATGGGCGTGGCCCGTGAGGTCAAATTGGGGTCAAATTTTATTTTTGACCGATTATGCTCATGACATATATCAAATTAAAGGTATCGATGAGGCGATGCTCTGGTGCAATATTTGACGAAATCGGATGATTATGTCATCCATGATGTCCGCCAAAAGGTCCATTTATTTGAGATTTTGAACGTTTTTTTTCTCAGGAACACATGGCCGATGCTGGCCAAACTTCATAATAAGTTAAGATCCTTCAGTAAAGCTTTTTCAGATTTGGTAGAATGAGTCATCGCTTATTCCAAGTTGACCGCCATCTAAAAATAGCACAATTTTCTTATAACACATATGAATTCAATGTCACATTCTCCTCTGGTGTTCATAGTCAGGTGAGCGAATTAGGGCCATCATGGCCCTCTTGTTTATTTTTGTATATAATGGAAGTTTTTCATTTGTAGGCGAGGCAGCATAAATGTAAATTACACGGTGGTTGTCAAGGATACGAATGACGCTGCACAAAAGCTGGCACAGGCAGTAAATCAAATGGCAATGGGGTCTAAGGTCAACATTTCCAACACGATGGCCCAGCCCTTGGCCATGGCAATTGGTGGAGAGACGGGTATGTATCTCACAGTGACCCTTTCAACCCTAAATAGCTGGAATAAACTGTGATATGTTAATGTCTGTGGCTTAACCCTTTCACCCCTAAGTAACTGGAATGGATTTTGAAATATTAATATCACAACCAATTCACAAAATGGTTTTCGGACTTGTCAATATTTTTTAAAGGGGGTAATTTTTGTTTCAAAAAGTGCAGATCCTTATGAGACGGCTTGTTACGAGCCAGATCATCTGGATCTGCACTGTTTGCATAAACCGCGATAACGTTCATTCGGGTTCAAAGGGTTAAATACATATTCCCTATGACCAATCGTATCATTTTCTCAAACACATGTGTATCTCGTTAATGGCCTGCTTGGAAAGTAATTCACAAAACTTTTGATCTTATTTTAACTTCATTCGCTTTATATAATTGTGTAACATGTAAAAATAAAAATACGCTCATGATTGAGTCATACCACTAAACAAACTTGGTTTGCTACACTCCCTCGTTTGTTTAGTCGAAGGATCCAATAACTCGAACTTTATGATCACGGCCGCTTCAGGGGCGGATCTGGAGGGGGGTTCCGGGATTGCAACCATCCCCTTCAGCCACGGAGTTTACATAAATCACAGTTTACCACCAGTTGGAGTCTGAATTTAAATGCCGTAAAACACAGGAAAGTGCATTTCCGGACATCTGTGGAATTCGAAAATAGGACAACCCCACCCCCCCCCGTTCCCCAAATTCTGGATCCGCCCCTGAGCTTACTGTGAGCATGATATAGTCGTTTAATTAACGTGTTTAACACTTTCACCCCTAAGTAACTGGAATGGATTTTGATACATTAATTTTGCAACCAATCAAATCGTCACAAAATGACTAGACCATTTATGAAAGCGGTGTGTTTTTTTTCTAAAAAATATGAAAATACTAAAAGTGCAGATCCTGATTAGACGGCTCATCACGAGCCGGCTCATCTGGATCTACACGTTTTGCCACTACCGCTATATAGGTCTGTGGTATTGAAAGGATTAAGTACCAAATATATCCACAGTCCAATTGCCTTGAAACTTCACATTCCTCCGGATCACCATCCATATTTTCCAGAGCTCCAGATAAGCTGCTTATTTGCTTAAATACCCAAATAAAATTGCCAAAAAAAAAACACAATTGAAATCAGAAGTAGCGAGTTTGAAAAAACAGTAAAAAAATTATGGTACATTTATGATGCTTCAAAAAATAATAAACAGACCACAAATATAGCATATTTGTCTTATTTTCTATGAAAACGCATCTTGGTATTTCATTAGAATAGTCTCCAAGGAGACAATTCTAATGAAATACCAAGACATGCTTTCGTTTTGAAGCAAACTATTCAATAATTGCTGTCTGTTGATAAGTAAACAGTAATGTGATTGTATTGTACACAATTAAAATTTGTAAGTACGCAATTGCTTCAGAAATGATGGAGTGACAATACTCGATTACTAATTTCTTATCTGAAGCCCTGTTGTCATCTACATACACAAGCAGACTCATCAAATACCTTAGCAGGCGGGATAGTTTGGCCGTGGCCATCTATTTGAACTAATCATCTCCCTTGGTTGAGTAAACGGTATACACAGAATTTGTTCACCGTATATGGGTTATAATTGCAGTTGACCTGGCTGCCTTTACAGAAGAGACGGCGTTGTGCCCGGCGTACGTCCAGACCGCCGGCGCGTGTAGCTCTGGGTACAAGTGTGTCATACACACCGGTGTACCCAGCTGCCAGTGAGTATAGCATGCCTGTTCTATATGAGACTCAGACACACCATGTGGTTTTGTATCTAAGAACATGTGCGATATCTCATGAAACATATTTACAAAATGTTTAATATTTTTCCGAAATGAGGTCGAAAGCTGATGAACTTTTCATAACAAATGCTATGAAAATTGCGTCATCTTTTCACGTCATTTACGGAAAATATCACAGTGTCTGTAAACATATTTCATCAAAAATCGCACATGTTCTTAGGTACAAAATCACATGACGTGTCTCATTGATAGGTTACCGAACTTTGATCGTCACAAGTAACTTCCCTTGGAACAACTTCTAGGGATATCATTGGCATTTGTGGCGTCTGTTGATTTTACGTCATCTTGCTGAGACGTGTCATACTTCAATGCCAAAAGTTGCGTATTCAATTCCCACCATTGACATGTAAAAAATACCCCCACAGTACGTCCATCACACTGGTCAGTCAGATGGGAGTTTAACCCGTAGACCGCTACACACAACAATAGTCATCTGCCATTTCTTTATATCTTGCCTTATTTCTCATTAAAAACATGGTTTGACAGCACTTCAGAATCATTTCCAATGGAAATGATTCTGAAATGCTGTCAAAGCATTTTGTAAATTATTCAATAGTGCTGTCAAGCATGTTTTTAATGATAAAAATAGAAAATAGAAAATAAACAGCAGACGACAAAAAAATAAGATAGCGGTGTAAGGGTTAAATTGAGATCCCATCACTATCTAACCTGAGCTGTTGCTGGACATTAACCCATTACTTAAGAACACCACTTTACGGATTGACATAATATATCGGGATTTTCCACAAAAAAAATGGTATATGTACATCCTCAGAGCATAAAATGGGTTAAGGCCTTTCATTTATTATGCCCCATCACCGAATGGTGATGGCAGCATGTAGTGTTACTGGTGTCTGTCCGTCCGTCCCGTACAAATGTAACGCTCAGGTATTTTTTTATAATTTCTGTTTCCTTTCACTGCTTCATATTTCACACAGACATTCCTCTGGTTTTCCTCTATCATGCTGTGACAAATTCCTGGGGGCCATTTCACTAAACTTCTTACGACTCAAATGTTCGTAAGTGCTAATTTAGGCTTTTCTGGAAAATTCAATTGATGGATTTACATTTATTGAGCATAGGCTGCATATGTAAATCCAATAATTGTTTACAAGAAAACAATGTTAATGTGAAACTTACAGACTATCACAACTTTACACTTACGAACAGTTTAGTCATACGAAGGTTCGTGAAACGGCCCCCGGATCCTCAAGCCCCCCTTAGCCCAAGGCCATATTCTTCGTTGATACTGTGACACAACTCTCCGGTATTGTTTTATAATAACAAACTAAAATAGTTGTATTTCCTTCCTTTGTACAAAATTGGTTATTGCACGTATATTTACATATTGCCATCTATAATACATCTACCGTGTATCGCAGGAAGCAGAAACTGTGAGCATAAAGCAAGAATAAAATCCCATTTAACGCTAATGGCAGTACTAATTATCTTGGTTATGTCCTGGTTCTTGCAGCCTGTGTTACCAAGTCACATGTTAGGGAGATGATTTATATAAGGTTGCTTTCAATCCAATCCCATTTGTATAATTCTGTATATACTACGATTGATGCCTTACTAGTAAATAATATACAAATAAAATATGTTTAAAGCAACGCTACGGTATATTTTCAGACCAATTGACACCGACGACAATTTCGGCCTGGTGTTGGGGCTCAGTCTTGGTTTACCGCTGGCCTTCATGGCGCTGTTGGTGGTGATGATTATCTTCATCTACTCGAGGAAGAGCCACAGTAGGCGCAGGAACAGTATGACCTACGATAATGACAGGTGAATACTCTAAAGGCACCATGTCTCAGATACAGTCGAACTGGCATTAAGAGACCACCCAAGGGAGACACCAAAAATGGTCGCTTAAAACAATGGTCTCTTAACACAAAAACGAACACAAAGTATGAAAATCCGGGTACTGGTATGTCCGGTTATATGGTTTAATATTCGGAATCAGGAAATCGTGAATATTAAACATTAACATAAATAAATACATTAGAATACTACCGGTAATGTTTACTGTGCACTTTTCTGAATTATTTAGGCTTTATTTCATCAAAATAGATGAAATAATGTTAATGCTATTGCGAAATAAAATGGCCCAGCTGAAATCGCAAATAGGCAAGAGTTAATTCCGTTTAGTAATCACTAAGAGCGAGTTCGAGCTTAAACTATAGTTCAACTAAACAACCACGAACGCAGACTGGTTCGACCATTGACGTCATACATCGACTAGCCAAAAGACGCCTGTTCCTCCAGTTTCAAGATGGCGGCGAATAGGTAAAAAGTTCTAGAGAGCGTGGAAATTTACATGGAAATTCTCTACTATACATGCGCAATGCATCTACTATAGTTCAACTATAGTACGAACCCGAACTCGCTCTACAGAAACCAGCGATTCAGAACGAGGTTTCAGGTCATCAATCATAAACAATGAAACATTCACACTTTGACAGTGACTGGGGATTTTTTTTCCTTTGTTTGTCACACGCTTGAGGCGAATTTCACCTGGAGAAAGTGACATCCTGTCAATTAATGGTCGTTTAATACAAACTAAGATTGTTTTTGTTTAACAAATAAGTGACTGGTGGTATCGTTAAGGGAAAGTCGATTAATACACTGTCATTATAGAGGCCAAATGGTCGGTCGGAATTGAAAGTGATCGCTTAAGACAAAAGTCACTTAATGCACGTGGTCGCTTGTGCAAGTTTGACTGTATGCGCGCAGAAATTTATGAATCAGATTCGCGAACAATAATTTAATTCTATATTTGTATTTCTCCACCCAATTGTATTGGGGGAAAAACTCTAGATTTGATATCGACAGGTGAATACTTTAACCCTTGCAACATGCTTTGACAGCACTTCAGAATCATTTCCATTGGAAATGATTCTGCAGTGCTGTTAAACCATGTTTTATTGAGAAATAATGCAATATATAAAAGCAACAGCAGACGACAATTGTTGTGTGTAGCGGTCTACGGGTTAAAGGCAACATGTCTCGGATATGCGCAGAAAATGATGAATCAGATTCGCGAAAAATAATTTAAGTCTATATTTGTATTTATCCACCCAATTGTATTGGGGGGTGGGGTGGGGGGGAAACTGTAGGTTTGGTAAAAACAAATTGTAATACTGAAGAATAACTACAATTGATTAATACTAATTTTATTTATTTTTTACAATAGATTATTATAATTTTATTTATTTTTTTAAATATTTTAATTTTATTTATTTAAATCAATTCAGCAAGTATAATGGAAACGTCTGTCTACAGGTGGTATAATATTATCATTATTCATCATTATAAAGTGTTATGTTTCACAAATGTTGAGTGGGTGGCAGGTTGGAGCATGCGATGGGTAATTTAACGATCGGGGTTCATTCTTACCGGAATTCCGACTTGATACCAGTAGCCGATTTCATCAAAATTGCAAAGTATACTTTTCTAGCAAAGTATACTTTGAGAGAGTAATCATTTATTTTTCCCGAAATGCATTATTTCATATAGAATTAACGACTGCATATATTTGATGATTAAAAGTATGCAGAATTATTATACTGATGTTATTACATTATCACAGCCAAAATGACTGTGATAATGTACTAAATTCAGTATAATAAAAGTTAATAAATTTATCCTTAAATTGAAAATTTCTCCCTCAAAGTATACTTTGCTAGAAAAGTATACTTTGCATTGTTGGTGAAATAGGCTACTGGTTTGGCCCTCACATACATCTTTGGCATTTTGTATGTGACAGTTGAATCTGTTTATACCCCTTATGTGAGTGTTACGATTATTAGTAATCCTATTTGAGGGGAAGGGGCCAAGTGACTTGGTTTGGTATGGACCTGGCACCAGGTCAGGTTATTCGTCGAAAGTCATAGAGCCACTGAATGGTCCACCATGTTATCCGTGGCACTCTGGAAATGTTTGAACACGCGGCATACGGCCTTGGGGTTCAAACAGTTCCCTCATGCCACGGCAAACGTTTACCCACGGCTGGACATTGTCGAACCGTATAGGTATTACCAACCTAACCGTAAATATTGGTTCACCCTTTCAACATGCAGACCTCTATTCTAATGTTGGCAAATGGTATAGATCCTGACGAGACGGCTCGTAACTAACCGTCTCATCAGGATCTGCAGCATTTGTTGATAGTTTCTTATTTCTAAAAACAACCCCTTTCTGATAAATGGAATAGTAGTATATAGGGAGTCAAAATGATACCACCTAACGGTGGTATCATTTTCACCCCTATATACTACCACCACCACCCCCGATAAAACACCGTTTCGTCCAATAGCACAAACTGGTCACCAACACAAAAAACGTGACAATTGGTGTCATAAATACATCAGGTTTTCCCCAATTGAACAGATAAAACTATAGTACTAAAACGGATTTGTTTTCGTGTCGTTGTCATATTTATTTTTCAACACGGCATTTTCCTCCTCCACTATAGCTAATTTATTTCGCAGATCAGCAACTAATTCTACCAGCTCTAGTCTACCGCGTTCACCTTTAGCCACAGGGCAGCGTAGTTGCTTATGTCTACAAAGAGTTTGGGCACTAACGAACTTACAAGGGCATCTGGGGCATTTATAGGAGCGCAAAAATCCCGCCAGCAACCACGTTTTAGGCAACCACAAAATAGAGAAAAACCAAAGCAAGCGTATCTAGCACCAAATTCTAGATGTTTGTAGTACATTTTCCCGTCTACGATGGTCTCGATAGAATCTTCCGAATAGTTTCCCAACAGTACCAAAAATTTGCCAAACTTGCCAAAATATTCTCGAACAACCAATTGAACATATGTAGACGAATAGATATACGGCAACAAAGTTTTGAAAAATGACAAACACAACAACAACTTTCCAAGCGATGGGGATCCGAGCAGCGAAAAGTGTTTCCAAGCATTTGCTCTTGGAGAACGCATTCGAAAACAATCTTGTATCCGACATTTGAAGGGTAGACTACCTCGAAAGCCACGAGGGACAAACAAATTTGCAACCTCTAGAAGGTTTGCCAGCATTTGTAGACGATTTGTACGTGTTTGGCTATCTAGATAGAGAAGAATGTGTAGTAGTAGGAAACAAAGCATCTTGCACAACAGGGGAAAAGGGGTCTGCGAAAAATTGCGTGGGTAGGATAGCAATTGCATCTAGAGAAACAATTGGAAAGGATAGCAAACCTCTGCACACTACAATCGTGCACACAATTCGACGCGGGGAAGAGTTTGGAAATAGTTCCATTCGAAATACTGTGGAACGCATAGAAGAAGCTAGCGGAAGCATAGCAAAACAAAGGTGGGTAGAAATACACCAAGGGGCAAACCCCTTCGCATTGTTTGTAGCAAAAATTGCAGTGTCCGAAATAGCAATAGAAATTCTAGAAGAGCAGCTACCAGCTCTACAAAATAGATTGCGAGCAGTTGGAATGGAAATCTACTGTGTAGACTATACGAAAGACTTTTCTGGTACGCTAGATAGACCGGCTTTGGTAGAACATCTACAGAAAGAGAAAGATTTTGCGATGCATGGAAAAAATAGAGGTTTGGGGGGAATCGGAGAAAGTGCTGGAACAATTCTAGACAACACAGGTACGGTAGGGAACCATGTTGTCTCTTGGATACAAATCAGAGACAACATAACCACTAGAACAAAATTGTACAACAAGGTAGTTTCCAATTTCGAGGCGGGAGAAGTACGAGAAAGCATTGGTGGACATCTAGCAGACTACGCAGATTGCACCAACGACCATCTTCGGAAAACATTCCAACATGCTGATGTACAACGAAGAGGTTGCACTAGAATCGAGGTTTCGGTCTACGGTTCTCCAGATATTTCCAAAGAGACAGCACTAGAGGTGCTTGCAGAAGCAGAAGAGAAAGTGTCGGGGGTAAATCTATTCGTCGTACAACCTCCGTACAAACAATGGGAAAGTCTAGCAAAATCCATCGATAGATGTTTTGTACTAGGAGACAAACCATGTGGAGAGATCTTTGTAGCATGGTATGTGCACACAGGTACAGGTAGGATTTCTGGAGTTCGTGTACATCCAACTGCCGCCGCTCTTGCAGATCCTTCTAGATGGAGTAGAGCAATGGATGTGGGCAGCTGCAGATTTTGGTTTCCGAGCATGTCCGATCTTTCTAGCAGAGATTCTGTCTGCGGAAAATGGAGAAATAGAAATGTCTCCGCTGCGTTGCTACACAAAAGCAAAAGATTCTTCGACAATACTGTGTGGCAGCAAGCATCCGTGCGAAGTTCGTGCTAGAGGTGTGGAAGTAGATCTTGAGAGGTACTACCACCTACGGACTACGTATGTTGGAAGTGGAGAACCACAAAATGCCACGCTATAGGAGTGGAGAAATCCAAGTTCGCAATTCTAGAAGTTCCAGCAATAGCAGCTACTAGGTCTGTTTCTACACTCTCTCGATGCAATAGAGCACAGAGATTGGTACAATTGCAAGATGCAGAGGAAGCAGAAATTTGGAGAAGGACAACTCTTGCAAAAGAGCTAGAAAACTGCTCTAGAGAAGAGTACAATAGAAGAGCCATCGAGCTAGAAAAGCTTGCAGAATCTGCCAAGGAACATACAGAACACGTTCGCAAAAAGGAAGAACTCCGTCTAGATGTTCGAAAAATGCTAGGAGACAAAGGAACATGCAAAATATCGGAACTACCAGACGAAAACGAAGTGTGGCACATTCTAGGTTTCCGTAGTAGACCTGGTGGTAGACCTGGTGGTAGGTTTGGAGACAGTACTAGAGTAGTTTTGTGGACAGATTCCTTGCGCAGAACTGGAACAAAACATCTTTGTGTTTGGCCAACTAGAGGAATTTCCAAAGTTCTAGACAGTTGCAAGGATGCATTCGAAATGGAGCGCGAAGAGCATCTAGAGAGGGAAACATTCTGGCTACCACCGCGTGTTTCTCTTCGAATTCTAGTACGTGCTGGGCAGGAGTTCCGGAGCCAAGGTAGGACCATCCGATGGAATCCCATAGAAGTTGTAGAAACACCAGATCCAAGAGAGTTGGAGAGAATACAGAGATTGGCTAGAGACACAGAAGAGTACGATTCTACAGAGAGATTGTGTGTAGAGGAGACTTTCTTGCAAAAGAAAATGGAAACCTACAGAGGTATAGACGTAGAAGCAGGTTTGTACGATTGTAGTAGGTACTGCGACACAATGTACAGAGGATGCAAAAGAACAATTCTATTTCTAGTAGCCACAAACGAAGATGGTACTCCAACAACAGGAGTGGAAATTCCTACCTACGGATTTTTCCTACAGAAAGAAATAGATAGCATTGGTGTACCTCTTCGGGAACTACATAATCCACTTCGGTGTAGAATGGGGGAACCTCGCACTACACCCAACAAGAAGAAATCTAGAACATTTGTAGTGTGCCCAATAGATGGAAAGAGAAACTAGAATACAATTTGGGAAAATAGAGAAAGGTTGGGGGGGAAAAAAAGTTCCAAAATGTCTCGAAGTGTTTGGGATGTGCGAGACGCCTGGGACCGTTCCAGGAGAAACAAATTCTCTACGATTGCGGAGGAATTGTTGCGTATTGCTGCGGAATTGCTGCGTATTGCTGCGGAATTGCTGCGTATTGCTGCGGAATTGCTGCGTATTGCTTCGGAATTGTTGGGCGGCTAGGCACCCCAATGGGCAAACTAGGCAAGTGGCTCCGCCTTCTAGTCCTGGAAAGTCTCGGCGAACTACGTTGCCCACATACAGAGTGGCCTGCGGTTCTCTTACCAGGCGAATTGCAATTCCTGGAGCGCAGGATTGCAATTCGCGTTCCCATTAATTGCAATTGGACCGCAATCGGACCGCAATCGGACTGCAATCATGTGACCGCGGTCCAAAGAGTTGGTTGCGGAATTGCAATACTTATAGCGCAGTTCGCGCTGCGCTCCGCTTTTAATTGCAATTTTATACGCTCCTTTGTTTCTGTAAACTGCGAAAGAATGACCGCTTTACGCTGCGCTCTGCGGTAAAACCAGCGGACCGCTCTGCTTAACCAATGCGGCAATAAAATCGAAATAGTTGACAAACGTATCCGTGTTCCAATCCAAAATTTTACCCCATCTATCTAATTCAAAGTGACTACCCTAGAAAGTCAGCGGTATTTGTGATCTGTTTTTTTGGTGCGCAATATAAATCGGCGGGTTATTGCGAGACAAACAGTGAAACATTGACCTTGACAATTTCTTGGACAAAACAAAATGTCGTCACTTACTCACTGCCGTTCCGAATATCAAGAACACATTAATAGACACCACCATGCTGACAATATATTTATTTTCATATAAAATCAAATGATAATGTGTGGTCTACGGTATAATATAGCAAAACAAAGCATCAATTTTGCGTTTTGTTTACTTTTTCGTCGGTATCAAATTACGTTTTCCTATTATGTTGACATTATTTCGACGCGATCCTATAGTCGACATGACAATTTCTGAGATCAATACAACTTTTCATAATGTCTTTCAATTTCAAACTGCAAGGAGACTGTGAATTGCATATTAACCATAATAACATGATGAACATATTGATAATAATTTTAAAAGAAAAGCATATTTTAATTTTCGAAACCTGATCATAAAAATAAAAATATTAAAAATTTATTTTGGAATAAGATTTATATTACTGCAAACGTTCTGTTCTAGCTGTTGATTTCTATTGGCCCGATTCAAATTTTGTGAAGATAATATTTATTCCGGTGATAGCCATTTATTTAAAATAAAAACGGTTTACTTGTGTCACAGAGTGAGAAAGATAAATAACGGCCCGGAATCGAACCAGGGACCTCATGTTTACCGTACCATGCCCATGACTCTACCGAGCAAGCTAACAAGGCACAGATCATACACACTTCATCCCCATGGTCAGTTGCGTACTGTGACATTCTTCTCCGCCAAATTGAAATTCGTCCTCAAATTCTATGTTTAATTTTTGTCTCCGAATTCCATATGTTTGGGTACAATTTGGGAGTATTTATCAGTCGCGGTCCTTTGTTGGGCAACAAAATACTCAATTATCGTCCGTACCCAGATTCCGGTTGCTCCATAGGTTTTTCCTGCAGAGTACCGAATCGGATCTCATTCGCGCTTTAGCTGTTAATTGTGACATATTTTTCTGTACTTATTACACAGAAATGAATAAGTATAATACTGACATTTCTTTCAATTGAAAAATACAGAAAATATGTCGCAATTAACAGTTGAAGTGCAAATCAGATGTGATTTGGTACTTTGCAGGGGAAACCTACGGAGAGCACCATTATAAACTCTCGGTACGGACGATGCGGGAGTATTCTGCAGAGTTACTTCCCGCAACTACGTTGGGCGCTAAATGTCACAGGGTGAGAAAGATGTGCACCAGCCCGGAATCGAACAGGGGATCTCTGGTTTACCACACCATCGCTCTACCTGCTGAGCAAACCGGGCACAAATACACACTTATTCACCATAGTGATCACTTCATTCAACCAAAAATTCACAAGCTAGAAGTTATGCCAAATTATTACAGTCAACGTCACAGATTATGCTCTTGGCGACATTAGCGGACACAAATTTGTCCATCAATTTGATCAAATAAACAACGGAATCTGACAGATAACACTACGACGGCGCATGGAAAACATCATTATTCTGGTACTGGAATCAAAATGGTGGATATTAAGATCAATATGTGAGGCGCTGACGGAACCTTTAACATTTTTTATCACGATAGCAGCTACAGGGATTGTTGGACGCATTTATTTAGAGAAACAAGAGATTACAATGGATTGGATAATATACTAAGTGACATTTTGTTCTAACGTACACCAACATAGAGGATTAAATTTTTTGCGACAATGTTGGATTCTGGATTTTGTGAACAGGTGACAGAAATCGGAGCTGGATAAGAACCGACAGACGTGATTCTGAATATGCGTGCTTGGTCTGTGGTTTTTCTTCCAGATCATGTCATGCATGTTTTAATTTCACGTCATGTCAAAGCAGCACTATTGAATATAATGAATAACTTTAATATTCTACACCAGAATTAAAGTTCATTCATCGTCTGATGTGTAACTGATAAATTAAGGTAAGTTTACTTGTATATGACAACTTTTGCCTCACCACGATAGAGGAGGGGGCATTTAGTGTTACCCTTGACCTTGTCCGTTCTTCCGTCCGTCACCAACCTAGTAACTCGAAAAACTTTTAAACCGTAATAGCTACATACCTGAAACTTGGTACATGTATGTTTGATTCGACCCCATGGTCATGGATTATCTCCCCCTTTTCAAGTTAGAATTTTTCCAATTTTGTCTTGTAGCACCTGAAACTTGGTATGTCCTTATGATGAGTAGATTTGCAAAGTTTATTTTCATTCGACCCCCGAGTCATGGATTATCTCCCTCTTTTTGAATTAGAATTTGAAAATTTTGCCTTGTAACTCGTAAAACTTTTGTAATAGCTACAGCACTGTAAATTTGATATGTAGCTTCCTTCTGATGAGTAGATGCGGAAAGTTTATTTCGATTTTTGATTCGAACCCCGTGTCATGGATTATCTCTCCCTCACCCTTTTGGACACTGGAATTTTGCCTTGTTTACTATCAAAGCGATATGTGGGGTATCCGTGTTCTATGAACACATTTTCTAGTTTAGTTATCTCCCTTTGTTTTTTCGCGCATTGATTTGTCCGGAGCATAACGCGAACATCCTTTGCAATATTTTTTATGAAACTTAACGCATGCATAGGTCTCACTGGACAGGGCGGAGCTAGCGTTAAAGGTACATGCCCACTCACTAGGCACAAAATGGTTCTTTTATGTCCAGAAGACATCATCGGATACATTTTCTGGCCAGATAAACAATCATTTACCATTACCCACGTATTTTTTGGCATTATTATACATTTTATATCAGAAGAAAATTTCCACATTGATATCAGGGACATAACCGTGTTTCCTTAAAATTTTAACGGACATTACTATTATTCTGTATTTATTTTTTGATGTGCAATGATCATACTTTATAATCTGTCAATTTTGTTTTCAGTTGATGCATTTAATTTAATAGTATAAATAATTATAAAATATCATGCCCCATTTGCACATGAAAATACCGATACCACCGCGCGTCACTATCAGTAAAATAAATATTACCAAATGATTATATCTGTATAGCGGGCACTCGTAATGTTTATATTAAAGTAGTGGAATAGTGACAATTATACACTTATTTAATTCCCATAAAGAGCATTTTTAGCCTACTGAGTGGGCTTGCACCTTTAAAAAGGGGTCGGACAATTCTTGTCGCGACCGCATGCGGACAGGGCGATATAGTCTGCACATTGACGTCCATCTGTATTTTTCTTGCCGAGCCTGCTTGCGGAAAGCGAGACTTAGTGATCACAATGACGTCCGTGCGTCAGTCCGTCCGAAATCGGTGTATGTTTTAAAATACCATATCCTAAGTCATATTGACTTGAAACATCAAATGCTTATTAGTCATAATCCATATATTCATTCTGTGTCCCACTCATGTGGCCCCTGTGCCCCAAGGTCAAGGTCAAATGACATTGAAATTTTTGTTAAAGTTTTTGCATACCTTATATCTCCACAACACTTACCCAGATTTGCTTCAAACTTCAGATAATTCTTTATTATCATGCATATTTTCATATTATAGCCCACGCATGCGACCCACATGCCCAAGATCAAGGTCAAATGACTTTCAAATTTGCGTTAAAGCTTTTACATACGTTAATTCAAACTTCAAATAAATATACTCGGACACCATCAAATGCCTCGGTGGGCTCAACATGCGGGCCATGGCCATCTGATTTTTATTTACTGTAGGTTAAAGTTTTTAAGAACACTATATCTCAGAAACAGCTTCGCCAATTCACTCGAAGCTTCACATGTTTGTTTATCATCATCCATATTTTCATTCTATGCTCAACTCCTGCAACCCCTGAGCCCAATATCAAGGTAAAATATTACTTTCAAATTTACCTCAAAGTTTTTGACATGCCTGCATGTGGACAGTGCGATATAGTTGTCACATTGGCCTACATACGTACGTACGTACATCCGTCCGGTTAAATTTTTTTGATTTAAGGTTAAAGTTTTTAAAGGTACATGCCCACTCAGTGGGCACAAACTGTTCTTTATAGCAATTAATAAATAAGTATAATTGTGTCACTATTCCACCAGTTCTAAAAATTAGTGTTCCCGCTATCCATATATAATCATTTAGTTAATATTTATTTTACTGATAATGACTAGCAGTGGTATCAAGCTATTTTCATATTCAAATGAGGCATGATATTTTTTATGCCACCGGGTTTCGAAGAAACGGGTGGCATATAGTGTTTGGACCGTCCGTCCGTTCTGTCCCATCCCGTCACACTTTTCGGTTAACCACTTTGTCACAGTTTCTCAAATATGCTGCAGGTGGCATCCGCGTTCGACGGACGCATTTCTTGTTTTTAATAATTTATGCTAATTAAAGGTACATACCCACTCAGTAGGCACAACAATTAAAGTTATGTGTATTCTCAGTTATTTGTAGGAATTAAATAAGTGTAAAATTTTGTCACTATTCCACCAGTTCTAAACATTACAAGTGCCCGTTCTATGGATATAATCATTTAGTAATGTTTATTTCACTGATAGTGACACGCGGTGATATACTAATTAAATGTGTTTCCCTGAAAAAATAATGTTTTCGACAGATTATAAAGTATGATCATTGCACATCAAAAAATAAATAGTAATGTCTTGGTAACATTTTAAGGAAACACGGTTATCGCCCCTGATAGCAGTGTGGAAATTTACGTCCGATATAAAATGTATAATAATGCCAATAAATATGTGTATTAATGGTGAATTAATGTTTATTTTTGCCAGAAAATGTCTCAGATGATGTCTCTGATAAAAGAACATTTTGTGCCTTACTGAGTGGGCATGTACCTTTAAGAACACTATATCTCTGAAACCGCTTCACCAATTCACTCGAAACTTCACATACGGTGTATTTGTCACCCACATTTTCATTATTATTTATATGTGCCCAATGTCACGGTCAAATTACTTTGAAATTTCCCTTAAAGTTTTTTGTTGGGCCCGCTTGCAGACAGAGCGATATAGTTGGCACATTGGTGTGCATTCAGGATAAAGTTTTTGGTTAAAGAAGTGTTTTTTAGTTAAAG
Source organism: Conchocele bisecta (assembly GCA_029237695.1). Taxonomy (NCBI): domain Eukaryota; kingdom Metazoa; phylum Mollusca; class Bivalvia; order Lucinida; family Thyasiridae; genus Conchocele; species Conchocele bisecta. The sequence continues at coordinate 75,614,315 of CM055270.1, read as the reverse complement.
TTTTTGGGGTATACTATCAAGGCCTCGGCGGGTGCGGCATGTTTTTATGTCAACGGGCTAAAGCTTTGTTGCAATAAAAAAAAATTGTTTGTACTATCAAATGCCTCGGCGGGCACGACATGGCAGGCCATGGCCATCTAGTTATTATGGCATGCGATTTGATCAGTCGGCCATCACACCATGACTAGTTTAGCACTTGATCAGTCGGCCATCGCACCAGGACTAGTTTAGCACTTGATCAGTCGGCCATCACACCATGGACTGCACTTGACATCGGACTCGCTCCAGGATATTTAGAACTTGATCAGTCGGCCATCGCACCAGGACTAGTTTAAAACTTGATCAGTTTCCCATCTCACCAGGACTAGTATAGCACTTGATCAGTCCGCCATCGCACCAGGACTAGTTTAGAACTTGTTCAGTCGGCCATCATACCAGGACTAGTATAGCACTTGATTAGTCGGCTATCGCACCGGGACTAGTTTAGCCCTTGATCAGTCGGCCATTGCACCAGGACTAGTTTAGAACTTGATCAGTCGGCCAGCGCTCCAGGACTAGTTTAGCACTTGATCTGTCGGCAATCTCACCATGACTAGTATAGAACTAGATCAGTCGGCCATCGCTCCAGGACTAGTTTAGCCCTTGATCAGTCGGCCATCATACCAGGACTAGTTTAGCCCTTGATCAGTTGGCCATCGCACCAGGACTAGTGTAGTCCTTGATCAGTCGGCCATCGCACCAGGACTAGTATAGAACTTGATCAGTCGGCCATCGCACCAGGACTAGTTTAGCCCTTGATCAGTCGGTCATCGCACCAGGACTAGTAGAGCACTTGATCAGTCTGCCATCGCACCATAAGTAGTATAGCGCTTGATTAGTCGCCCATTGCACCATGCCCTGTATAGCACTTGATCAGTTGGCCATCTCACCATGCCCAGTATAGCACGTGATCAGTCGGCCATGCCGAGTATACATGTAGCACTTGATCAGTCGGCCATTGCACCATTGACTGTAGCACTTGATCAGTCTGCCATCGCACCATAACTAGTATAGCACTTGATCACGGTCATCGCACCAGACTATAGCACTTGTCAGTGCCATGCACATAATAGTATAGCGCTTGATCATCGGTCATCGCACCAGGACTAGTAGAGCTTGATCATCTGCCATCGCACATAAGTAGTAGCGCTTGATCAGTCGCCCATTGCACATGCCCAGCATAGCACTTGATCAATTGTATCACCATGCCCAGTATAACACGTGATCATCGGCCATGCCGAGTATAGCACTTGATCAGTCGGCCATCACACCAGGATTAGTTTAGAACTTGATCAGTCGACCATCGCACCAGGAATAGTTTAGCCCTTGATCAGTCAGCCATCGCACCGAGAGACTAGTTTAGCCCTTGATCAGTCGGCCATCGCACCAGGACTAGTATAGCACTCGATCAGTCGGCCATCGCACCATGACTAGTTTAGAACTTGATCAGTCGGCCATCGCACCACGACTAGTTTTGAACTTGATCAGTCGGCCATCGCACCAAGACTACTTTAGAACTTTATCAGTCGGCCATCGCACCAAGACTATTATTATAGCACTTGATCAGTCGGCCATCGCACCAGGACTAGTTTAGCACTTGATTAGTCGGCCACGTCATCCTGCGTTACAGACAGAAGTGGTGGTCGGTGGGGGGGGGTGTAGTGTAGTCATAGACACAAACTGGTGGTGGTGATATAGACCGGAACTTTTAGGATGCCAAATGTAGATGGCTGGTGTGTGTGGGGGATCAATGTTTTGTGTCCCCCGCGGTGGTGCGGAGTACAATGATGAATTACTTATGAATTGCAGGCGGGAGTGTAGTATTTCACCATGCCCAGTACGTATATCACTTGATTAGTTGGCCATCTCACCATGCCAGTATAGCACGTGATCAGTCGGCCATGCCGAGTATAGCACTTGATCAGTCGGCCATCGCACCAGGACTAGCAGAGCACTTGATCAGTCTGCCATCGCACCATAACTAGTATAGCGCTTGATCAGTCGCCCATTGCACCATGCCCAGTATAGCACTTGATCAGTTGGCCATCTCACCATGCCCAGTATAGCACGTGATCAGTCGGCCATGCCGAGTATAGCACTAGATCATTCGGCCATCACACCAGGACTACTTTAGCACTTGATCAGTCGGCCATCGCACCAGGACTAGTATAGCACTCAATCTGTCGGCCATAATACCAGGACTAGTATAGCACTCGATCAGTCGGTCATCGCACCGGGACTAGTTTATAACTTGATCAGTCGGCCATCGCACCAGGACTAGTTTAGAACTTGATCAGTCGACCATCGCACCAGGAATAGTTTAGCCCTTGATCAGTCGGCCATCGCACTGAGACTAGTTTAGCCCTTGATTAGTCGGCCATCGCACCAGGACGACTAGTATAGCACTCGATCAGTCGGCCATCGCACCAGGACTAGTTTAGTGGTGGTCGGGGTGGGGGGTGTGTGTAGTCATAGACAAAAACTGGTGTGGTGGTGATACACATTGTTCCCACTGTGGGATATAGACCGGAACTTTTAGGACGCCAAATGTAGATGGCTGGTGTGTGTGGGGGATCATTGTTTTGTGTCCCCGGCGGTGGTGCGGAGTACAATGATGAATTACTGATGAATTACTGTATTGAACACACATGTATATGCACTGTGATACCGTACTTCACAATCCTCAGTTTTAAATGTTTCTGTATCGTAACACTGAACATTTATTCATTTTTAAAAACTTAAAAATTGTGGCAGATGATCGAAATGAAAACCGGATGTTTACATGCGAAATGAACCGGTGCATCGGTATATTTTAACCGCACGATGAACCCACTGTATATTCATAAACCATATCCGTACGGATATATCGTATATACTAACGGATATCGTATGTTTTTGTATAATATCGTATAGTATACGGTTGTATAATGTAAACAAACTGTACTATACGATGATACGGTAAGTTTTTAACGGAAATAGCGAAAGAATGACCGCACAAACGGTATCGCGAAAGAATGACCGCACAAACTGGACCGCGAAAGAATTACCGCACAAACGGTATCGCAAAAGACTGACCGCAACAACGGGACCGCGATTGGACCGCAATTAGACTGCAATTTCAGAGCGACGAATTGCAATTCAACGACCGCTGGATTGCAATTCTTGGTAAGTGAATCGCAGGCGGGAGTGTAGTATTTCACCATGCCCAGTACGTATAGCACTTGATTAGTTGGCCATCTCACCATGCCCAGTATAGCACGTGATCAGTCGGCCATGCCGAGTATAGCACTTGATCAGTCGGCCATCGCACCAGGACTAGCAGAGCACTTGATCAGTCTGCCATCGCACCATAACATATAGCGCTTGATCAGTTCGCCCATTGCACCATGCCCAGTATAGCACTTGATCAGTTGCCATCTCACCATACCCAGTATAGCACGTGATCATCGGCCATTCCGAGTATAGCACTAGATCATTCGGCCATCACACCAGGACTACTTTAGCACTTGATAAGTCGCCATCGCACCAGGACTAGTATAGCACTCAATCAGTCGGCCATCACACCAGGACTAGTTTTAGAACTTGATCAGTCGGCCATCACACCAGTACTACTTTAGCACTTGATCAGTCGGCCATCGCACCAGACTAGTATAGCACTCGATCAATCGGCCATCGCACCAGGACTAGTTTATAACTTGATCATCGGCCATCGCACCAGACTATTTAGAACTTGATCAGTCGACCACGCACCAGGAATAGTTAGCCCTTGATCATCGGCCATCGCACCCGCGACCTAGTAGCTGATCGTCGACCATCGCACCAGGATAGTTAGCTTGATCAGTCGGCCATCGCACAGACTAGTTTAGCTCGATCAGTCGGCCATCGTCACCACGGACTAGTTTAGAACTTGATCAGTCGGCCATCGCACCACGACTAGTTTAGAACTTGATCAGTCGGCCATCGCACCAAGACTAGTTTAGTCCTTGATCTGTCGGCCATCGCACCAGGACTAGTTTAGAACTTGATCAGTCGGCCACCGCACCATGACTAGTTTTGCCCTTGCTTAGTCGGCCATCGCACCAGGACTAGTTTAGAACTTGATCAGTCGGCCACCGCACCAAGACTAGTTTTGACCTTGCTCAATCGGCCATCGCACCAGGACTAGTTTAGAACTTGATCAGTCGGCCATCGCACCACGACTAGTTTAGAACTTGATCAGTCGGCCATCGCACCAAGACTATTTAGCCCTTGCTCAGTCGGCCATCGCACCTGGACTAGTATAGCACTCGATCAGTCGGCCATCGCACCATGACTAGTTTAGAACTTGATCAGTCGGCCATCGCACCAAGACTAGTATAGCACTTGATCAGTCGGTCATCGCACCAGGACTAGTTTAGCACTTGATCAGTCGGCCATGTCATCCTGTTACAGACAGAAGTGGTGGTCGGGGGCGGTGGGGGGGGGGGGGGGTGTAGTGTAGTCATAGACAAAAACTGGTGGTGGTGGTGATACACATTGTTCCCACTGTGGGATATAGACCGGAACGTTTAGGACGCCAAATGTAGATGGCTGGTGTGCGTGGGGGATCATTGTTTTGTGTCCCCGGCGGTGGTGCGGAGTACAGTGATGAATTACTGTATATTGAACACACTGTATATGTACAGTGATACCGTACTTCACAATCCTCAGTTTTAAATATTGTTTCTGTATCGTAAAACTGAACATTTATTCATTTTGAAAAACTTCAAATTATGGCAGATGATCGAAATGAAACCGGATGTTTACATTCGAAATGAACCGGTGCATCGGTATATTTTACCACAGGATGACCCACTTTATATTCATACCATATCCGTACGGATATATCGTATATACGAACGGATATCGAATGTTTGTATAATATTCGTATAGTACGTTTGTATAATCACTGATAATGTAAACAAACTGAACTATACGATGATACGGTAAGTTTTTACCGGAAATAGCGAAAGAATGACCGCACAAACGGTATCGCGAAAGAATGACCGCACAAACTGGACCGCGAAAGAATGACCGCACAAACGGTATCGCGAAAGAATGACCGCAAAAACGGGACCGCGTTTGGACCGCAATTAGACCGCAATTAGACTGCAATTCCAGAGGGGAAGAATTGCAATTCAAGGACCGCTGGATTGTAATTCTTGGTAAGCGAATCGCAGGCGGGAGTGTATCTGTCCACATATTTGTCCACAGTATTTCGAATGGAACTATTTCCAAACTCTTCCCCGCGTCGAATTGTGTGCACGATTGTAGTGTGCAGTGGTTTGCTATCCTTTCCAATTGTTTCTCTAGATGCAATTGCTATCCTACTCACGCAATTTTTCGCAGACCCCTTTTCCCCTGTTGTGCAAGATGCTTTGTTTCCTACTACTACAAATTCTTCTCTATCTAGATAGCCAAACACGTACAAATCGTCTACAAATGCTGGCAAACCTTCTAGAGGTTGCAAATTTGTTTGTCCCTCGTGGCTTTCGAGGTAGTCTACCCTTCGAATGTCGGATACAAGATTGTTTTCGAATGCGTTCTCCAAGAGCAAATGCTTGGAAACACTTTTCGCTGCTCGGATCCCCATCGCTTGGAAAGTTGTTGTTGTTGTGTTTGTCATTTTTCAAAACTTTGTTGCCGTATATCTATTCGTCTACATATGTTCAATTGGTTGTTCGAGAATATTTTGGCAAGTTTGGCAAATTTTTGGTACTGTTGGGAAACTATTCGGAAGATTCTATCGAGACCATCGTAGACGGGAAAATGTACTACAAACATCTAGAATTTGGTGCTAGATACGCTTGCTTTGGTTTTTCTCTATTTTGTGGTTGCCTAAAACGTGGTTGCTGGCGGGATTTTTGCGCTCCTATAATATTTTATTTTTACTGTGGGTTGTATTTATTTCGCTTTAAATTAACACGAAATTTTGCTATTTTTGGTACCTATGGGGCTACCCACTGCTTTCAATTCGTCCCCCACACTTCGCGGTAACGAACTGACTCCCTATATACTACTGGAATAGTCAGACAAATGAAAGTGTTAATCATCTGCTGTTTATGTGAAGATTTTAGGGATGGTTGTGGGATAGGGGTTAGAACACCTGACTTCCAATCCGGAGGTTAATTGTGGTTCAAACCTCGTCTACGTTCATAGTATTTCCATCCCACTGGTTTGTCGGATGAGACTTTAATATGTTGTCCTTACTCTATGTGACCTTAGCTGTTGGTGGTATGTTAAACCCTTTCCCCTTTACTTGTATGTGAATATTTTCAGGCTATCATCTGATAATGGATTTTTCCCATCAACGATTCCAACACGAATAAATACTGGTGTACGTGGTGGACCATTCAGTGGCTCTATGACTTTCGACGAGGACTCGCACTCAAATTCATCCATCGGCAGACACGACCCGTTACATCCGTGGGGAGACCTAGATTTTTCCAAAGAGCCAACGGGAACCAGTAAGTATATTTGCAGAGAAATAAGAAACATAGAAGTGAAATACAAAAAGTTAGCGCACTTCATACTGAGGATACACCATTTTCTTTGTGGACAATCCAAAATGTTTTCTTTATATGCGCTGTGAACTTCAAAGCGCATATAAAGAAAACATTTAGGATTGTCCACAATTTTGAAGAATGTTCAAGTATATGTCTCAAACACCATTTGAAGCGTATATTTATGATAACTAGGGCCTGTAAGTAAGGCCTATAATTAGGGCCTGTAATCAATTTACATTTCTGATTGTGTTTTTCTCATGCTTAACCCTTAGACCGCTACACACAGCAATAAATTATTGTCGTCTGCTGTTGCTTCATATCTCGCCTTATTTCTCAATAAAAACATGGTTTAACAGCACTTTAGAATCATTTCCAATGGAAATGATTCTAAAGTGCTGTCAACGCATGTAGGAAATTATTCTAAAGTGCTGTCAAAGCATGTTTTTGGTGATAACAATGGAAAATAGAAAATAAACAGAAGACGAGAAAAAATAATATAGCGGTTTAAGGGTTAAAATTTAATAGTTTGATTGATTATGGCTGATTTACATGTACATGTAGAAGCTTGATGCTCACAATAACGTGTATATCTATTTGCAGCAGGACATGACGACGAAAATCAATTGAGGTCCAACTTCTCCTGGGACTTCATGTATAATTATCTCGGCCCCAATGAAAAGGTTCGTAGCTGTGAATAAAATAATGCCACTGCGGATTAATGATTAATTTCCACCAGAAATAAATTCAACCTAGACCCTCAAAATTGCGTTTCCTGCGTTTTAGAGCCAAAATAGTGTCCATGGCCGTGCATATACAAGTATACGAGTGTCACCTGTGGCACAAATATTTGCCACCATTAACTCATTAAAGTCTACAGGATGCATACAATCGTTTTTATCGAAAACAATGAGACTATTTTGTTTATTTCTCCATATGTGGCTGTGACTAGAGAAATGGGTCTTATGGGATTTCTGACAAGCAGCGCTCCAGATAAGCTGCGTATTTGCTTACATACCCAATCAGAAGTAGCGAGTATCAAAAAGCAATTAAAAAATTGTGGTACATTTATCACGCTGCAGAAAACAATAAACATACCACAAATATAGCACATTTTTCTTATTTTCCATGAAAACACTTCTTGGTATTTCCTTGGAATTGTCCAAGGAGACAATTCTAATGATATGCCAAGAAATGTTTTTATTTCAAAGCAAAATATTCAATAATTGCTGTCTGTTGATGTGTAAAAGCAATTTTATTTTACCGACTTAAAATTTTGAAATACTCAATTGCTTCAGAAATGATGTAGTGACAATACTCAATTACAAATTCCTTATCTGCGGCCCTGCTGACCAGTGTAACTGATCATCAAATAGCACACTACTGTATCCTTATAATGATCTATATTGCTAGTTAGAAGCATGACGGATGATTCATTCATGGAATGGCGAACAGTGCAGATCCTGATCAGACTATGCGGACGCACAGGCTGATTTGGATCTACACTGGTCGCAAAACTCATAAGTCCCATTCAGTCAGAGCATGCTGTTGCTCATTTGAATTATCGAGGCTGGTGAAATGGGGTTTATGTTATTTTATGACCAGTGTAGATTCAGATCAGCCTGTGCAACCACCACACAGTCTGATCATGATCTGCACTGTTCGCCATTCCATCAGTGGAACACACGTCGTGTTTCTAAAAAGCGATATGAAAAGTCATGCAGAGCATGATGTTATTAGCCGATCAAATCAGGGTAAAGTGCATCGAACATATGTAGGTGTCTCTGGTAACATTGTCAATGGTAAACTATTTTCGACCATGGTAACATTGTCAATGGTAAACTATTCCACAGTTATGTACCCAGCGTTGACATTTTTCTCGATTTTGTGCAGGTTTTGGAAACCCGTTCCCAAATCCATCAAATAAAGTATTTGTCTTCACCGGGTTTCAGGGTTCGTGAATCGCCATAGCAGAAATGTTTTGTTGTCACCATTATGTTGCGAAATATTCCAGCGTAACACCTGTACTGTATGCTCTATTTATCTACAGATTACACTCCGCAATACACAAAGTTGTAGTCACTGTGTGTAACTGTTTGTCCGAATTATGTGGCAGCACGCGAGTGGGCGGAGCTACCGGAGCTATATATATCTAGCGGTTACAGTGCCAATCTAAAATAGACCGCAAGCTCCTGCGTATTCAGGCACATGCCCAGATTGGCCTTGATAACGTTGTCACTTGTTTATCCCTTGTTTATAGATTTAAATGGTTTACATCGACTCGAAGCTTACGTTCAACGGCCGCACAAACTCGATTGAACTGCATGCCTTCCAATGATTTAAATACGCAGCGCGTTTTAAATAGTCAATTACGTTTTTTTAATGTGCGCACTGGTCATTTAAAAAGGGGCCCATCCATTTTTTGCGCGATGTCGGGCGCAAGACAATCAATAATTTGGGGCAATGACAATAATTAAGGGGGATTGCCGCGATCGCGCGTGCTGGATGCATCCCTGCATGATACGTAAACAAATCAAAGTTCGCTATGAAGGGCAATTCTTCGTTTTGATTGGTGGAAAATTTTGTGAATATTTACTAGCGTCAAATGACGCGCATACGCGATCCAATGGGATAAACCCGAGATGCTGGGATAAACCCGAGATGGGGGGTTGCTAGTCGGAGGAGATTTTGAGCAGAGGTCGATTATAAATTAGCCGAATAAACACATTTTACGCGATTTTACGTGGCTGAAACTTGTTCTGTTTAATAAATAAAAGCTTTAAATTAGTCCAATAATCGGCATATGTTGGCGTACATGGCCATTAGAGCCAACTATGGACTTCAACAAAAATAACTTCCGGGTTAAATCTCTTCCGGCGTTCAGCTCATTACGTATTCAAAATTGTGTTATTTGGCTATATTTAAAATTTTAAACGGAAATAATTGCCAAAAATGCAAACTTTATCGGTTGATGCAATTTGGAAGTGATACAGCAAAATTCGCGTTCGTAGATTACCGAATAGCGGAGAAAAGGGTTGCTACAAACTTTTCAGAATTCGATGGATGATCATTATATTAGCCGATCTATAAATAGATCGGCTAATAATAAATCGGCAATAGGTAGCAGTGTGCTTATTTGATCTGGAGCTGCACTGGTCAGAAAGCATATAAGCCCCATTTCTCCAGCCTCGGCTACGTATAATACATGAGCCACGTATAAACCATGGAGTGCTCCCACTCATAGAAATGGCCATATGATCGACATGTGTATTCATAACAGCCAAAAAGAAAACAAGTTCAATTTTTGAGTAGTCCGGAAAATAATTCAGTGTGCATATATCGCCACCTGTCCATCGGTTAATCATTGACCGTGCAACACATCCTACTGGAATGTTTCGACTTTGCCGATATTCTACACAAACACTTCAATGCTACTTCACTTGCGGAGTTATTCCAAGTGGAGAACATTGAAGGTTGGCTTAGCTTTCTCCATAAAACCAGCTGGTATCGGAAAATTTAATTTTATCATTGCATACATGTTACTCATTTATATTGTTCATCATATTATCATTTTTAACCTAATCATCTGGGCCCGGTTGTCAAAACATATGTTATCTTAACAGACTGTTAAATCCTTAACATTATTAAGGATGTAACTGTCGGTTAAGCTAACAAATGTTTTGAACAACCGGGCCCTGATTGCCTACAGCATATAACATACTATTTTACTATTCAATTAGTTTTTCGACTGTCCAGGATTTGCTTTAACCCTTAGACTGCTACTCACAACAATTGTCGTCTGCTGTTGCTTTTATATCTTGCCTTATTCCTCAATAAAAACATGTTTTGACAGCACTTCAGAATCATTTTCAATGGAAATGATTCTGAAGTGCTGTCAAATCTGTTGAAATTAAATTATTATAAAACGTGTGGTCAAACAAAGCATGTTTTTGATGATAAAAATGGAAAATATAAAATAAAGAGCAGACGTTATCGTAAGTCGGATTGGCTTGACACTTCATATGCTTATTTGTCATCATCCATATTTTCATTGTATAGTCCACCCATGTGACACATTGCTCCAGGTGAAGGCAAGGTCAAATGACTTTGCATTTGAGGGGTACATCAATCAGTTTCTTTGTTTGTTTGCTGGGGTTTAATGGCCTATCAACAGATAAGGTTATTTAAGGCTGGGTCAATGGGTTTAGTACTAAATCCCATATATACCTGCAAATGGGGGGGGGGGAAAATCCAAAAAAAAAGAACTGAATATTTACAATAAAAAAAAATATATTGTATTCAGCCCCTGAATCAGAATAATCCTTATCTGATTCCAGGTCCTCGCTACACCAGGGTCAGGGTCACTTGGCCCCCTCCAAAAAGCAGTAGGATCAGTAATAATCTTACTACTTTTATAATGGGCAATAACCCAATTCAGCTCACAGGTAACACAAGAGCCAAATATAAAAACGTACCCGAGGGCCAAACCAGGCAAATCGTGGTTCCTATAAGGAGGAACCCCTATCGTTAATTTACGCCGTCACGTTCGCCCGACCTACCACCCACACATCAATCAGTGTTACTAAGTTCTTGTTAACATTTTCAGTATGAAATACGACGTCCACAGCTGGAGACGGATCCCAACCCCATGGTCGAGGTAAGATAGCTCATGTTAAGTTAATTCACATCAAGTTCAACTTTATAATCCATTATGAAGTTTAACTTCTCTATTAACCCTTAGAATGCGGGAAACGAAAGTGTCTTCTGCTGTTGTTTTATATTTTCTGTCAATAAAACATGGTTTCGCAGCACTTTATGGAAATGATTCTAAAATGCTGTCAAGTCATGTTTTTGATGAGAAAAAATGAAAATAAAAAATAAACAGCAAAACAAAATTTAATTCAGCATTGTAAGTGTTAAGCAGTTTATATTGTGAATATTTCTTCTGATATTTGTGTGTCTATGTGTCTATCCGTTTTAGATTTAAACAAATTTAAAATGGATGCCACATAGCGTTAAGTAGAAACTAATTCCTTGATAAAGGCCTTGTGCCGAAACGTCGGAAAAATAGGTTGCTGTAGCCCATTTCACCAACATTGCAAGGTATACTTTTCTAGCCAAGTATACTTTGAGAGAGAAATTTTCAATTTTATAATAAATTTATTATTTTTTATTATAATTAATTTATTACATTACTACAGCCATTTTGGCTGTGATAATGTAATAAATTCAGTATAATAATTCTGCATACTTTTAATCATCAAATATATGCAGTCTTAAGTTCTATATGACCAAATGCATTTCGGGAAAAATAAATGATTACTCCCTCAAAGTATACTTTGCTAGAAAAGTATACTTTGCAATGTTCATCAAATAGGCTACTGACTTCAAATCCGGAGGTTCAAACCTCAACTAGGGCATCAGAAATACTCATTATATTTCCATCCCACTGGTCTGTCGGAAGAGACTTAAAACTGTGGTCCCGTCTCTGTATGACCTTACATGGGACTTATATGGGACATTAGACCCTTTCACTTCACTTCACTTTGATGTGTCCACATTTTTATACATTTTAATTCTGTTTTCAGGAGAAATTATAAAGTCTACCAGAGCCTGTGTATAATACTCAAGATTGCCAATTGCTCAATTGGAATAGTATAGTCATTACGCAAACACGTCTTATTTGGAATTAATAAATCACTGAACTACTTTCGGCGAGGGAGATAATCAATATACACCACTACCACGTATGGGAACTATTTTCATTAGTTTATATAGTGTTAATCTATCTCCTGTGATGTATAATGATACATTACTCTGTTATGTTATGGTTACTAATGCATGTTGTTTCAGTATCGTATCACTGTAATGGTATCGTTGTAGACGGAGTTGCAACTAATTTAATAATTATTACGTTACAATGTTTGCGTAATACTGATAGTACTTCTGTACAAATGTAATCATCGTAAATGGTACAATAGTCGTGAAGTTAAGGTCGCCGACTTTTATGATTGAATTACCGATTCCCGAAAGGGTGGGGGGTTCAAACCTCGACTTGGTATAACATGGTATACAAAAAAATCCACTAAATTTGTGATTTTAATAATTTTTTATTGTCCCAAAATATATTTATTTGGCGGTCACAATTAATATTGCATTACATTTTGGCTATTTTAGAATAAGCTAACTTTTCGTACAGCAAACATTTTGTTTATGAATTTGAAATAATTAATGTCCTCCATCTGATAATAACACTGTTCGAACTGCGCCTGTGGCTATCACGACCAGAGTTCACTGGCCGCAAACCATTATGTGTACAGTCCCATAGAAAACGAACAGCCAAATGCCAAGTTGATTCTGACAGGCTAATGCTCCTGTTAATGATTTTGTATTGCACTATGGGGTCAGCTAATGAGATAACAAAGCATGCCGAACTACTTTCACTGCACATTAGTCCGTCTGTGGCTGCAGCTGGAGTCTCCAGTAACCGCCAGACTCGACCATAGTGCATGAGAATATGTACAGGTGAGTTTTATTACCACCAGCGACTATTATGACCGTAATCTTTGCAGCTTAGGTTCAGATCAGAATGAGCAGTCACATCAGGATCTAGACTGTTACCGACTGGATTCATCATTGTCTAAATTGATTAGCAACCCTGATCTTGTTCCATGCTCTCTTGGTAGCCTACAACATGTGTGTGTTGATTTCCACAATAATGCTGGGAGAAATTGCTTGTTCTAACAGCTATAAGCTGATGATACAAGAACACACTAGTCTTCTAACCAGTGTAGATATATCTGGGGTTCAAAACTGACCAGCACACTAGCAAGTTACAAATTAAAATGTGCTGTTGATACATAATTACATGTAGCATATGTTATGTTGCATACACCTTGCAGAAATAAATATCTTCATTGCAAAACCTTACTTCAATCTCAAAGTCAGACTTGACACAAGGAATTTAGCTGAGTGTGAGTCATGGCTGGGGAATGGACCTTACGACATATGCGACAGTGTAGCCCCAGATCAACCAGCGCATCCGTACAGTCTGACCAGGGCCTATATTTGTCGTGTTTTGTTTTCATCGAAGTAGTAACAATAATGATACCAGCAAAACGCCTCGACTTGAATCGTACTTAGTGCGTGTGCAAAAGGAAATATGTTTTGAGTCCAAGTTGGTGATTGCAAAAGTTTTATAAACTGTCAACAGAGCTTCAGTCAAGGTGCGTAATTTGATAAATTTGAGGTTTGATTTTGTTATTTCTTCACCAAAAATGGCAAGTTGTCGGCTATGATAAGCTTATTATTTCTTACTGGAGCAAAACATGATTCAGCTCTCAAGTACCGAGTGGGGGGGGGGTGGCTGGGGGGGGGGGGCAAAACAATACAAGAAGACCAAACCATGTAGGTCGGCATTCCGGGAAGGATGAACACACACCGATCGTTAAATTGCCCATCACATGCTCCCTCCTCCACCCATTTCCCCTGTTGGAATAAATTGGGGATAGTGTGTATAAACAAGTCATCAAACTTTGGTAAAGAGTACAACTACAGACGCAGTCAGTTTATTTGATACTGAATGAATGACAGTTAACACGTTTGATTAGAAAAGTTTTATAAACTAACAACAGAGCTCAAGCTAAGGTGAGTAATTTTATCAATTCTGGATAACAACAAATTTCTGCACCAAAAAATGGCAAGTTGGGAGTCTCAATGATCTCAATGAGACGATTCTAAAGGACTCCTAACTTGCTATCTTTCATTGAGAAATAATAATTTCGCCACCAAATCATGCACCTGACACGGAGCTCGATCTGTATCAATCTCAAGTCCGCGCAGTCTGATCAGGGCTAAAGTTTTTTGAAGGAGTAACATTAATGATATCAGGAAAACGCTTTGCAAATTATACATATTTGGTCTTATATTTGTATATGCGTATACTATGTACACAGTGATCGTTATGAGACCAACCATGTAAGTAATTTGATACATTTCCACAGTTGTCATAGTTCATGAAAAATATTTACATAATTTATGATTTTCTTCCGTACATGACAACGAATATTTATGACACTTTCAAAGAAAACACAAGACTGTTTATAAATATTATTCTTTGAATATCGCGGATGCTATGAGCCGCGTCGCGAGAAAGCCTGTCTTCGGGAATCTGACGGACCGTCACAAGATATGACGCCGTGAACTAGCTGACGTAATTTCCGCCGAGATTTCCAATTATCGACGTTTGTCAGACCGCCATGTTAGGTTTGTTCCGTGGTGTTCAAAGTTATCTAACGAACAGAACAACAACGTACCTCGATTTTTATTCGAAACAGGCATATTTTTATATGTGTTTTTATTAACAATAATGGCGTAAAGCCGTAAGGATAATTTTCTTTTATTATTTTGATATTGGTATCATATAAAAATGTTTGTCTGTTGACGTGTGTTTTTTATGTTCCTTTATTTTCACATAATAGTTTCTTTGACACAGTTTACAGATAGCTGTCCACGTTAACTGTTATCGACCACCATTTACAGGTGAAAACTCTGTGTAAGCTACATGTTTTATTTACATATACATACAAATAATCGGTATCATATTTGTAGACCTATGTAGCCTGGGCCCGGTGGATTTTCCCCGCACAACTATACGTTTCAGATCTGGTTAAATCGAAGCAAATTTTCAGTCTATTGATCAATTCTTTCTTTCTAATACAATGTTTGAAATTAAAAATTAGCTCAACCTTTACCGATTTTAAGAAATAAATAAAAAAATAAAAAAAACCAACAAAGCCATGGATGTTACGATTAGCATAGCGACAGATCAGTCTCATATGTGCTTATGCGCCATCTGATCAGAACATACGATGTTCGCCATTCACTCACTGGGTGATCCTTTCTCGATCACCGACATGATATGGGTCGCCTATCGTACATTCATTGCAGATATTGTAACGTCCGGTTTTTTTCCACAATGTGGTCAAAGTACAGCTGTAAGCGGGACGATGTCGCGAACATTCGACGTTTCTGTTGTCTGAATATGAAAAGCTTCAATCTGAATGCACGCTAACATGTGTGTCATGTTAATATAAGAAATACGGTGGGATGATATTTCAAGGCAACATGTTTGGGACATGTGACGTAACAACTCAATACTAATCACATTATCTCTTGAAATAAAATACTGTTAAACCAACTACAATAATACAAAAAGTCAAGAACTAAATACAGTAACTGTGGGATGATATTTCAAGGATTGTCAAGTCGTGACACAAATACAATAAGACTGTGCGCACTAGCATTTGATATGGTTTTCTTCTAGTGTTGTTCGACGATTATCAAGGATCTCTTGACTTGCGGGTATTGTTATTATTGTATCTCTCCTCCCCTCTCATTTCTTCGTACTTTGGGACCCCCGTATTTTGAGTTGAGTCTTCAAAAGACCAAACTGCTAGCGTAACACTCCCAAAACAAACACAAGTGGGTGGTAGGACAAGCTGATCACAAACTGAGGTAACAACTGTCTCAAATATGTTACCATAGCCAGTTTGGCCATGTGGCAGACTTCCACTCGCTACCCTTGAATGTGGTCTCCTATTAGGCGAATGAGAGACTGCGATGCAGTAGAAATAACACGCAAGCGATGCAGGCTTTTGCTCTCACGCTATTCCAGTGATTGTGTACATAGTGCGTAACACATGACAGTACTGTAAGGGTGCCTGTCATCAGATATGAATACTGCCTTTCAGAGCAAACAGTTATTTATACCCACTTCTTTTTAAAAAACTAATTAAATGGATATATTGTTTTCGTCACGGGTGCCCGTCCGTCTGTCCGTCCGTCATGTTTCGTGTAAGAAGTAAAACTGTTTAACCGTAATAGGTAGGGTCTTGAAATTAAAAACTGTGTGCCTTCCTTATGGTGTGTAGATGTGCAGTGAATTTTGATTTTTTTATTCGAAACCCCGGTCATGAATTATATCCCCCTTTTCAACTTCGCATTTGGGAAACGTGGGTATATTGCGATGGCGCGCCATCGACTGTGCTCTCGTTGTAATGTAATTTAATGTTGAAACGTATTGTTCTCCCCGTATGCGTGTGTATTTCCATTTCTATATGTTGAATAAACGGTCTTATAGACCTAATCAAACAATTAGTTAATGAATATACTTCCGTGGTTTTCTACAATTATAAATTGTTAAAACGCTCAATAAACACGACGTCAAAAAGAAGAAATCAGCACACTGAATCAGCGTACCTGTGCACGTTATATTTGCTGGTACATGAACTTACCGGTTTGACTTTGTCGCTTTGCACATTCATGTGTTACCAAATACTCAAGCTCATCCGTCTTTACATTCATTATTCAATGCCAAACATGCTTCTAGTTCGATTATGTCAACTTGCAAACTGTTGTAATGTTTGTATACTCTATCTGTAACGGTATGTACTGTAACGTCAATTACGTCGCATGACGTCGCTTTTACGTGACGTCTCTTTTGCTCAAACGACCTGCATTGTTAATGTGTTGTATAAACTATAATATCTTAATGAATATTGCAAATATCATGATCAACTAAAAAGAGTTAAATTCATCATACAAATACCATTTTCATAGTAACAAAATGTCATATTGACCAACAATTACCCGAAGACAGGTTTTCTCGCGACGCGGCTCCTATTATGTATGAAATCAATTGAGATAGACGAAAAATACGGCGAACCGTGCAGACCCTGATAGAACTGTGCGGTATGCAGGCTGATTTGGGTAGCGGAGTTGGTATTAGCATAGGATCATAAGCTCCATTTCTCCGTCATGACAACATATGCCATATGTATGCTTGTATGTATAGATAATTGCAGGTTTTGCAATCGTTGGTGCCATAATATGTGCTCTTCATATTTACTGCTACATTTTGAATAAAATATATTAAATACAGCAAATATCTAGTACATATCTCTGCTATCGAATAATAACAAATAAAGATTAGATATTTATATCTTCCCATTTTAGTTCAGAAACCAGCACTATTTATTCTGTCCTATGCAGTGGTCAAGCCGCCTGGCCATTATCCATGCGCGGACACAAAATAGTTCTCACACGTCCAGTTTCATTTTCGCACATAAGGATTATGTTTGGCGATTTGGCTTCTTGTTAGTTTTCGTTTGTTTAATGGAATGCATACATATATCGATTCACCTTGGTGTATATAAATATTGAATACGATTTTATATTATAATGGTATCATAGATAGTATTTTGGCCCGCATACATGTATTCCTACGCCGTATTGGAACCATTTTGGCGGGATTTGGAGAGGTCTTCGGAACACATATTTTGGTAAAATCTTACTTTTTTTCACAATATATTTGTCGTTGGTCAACCGATTTTGACGGGAGAAAAGGCATTTTTGCATCTCTGATAATGATAAAATTGATTATAGCATTATTTATAGATTATAATTGGGTTATAACATATTTAGAATTTAACTGGGAATTTCAGAATCTTATCATATCGCCTAATGGGCCATTTGACCCGGTGTTAGGAACATTAAATCTGGTTGGTATCGGGGATGCAGACAGGTTTATTCCAGTATCCAGCTGTGAAACTCGGGTTTCCCAGACCCCACGTTTTCTTTGAAGTAGTGGGGTTTACAAATACCCGACTTTCTATGGGAGCGTACACCTAATGCACAGTAGCCTTCGGCGATATATTTTTTGTCAATTTTCAACACTATTTTTACGGAAAAAATTACTGATTTTTTAAAACAATATCTGCAAAACTAAATACGGTGATAGAATTTTTGTCAACTTTTCAACACCATCTTACGTAAAATATTACTGATTTTCTAAAAACAATATCGGCGAAGGTGTACTGAACAACTTAAAATATGTCACACGCTTTTAACATTCCGGCCTCCGAAAATCGATATTTTTTTTTAAATAACAAGCTGTCTAATAGATCCGGCCCAATTGATCTGCGTATAATCGAGAGTGTATTGTCTCTGACAGCGAGGTGTGGGCACACATCAAAACCACGCATCAATTTCAAAACATTGCCTGAGGGTCAAAATTTACAGCTGTGTGATGTCTTCAGACCAACAAGACGTCACACTGCTACGCGTTATCGATTTTTTCCACACGTGTATTTATAATTAGATGTTGAGGTACATATTATCATGATTAGCACACCGTCTCACGAAGCGGGGGTTACTCAGGGAATGGGATCACGTGGTATATTGTTTACACTGGATTAATGGCGGCCCCCATGAGGTCTCTGGAAAATCATATTGTTCATCAATACGACTGTGGTTTCTTGCTTTTAATGATGACCATGTTCCGACCGTTAACACTTAATATTTAGCAGCATTACCTATGTAGTTAGTCTGAACATTCTGCAGAGAGATATTTGAATCGGACGGAATCGAACGTTGTTTAAACTTGGTCCGGTTCATATGCACAAGTCAAAATATGAACTGAAAATGGCGCTTTGTGTGACAGAAATCCGTAAGCGTACGAATGAAAAAAATGTTTTCTTATAAATAGCGAAACAGCGATAGCATCTATTGTTTTAATAATATGCATACATATTGTAATTAATGCTTAATAGCGATATACTTATGAATACTATACTTATAATATTGTTACTATAATACTATACTATTGTTTATACTCCAGCACTATGTTTTAAGGCTGTGTGATTTGCCTCAAAATAAGCTGGATCAGTTAATACTTATATTCATGAACATCAAATAGACCCTCTGTTTATGTAGGTAACTGGGGGTGTAGTGGGGTTCACTCGCTAATACAATGTATGCGTAATGGTCCCATCACAATGGAATTGTAGATGTGGCTGTTACTGGAGAAATTGGGCTGATGGGATTTGGGGCCCGTTTCCCTAAACATCGTACGACTAAAATGTTCGTAAGCCCAAACTTAGAAGCGTCTCGAAATTTCAATTGATGGATTTACATTTATTAAGCATAGGCTGCATATTCAGCCTATGCTCAATAAATGTAAATCCAATAATTGTTTACAAGAACACATTGTTAATGTGATATTTACAGACTATCAATTTTGCACTTACCAGCATTTTAGTCGTATGAAGTCTACTGAACCCCTGTAGATGTGGCTGTGGCTGGAGAAATGGGGCTTATGGGATTTGTGACCAGCTCAGTTACTAATCAAATAGCACACTCCTGTAGCCTGAAAACGATCTGCATTGCTTGCTAGAAGCATGACGGGCGTTTCATTGATGGAATGGCGAACAGTGCAGATCCTGATCAGACTGGATCTACACTGGCTGCGAAACCTATAAGCACCATTTATCCAATCACAGCCATATATTTCATGTATTTCTGAAAGTATAAAATAATTCCACTTGGTGCATAAAATGGGCTTTCACTGTGTGATATAAACATAGTGTAATAAAAGTCATAATACACTAGTGTAATAAATATCCAACACCACAGGCCTGTATAGTGGTATTGCCAAAAAGTGTAGATCCAGATGAGCCGTCTCATCAGGATCTGTACTTTTTGCAAGTAATTTTCATATCTTTGAGAGCAAATATCAATTTTTCATAAATTGACTAGTCTGAAAATCATTTTGTCATGGGTGGATTGGTTGCAAAATAAACATATCAAAATCCATTTCAGGGGCCCGTTTCACTAAACTTTGTACGTTAAAAAGGTTTGTACAACATTAATAGTTTTATTAATTTGCTTCTCCCATTAACATGGCTAGCTAATGCTACCATTTTCCGCCTACATATATACATAATTACATGCATCATACTAAATGCTAATTTTGCACTTCTTAGTCGTCTGAAATTTAGTGAAACGGGGCCCCAGTTCCTTAGGGGTGAAAGGGTTAAAAGTGCTGTGCCTTCAGATATTAGATGGGTCATTTTTCACTCTATCGACTACAAATGATCTATATCAACCAAATTTGCCATTTTGTTCGATCAAATTCCCGGTCAGATCAGGGACTTCACAGATCGCCGTTAGTCAGTTGTCAGAGAATAATTTCTACTGTAATAACTGGGACAATATTTATTCTGGGAAACGCATATACATATAAATGTATGGTTTCCTACAACAAAGAGTGTCCCAATGTTTAGGGTGCGTATGAATGTCTTTGATATTTAGGTGTTTCCCAAACAAATGATGTGGGAAAATGTACGGCTATTACAATAAGTGTTATACTGTTTGCGACAAGTGGAGTCCAATTTTTTCGCAATAAAATCAATATTTGACCAAATTTCACAAAATAAAAAGAAAGGTCATTCTTAAATTTTGCTTAAATTATCGAGGAAAAAAAGTTATTGTATTGTTTATACAGCCATAACATTTTGGCAGGTTTAATAAAAAAGACAGTAGTTGATTTATATATAGTAGAACGTCTAAAACAAGTCAGTTTTTCTAATCTTTTTATGTACATTTGTGATACCCAGTGTCTTTTACATGATTTAATAAAGCAAGTAGCTGTTGAACTGTCAGTATAGGAATTGTGGCAGTAACTGGAGAAATGGGGCTTATGGGTATTGTAGCCAGTCTAGCATCTGGGGTTCGCTAAACTTCTTTATATGATAAAAATGTTTGCAGGAAGATTTTTATTAATTTGGAACTCATATAGTTAAATGTATTTATTCTAATAAATTCCCCCGGGATTATGCAATTTGTGGGGATCATAAAAGGAGGAAAATTGCATCAAAATCATGTTATTTTCACATATAAAAGCCATTTAAAACAATGCTTTTGTGTGTAAAAATAACATATATAGAATGCAAACATGGGAGGGGGGCTACTATTAGAGAGAGGGCTACTATAAGAATAAATACAGTAACTAACGTTACCATTTTGCACCAACATGGTCACATTATTAAATGTGAATACAATCATTAAAGATTTTCCAGCATCTGCTTTAAGTGTAAATGTTATTCTAAAATTAAATGTTGCAACTTACAAATTTCTTAGTCTTACGAAGTTCAGTAAAACGGACCCCTGGGGACCGTTTCACTAAACTTTGTACGACAAAAATGTTTGTAAGTGCAAATTTAGAAATGTCTGGAAATTGAAATTGATGGATTTACTTTCATTGAGCATAGGCTGCATATGCAGCCTATGCTCAATAAATGTTAATCCAATAATTTTTTACAAGAAAACTTGTTAATGTGCAATTCACAGACTATAATAATTTTGCACTTACGAACATTTTCGTCGTACGAAGTTTAGTGAAACGAGCCCCTGGTCTTCTAGTACACTCATGCAACCTAATGGGTATCTATAGAGTATGCCAGAAGTATTGAGGCTGTTTCACTTAATAGTAGACAGAGTAAAATCCGATCAGACTGTGCGGATCCAGACTGGTCTTGGTCTACACTGGTCGCAAATCTCATAAACCCCATTTCTCCAGTTACAGTGACATTTACTGCTGTAACTATTTTATACATGTATGTTATTGTTATACAGAATATCGAATATTGTACGTGTATATAATACATATATTACTGTTACATGTTCTAGAATACAAAATATGTAGATGTATTTAACTCATTTCTATTTCACAACGAAATAATAAAATACAGATGAAAAGTCATGCAGAGCATGATGTTATTAGCCGATCAAATCAGGGTAAAGTGCATCGAACATATGTAGGTGTCTCTGGTAACATTGTCAATGGTAAACTATTTTCGACCACAGTTCTGTACCCAGTGTTGACATTTTTCTCGATTTTGTGCAGGTTTTGGAAACCCGTTCCCAAATCCATCCAATAGCAGCAATGCCATAGCAGCAATGTTTTGTTGTCACCATTATGTTGCGAAATATTCCAGCGTAACACCTGTACTGTATGCTCTATTTATCTACAAATTACACTCCGCAATACACAAAGTTGTAGTCACTGTGTGTTTGTCCGAATTCTGTGGCAGCACGCGAGTGGGCGGAGCTACCAGGGCTATATATATCTAGCGGTTACAGTGTCATCTAAAAATAGACGCAAGCTCCTGCGTATTCAGGCACATGCCCAGATTGGCCTAGTGTACCCCATCCGTGATTTTTTGCGCGATGTCGGGCGCAAGACAATCAATAATTTGCGGCATTGACAATAATTAAGGGGGATTGCCGCAATCGCGCGTGCTGGATGCATCCCTGCCATCCCTGCATGATACGTAATAGCCCGTGAGCCAGATATCGAAACCCTCCCCCCCCTGTGGGATTTTTGCAGACATATTTTTCCTAAATCTACATTCAATTGCGAGTGTTATGCCGTATGTCTGCGCTCTGTAACCCGCTGGATGAACATATGGCGTTATTTTGAAGTAGGTCACCCTCGGACTTTTTCCAATTTTCAAAAATCACATTTTTAACTAAAAATTGACCAACTTATATCATTTTAATGACATAAGGTAGTATTTTCGCACTTTTTCAGAGATGTTGGACAATGTGAAATATAATAAGGTACACTTAAACAAAATCTGATAATCCAGAAGTCAAATTTTAGGTGTTTGATTACCCCACCCACACAATTTCATGGTAAAATACACATGTTAATAACTTTATGCTAACGTAGTATTTTTTCATATTATCAATGTTAATGTAAGCTAGAAGTGTCTATTTAAACATATCAAATGCAAATACGCCCAATTTTTCGTGTCTACTGCAAAATATACAAAGTGAAACAACGCATTTTTTACCATTCCCCACCCATTATTTTTACAATGGCAGTTTTACTGGTATTTACTATTATGCAAGGTCACATGGTTATAAGCGTTTTTAATAGATAGACGCCCTACTAGGCTATGTATTATTAGTATTTCCAAACATACTACATATACTATCATATATGTGTTCATATGTTCGTCCGTCTGTACGTACATTTTCTTAAATTATAATTGACAGCATCGATTGTGAATAATGTACAAATATTCAAACATTTCGAGGCATGGACGCATTATCGTCAACAGGAGTTAATCTACGATAATAATTATCTTATTGTATACCGATGTAATATAAATTCGACAATATTAACTAATGTTGTTACCTCATCGTACATAATATATGACTGGCGACGTGACTAAATCCGGAAAGCTAAAACCTTTTTTTCTTTTTTTTTACTTCAATGATAGAGCGTTTTTTTGTTGTTTTGTTATGACAGCTATCCGGCATTGAAATGAAACCATACATAAACCGGATGAAGATGGATCAAGAATATTTGTGCAAATTCAAAATGGCCGCCTATATTATATTGTATGTATATTTATATAGCATTATAGATGCTTGATATAAGCACGTGCACCATCCTTGATATACGTACATATTTCGCAATCTACACGTTATCAATGTCAATGTCGCACCAGTGGCGAGACAATCCTCACAGCATCAGGCAAGATGAAACACAATAGAAACATGGTTGATCGATATACAATACAATTCAAGAGGCAACATACGTCAAATGTTTGATCCACATACAATACACTTCAACAGGCAAGATACATCGTTTGATCCACATACGATACATTCAAGATGCAAAA